>CM068966.1:14723086-14742344 GCA_035128595.1 Eptatretus atami | reverse complement strand
TCGCTCAGCATTCTGCAAATTCAGTAATAAACGGCCACCACTATAACAGGAGTCTGCACTGTCACAAGCTTGTCTACGAAGCGCTAGGAAGATTATGCTTCCAGGCCTTCATGGACTCCCTCGCTAAAGGAGTATCGCTTTTGTTAGGTGCTGATTCGATTGAGTGTTGTTATATGAGCTTTCTCCAGGAGAAACTGTTTCTTCGCTCCGATTGTTCCGAACATATGTCATCGGATAAGAGGTCTCAGAATGTTTCACACTGCATACATTGTGCAACTTTAGACACAGCTCAATGGTACATTGCAGCAAACATTCACATTTCGTGTGCTCTACTTGGAAATTGGTGGAGCTAGTCACTAGAGCTATATGGGCAACTCGTACTTCAAACTGCCGAAACAACCTTTTGCGATCACGAGAGCATCAATGTCCCTTACTTTGCGTACTGATCTACCTAAACTATGCAAGATTACCCGTTACTGGCTGAAATGGCGGGCTAGAGCACTCCCACCCAGACACCTATCAAGCGCGTCATGGACGGCAAATTGGCCTGCCAACGGCATACTCGTTATGATGTTTAGTGTTGCGCTGTGATCAGATCATAGAGTCAGACTTTAAATAGGACAGCAGACAATGGAGGAATCATTGGTTACACTCAGAAACAGCAGCTTGTGAAGAAAGTGGATCCTGTGCTCCAACCAGCACGTGCGGAAATGCAAGATAATGTGAGTCCATGGCGTGGGTATCCACCGAGCCCCCCGAACGAGAAGAATTTAGTGTGTCGCTGGAGCGAGAAGAACGAAGCAGTGTTGTACAAGTGATGACACAGTACTTCAAATGATTACCCTTTCTCCGTGCTCACCTTGAATTGTCAATATTGTTCAGGGTGTCATCGCACCGCCAGCCACTTCGACGGACTTGAGGAATGCGTATGTTCAAGGAGAGCATGCTGTCGTGCAATTTCTGCGTTATCGGTTGTCTCTGGGTGAGGTCCCATTTTTCAGTCGATTTCGAAGCGCAATTGCAACTTTTCGAAGTCTTGCTAGGCAAGTTGGCGGATCCCACCAGTCAGACGCCGAAGGTTGAATCGATTGAATAACGTCGTCTTTTCACACGCTGCTGTTGATTGGCTGAAAAAGCAAATGTAACACTCTCCACGATCTGCTCGCTCGTACCCACTTGCGAAATATCTTTCCCGCTGCCATCTGGTTGATGGTTCGATTGGCTAGCGTGCAAAAGCCAAACTCCGCAACCATAACTGAAACTGTGGCCCGATTGTCCGTGTGGACGCTTCGGCCTATCCAAGGTGCTACAATTGTGGATGGAATGGCCTGTATTCAGCGATAAAGTGTTGTTTACTGCCTAACACTTTCGGCAAACTGTGAATATGATGTGCTGAACATCGTTGTGGCCAAAGCACATACAATCCATCTTCGAGCTGGACGTGGTGTTTGATACTACACCAAGTATCAGCATCAAGTGCCTGTGAGCACGCCAGACGGCGGGCAGGTCGGGCGATCTTCAGGTGCGATCATCGGACGTGATCAAGCCTTTCAAAACAGTGGCCAATCTTTCTGAGCGACCAACAAGGGTGCATGATAGAGTATCTGGTCGAATCTGGACGAACACTCTCCATCAACTGTGGCATATGCTTTTACGTCGAGTCATGCCGGCAAATGTGACAAAATTGAGGCGTCGAATTTAGTGTCATCTGTGTCGTCAGTACCTGAACTTAAATTTGACCATGAGGAAGCTGACACGAACTCCTGCTACATGCCGCTCACGCGGGACAGAATGAAAGAGCAGTGCGCATAGAGAGTTTCGACACCGATGTTTTGTGTGCGTTGCTTACTCGAAGTCGATTGTGGCACGAAATTTCCATTCTGTCACGGATAGTCCCAAGACATTATCGTCGTTGACATAGAAGTGTGTTATGTCCCTTAAGTTCTGTTGCGATGCTTGATAGGTTGCACAATTCTACGGGTATGATACACCAGTGCATTCCACTCGTTAATGGCAAATACTAAGCCTTTGACTTGATGATGAAGGGTCCCCATTCATCACCTGTTTCGGCGCTATGTCGAGATTCACGCTAGATCAGAATATATTCACGACCTGGAACAATTTCTTGCGCCATTACAATCAGCGACCATGAAGAGTGTGGATGAGGCGTCCTACAAGCTTTCTGCAGCCAGTCGCTGGGAGAAACAGAAGTTGCCGCCTACAAGTGACGCTCTTATGCTGCATTGCAAAGAGTGAACTATCAGTCTGCGATCCACCACCGTGCGATGAGAGGTTTATAAAAGCCTCTTCTCCTACATTTCACGGATGGTGGAACGCAACGGAGACTCTTATTGTTCACTGGCTGAGCAAACCACCAGCCGCGAAGAATTAGAGGCGATGAAATGTAATTCTCAAGAAGATGAAATCGAGACCAACCAGTGTCTTGCCGGTCAAAGACTGTCCTGCACAGATGCTGTGGTGTCAAAACTTGCAACGATGAACAGACCCTTGCAGAAAATGGGATTATGGATGATGTAAAGCAAACTGACGATTGATTCCGACGACGAACTGTGAATGCGGTGTCACACTGTCTTTGCTTTGGTTATCATCTACACATGTATTCAGGTGGTTAGCATGTTAATAGTGGACTTGAGTTTTGTTATAGCAGCAGTCAAGACCTATTGTCTCAGCCCGCTTCAGAGCAAGAAATACTTGAGTTCTAAGACATAATCCTCTTTATGTGGCGTTCTACTTTTCATCAGGCTGAGTCGTGTAGTTCTCTTTGTCTTTGATTTATCTTGTATAGCCAATGTAAGTTTTAATAGCCGCTGAACTGCCTGTATAGTTCGAATTAACTCCTTTTTTAATACCAGCTGTAGGCTGCCTTTAAGCAAAAAGTTGCCTTGGTCAACTCGAAGCCTTTGTTCTTGTCGGTCCAGACGTTTTTCGCCCGGTTAAAAATATAACTGCTTCGGTTTACGACCTTTTAATTATAACATTTTTCTTTTATACAGTGAATGGGCTCTGTATAAACATATTGTATCATTTTAAGACCTCACAAGATTTTCTTTTGACGTTACATATCAGTCTTACTCTTGATTCTTCATTTCTGTGTCAAAATCGTGCTTTAATGTTCGGTTTATCTTTTGATCCAAAAATGACCAATTGTGTCACATCGTCGAGGTGGAAAACAAGTTGATTTGGACTCAGCTGTCTTATTTTTAATTGCTAAATTTCATCAATTGGTTATCTGTGCACAACGAAATCATTTCTGAAGTTAATGCGAGTACCTCATCATGGTCTACATATGTTAGTATCTTGAGCTATTTCCTGTCCGCCAATAACATCCAATAATCTGATGTAACATCTGTATTGTGCGTCTGATGAACATTCGATATTGTATTGTATTATTATCAGAACTTTTCATTGACGTTATTGACAGGAATGACATTGTAGAGAGATCGTGCAGCTTGGGGGGGGGGGGTGTTGAACTGCAGTGTTTGAACGAGCGAGCGCTCAACGTTTAACCGGGCTCAACAGCTACCTCGTGACTGTCATCGTGTTAACGGCACTTTAAAAAAAAACAACCACTGAGGTACCTGAGTACACTGAAAGTACCGAATCGTGTTTATGAGAGATAACGTTTTAAATTCACGAGATATCCGGTATATTCGAATTCGAAATTAAACTTCCACCCTGTGTTTATTCACAGTTTCACGGATATAAAAAAATTTCTGCTTCTCATGTTTTATGATCATTTTATAAATGAACGAGTTAAACAGTCGGACATCTCTCAGGTTCTTCTTGCGTTATCTAGCAACTCGAACACGAACAGCGAATGCCATTCAATATGTTGTAGTATGGACGGTGGGGGGGGGTCAGGACTCAGGAGGGAACGACTCTGAGGTATTTCGGGGGATACGGGGGTATCGCAAGATGCGGGAGGACTCACAGTTCTCACAGCGAATCCCGACCGGAGTGCAGCGATTCAGAAACCTTGTAAGCGTATTTTGAAGCGTATTGTAGGGGGAAAAAAAATAATGATTCTTGAAGTCGCATCGCTGCGAGTTCGCCTCACAACACGACCTTAAAGGACCGGCCGCGATGACGTCACTGTCGGGTTGTTCCATTCGTGCAGGGGTGTCGAACTCGATTTCAATGATGGAAAAAAATATCCCTCCAATTCGTTAAAATTCACATGTACGATTTGTAAATTGTTTAATATTATCCTCAATATATGTCTGACAACGTACGATAGATTAAAACAAATTATACCAACAAATTGCTCTTGGTCAAAAAAGCAATACTTCCACCTTCCGAACGCGATAAAGTGTGCGTCATGACGTCTTTGTTTACGGAAGTGACGTCGGAGAACGACAAATCCTTCATTCCCATTGGCTAATCATTTCAATGGCTTTTATTGTTTAGGGAATTGAATTTAAAATTAATCCATCGCACAAAGAAAAAGATTTTAACAGTCCCACTAAGTATAGAACAGAGTTATGGAAATAACGTGAAGCTTACAAAATGCGTTTTCATAATCATCCATCCAAGATATTTTTAAAAAGCCGTTACAGGAAACCACGGCAACGATGTTTTCGAACAGATTTTATAAATTAATTATTTTGGTGTTTTTCGATGGACGTTGAAATAGCGAGAAGGCTCCTCTGCACGTCCATATTTGGGGAGATGAAGGATTAGGTAAGTAGGTACATGAAGGATTAGGTAGGTAGGTAGGTAGATGAAGGATTAGGTAGGTAGATGAAGGATTGGGTAGGTAGGTAGATGAAGGATTAGGTAGGTAGATGAAGGATTGGGGTAGGTAGTGATGAAGGATTAGGTAATAGGTAGGGAGGTACATGAGGATTAGGTAGGTAGATGAAGGATTAGGTAGGTAGATGAAGGATTAGGTAGGTAGATGAAGGATTGGTAGGTAGGTAGATGAAGGATAGGTAAGTAGGTAGGAGGTAATGAAGGATTAGGTAGGTAGATGAAGGATTAGGTAGGTAGTGAAGATTAGGTAGGTAGTGAAGGTTAGGTAAGTAGGTAGGGAGGTAATGAGATTAGGTAGGTAGATGAAGGATTAGGTAGGTAGATGAAGGATTAGGTAGGTAGGTAGATGAAGGATTTAGGTAGGTAGATGAAGGATTGGTAGGTAGGTAGATGAAGGATTAGGTAAGTGGTAGGGAGGTAATGAAGGATAGGTAGGTAGATGAAGGATTAGGTAGGTAGGTAGATGAAGATTAGGTAGGTAGGTAGATGAAGGATTAGGTAGTTAGATGAAGGATTAGGTAGGTAGATGAAGGATTGGGTAGGTAGGTAGATGAAGGATTAGGTAGGTAGATGAAGGATTGGGTAGGTAGGTAGATGAAGGATTAGGTAAGTAGGTGGGAGGTCATGAAGGATTAGGTAGGTAGATGAGGGATTAGGTAGGTCGTAGATGAAGGGGTAGGTAGGTATATGAAGGATTAGGTAGCTATATGAAGGACGAGGTAGGTATATGAAGGATTAGGTAAGTTGGTAGGTAGGGAGATGAAGGATTAGGTAGGTAGGTAGGGAGATGAAGGATTAGGTAGGTAGGTATTGAAGGATTGGTAGGTTGTGATATGAAGGACTAGGTAGGTAGATGAAGGATTAGGTAGGTAGGTAGGGAGATGAAGGATTAGGTGGTACAAATGGATTTTTTTTTTAATGAAGATAAGGATTTTTTAAGGACAAACAGTGAGGTTGTTGTATGATTTATTCATTTTCGATAGGTAGGTAGATGAAGGATTAGGTAAGTTGGTAGGTAGGTAGATGAAGGTTTAGGTAGGTAGGTAGGGAGGTATGGAGATGCAGTGCATTTGTAAGTCGTGCCCAACATGTGAAAGGGAGTAAATACATTTCCGAAAAACTTAATTACAAGGAAATACTACATTTGTAAAGAATTGTTTTTTGTTTTTTTAAGGACAAACCAGTGAGGTTTGAGTACACAAGATTTATTCATTTTCGAGTACACAAGTTTGAATCTGACAGCTTGTTGGGGGCAGCACACTTGATCGCACAACATGTGGGTTCGATTCCTGACCCGATAAACTCCAGAATTGGTGCGTCACCATCTACACCGTCCTTCAGATGGACGTTGAGCGAGCATCCATTGATAGAGGTTAAAGATCCCACGGGTGTCGATGATACACACAAGGAACTTTTGCGCAGGAGGTCATTTGGCCCATCACGCCTCCTGTGCTACACCAACCCCCAGACGTGTCCATCACCCATCCACGCACAAGTTGCCTACAACTGCCAATATCCCAGTACCCCTACATCAACGATGCAATCAAACCTGGTGTTGGCTTAACGGTTAAGGTGGATGGCTAAAGATCTTCAGGGCTTGAGTTCAAGTACCTGTCCTGACGATGAATTAACACCAGGTGGGTTGACTCAGCCTGTCATCCTTCCGAGGTTGGCAAAATGAGCACCAGCTGACTGGCAACAATGGGCACCGCATCAGCGGCACAGCCACACCCCCAGAAAAATGATGCAGCCAAACAGCCAAAGGCTGCATACGAATAAATAAAAATGCATCCAGCCTCCAGGTACTTTATCTCATTCCAATTCAAACCTGTCCACTACGACGAGTGGGCGAGTTATCACCGAAACCCTGGAACAAATTACAAATTCCTACCCCGCTAACTGCAACTAACAAATGGCAACCACCCAGTAATATAATCCTCGCCCCATGAGAGAGACAAACAGAGTGGTTTGAAGAGCGAAAACATTGTTTACATTCTCATTCGAGTCAACAAAATCGAAAACAGTCCCGAACAAATAACTTGTGTGCTGTCCAGAGATTTGCTGACAAGCATTTTAGTTAATGATAATATTATGTGCAAGTTGATATTAAATCAACTATCCACAAATTATAGGGTGGCTCGATTTGAACCTGCTGGTCGATTCATAGTCAATGAGGGCCTCCCAGGACCCAGAGGGATGCATGTAGTGCCATGATGACCGATTACTCGCCTTCGTGCTCATCGGTCTCTTCTATCCATCACAGGACATGCTGAGTAAGGCTGATAAGAGGGTGATTTGGAGCCTGGTCATTCACGTTGAATCACTCTCAAAAAATGTATTAAATTTTTGTTTTTAACCAGAAGGGCACTCGGTAGAACGCATACCTCCGCCCCGCATCGCCTGATCCAGTAGAACATATCATGCCCCATACATTTTTGAAATATTGTGCTATACATCGTTTTTGGCCCTATCTCTCAATGGTGAAGAATCACTTAGTCCGACTTAAAAATCGAGTAGCCAGATCCGGATTTGGATCTTCACCAAAATCTAATCAGTTCGTCCTTGTTCGTCACACACCCAACATGCCCACCAAGTTTCATCCGGATCCGTCCACAACTTTTTGAGATAACCGACACAAAACAAACAAACAAACAAGGGTGAAAACATAACCTCCTTCACATTCAGTGGTGGAGGTTAAAAAAAAAACAACTGCTGAGAAAATTCCAAAAAATTCCTCTTTGCAATTTGTCTTCATGCACATTCCTGCTGGTCTGTTCGAGACAAGCCATTCATAAAGCCTCGTATGGTCATCATCACGGTTACAGAGATAGACAAATGAGAGAAAACGATCAACCACACAAACTATACATTTTAACTGAAGCTTTGCACATTTCGAACATATCAGCTGATTCATAACCATAAGAAAGTTAAGGAGGGAATCCTACTATTAATTTACAATTGGTCACTGGCTTTGACAGTAACACAATGTTTTTTTATTCCAGACCCCAGAGGCATCAACATATGCCTGGTGTTTGCTTAATGGTGAGGGTGGTGTTCTTTGGGATCCTAGGATCCTGAGTTAAAATCCAACTTTTCAGTTGAATTAATACCAGGTGGGGTTGACTGCCTGTCATCCTTCTGAGGTCGGCAAAATGAGTGTCAGCTTTCTGGTATTCTGTGTTAGAGTGGTGACACGTCCAGGATTGTGCCCAATAGCCAAGGAGACTGCTTAGGCAGTACCAACGGTCTACACAGAGTATGGTCCTAATGGATGGATAGGCATCAACAAGCTACATATATTGAACAAACAGTTTCAAAAGGAGCACGTCACCACCATTAGATCATTGACATTGCCTCAGACGTGGCAATAAATGTGCTCCCAGCTTGCCAGCTCGATGACAAAAAATTCCATTTGCATTTTTGCCTCCTGCATCTCTGCGGGCACAGGAAACTTGCTTGTAATCATCAAACCACTGCATATCAAGAGATTTGGATCGTCGTTTTAAATGTTGTGCATAAAACAATATACTCAAACTTCCACTTTATGTTGTTATACATCACCTCTCCTCCTGCTCCCTCTGGCCTATCAAATTCCTCAGGGTCACACGTCTTCTTCCAGGAACTCTCTAAAAAAAAGTTAAGCTTCCTGCTCACCTACATTACTTTGTTTGCCTTTTTTCTCCTGCTTGCGGAACCACATTCCTCAGTCTGTTCAATCCCACTCTTCCCCCCAGGGCTTTAACCTGGCAGAGTACCAACACCTCAGATTATCCTCCTTCCTGTAATCTTGTCTTGTTTAATAACACTCCCCAACTCCGTTCCTCTCCTTTATCCCGTTTATCAACTTGTTCGCTTGTTACATCTCCACGTTGCCCATCTATAAAGACATTCCCTTCTATTAGTTGTTACCTTACTCTTCCACAAATCTCGATTTTGTGGATATACAAAAAAATTGATTTACTTCTTTACTTGTACATTTTTTTGGTGCAAGCTTGAGAGATTTCATTTTCATAAGGATCAGACGAGTTCCTGGGTTCGAAATCTCAACCGAGATCATAAACTTGTGATCCCGGTGTTTCATCAACGTGTGTGCCATCCTTCGGATGGACGTAAAACCGGTCGTCCCGTCTGCTCGCATGAGTTGGTGGATGTTAAAGATCCCCATGTCGTCCTTCACAAATAAGGCAAGCCATCACCAGCACCCTGGCCAAATTGCAAATTCCTTCCCTATCCTGCAGAGGGCATTCCATCAGCGGCACAGCCACGCCCTCAACCAATGATGCTACCCCGTAGCCTTGTGCTGCAAACGAAACCAGACCACCTATGTGAAACTTATTCAAGTTACCAAGACTGTGGTTATAAAATAATTTATTAAACCAATTGTATTACATCTCCAAATTTCTCTTGCAATCGCTAACTCAAAGTTTAATGGCAATTTTCAAATGGACTAATGACTAATCCTACTATTAATGAAATCAATACAAGTTTTTGTCACGGCACTAGGTATCATTGTTGATCCCAGCTTGCCGGCTCGATGACAGAAGACGCCATTTGCATTTTTGCCACCCCCATCCCTACCCTGGTTAGAATCCCGTGTGAGCACAGGCAACTTGCTAGTTACTTTAAAACACCAGGCTCGATGATTGTTTGAAATTTGTCAGCTGGTGTTCATCAATAAAATTTGTCAAATGATGTCACCGTATGTAAAATTTTAACTCTTACACGTTCTTAATTACCATAGAAAAAATATATTGCTCACATTTTAGAAGTATGTACCGTACTGCACATCACTTATTGAAGTCCAACTAAAAGAACAAAATAAAAAAGTGAAGTCATCAACTTGCTTTATGAAGTGTAGGTGAGTCATGAATCATCATTCGTTGCTCAAATGATGACGTTTGATGTTTATTTTGCGACGTAGTTTGGATCGTGACTTTGGAGACTAATTTTAAAATTAAACACATCTTACCACATCAAGTGACCAACATTCAAACTGTGCAACATGTTCTTCATCAATTGGATAAATGCAGGTGTTAAGGGCCATTGTGAGCTTGTTCAGAGTTTATTCAATGATATAATCATTGGGTTAATCCATGGAACATACAAGGGTGAAAAAGGAAAGGTAAGGGGGTCAGAAATTCGATTTCATCCTCCCAACAAGCCTGGTGTTGGCTTAACGGTTAAGGTGGCTGGCTTAAGATCCTAAGGTCTTGAGTTTAAGTCCCTATACCGTTGAATTAACCGTTGAATTAACACCAGGTGGGTTGACTCAGCCCATCATCCATCCGAGGTTGACAAAATGAGTACCAGCTTACTGGTAAAGGTGCATTGCATCAGTAGTACAGCTGCTCCCCCAGAAAATGAAGCAGCCAAGCAGCCACATGTTGCATATGAATAAATAAATCCTCCCGACAGGAAGTAACCACACCTGGGCAGGTTTAGTCATTATGAAGCGGATAATTCAAGGAGAGTCAAACTAGCATCATTTTTCAAAAGCCAATGCTGAGCGGTTAACATTGGCCTGTGATCTAGCGGGTTATTACCACACCGGTTATAAAACAGGTTTATTACGTTTGATGAAGGATTTAGGGCAATCCACACAACACCCAGGCAGTGCTGTGGCTTGGCTGTCCAACCTGTACTTGGATATGTGAGCTGCAATAATAACACAAATTTAGCCCTCCAGGAATCCCAAATGAATTCAATCGTTGGCACGACAAAATGACAGGAACATGAGGCACATCATTCCTTAGAGATTAATCAATAATCTTTCTCAAGTCACAAACACAAATCAATCACTATTCCTCTGTAGGCACCAATATATATATATATATTATATATATATATAATATATATATATATATATATATATATAATATATATATATATTATTAGATACAACACAAACAGACACAGCAAGAGAGGAAGTCAGGCAAGGGAAAAGACCTTCAAGCTGTTGAGGAACTCGTTCAGTGCAGCACAAAAGCAGGCCAGAGAGGCAGCTTCAAGGTGCAGTAGAGACAGGTTTCATACCCAGAATCCAAGAGTCTCAATAGAACGAGGAGTAGAATAGAGCAGAGTGCAAGAGTGCTTTCTGTAAGGTGGCTGCCTTCCACAACCCAGCAGCCGCCTTCCACACGGAGATGGCAACAAACCAATGGCCACCTTGGACATCTCAGCGGATGATAACAAAGCAAAGGTCATCTTCTACGTGCCGATGGACAGCCACGTGGAGGGGTTGGATAATGAGAGGAGAGCATAAGGTGGGGGAGGGAAGGGAAAGGAGGATTGTCAGGTAGGAGTGGGGGGGGGGGGGGGGGGGGGGGGGGAGAGTGAGAGGAAACTCCCTCTGTTGGTGGGGAGACATGCCATGCCACCTCCTCTCCACCCAACCCCACCTGGTTTAACAGGATAAGTGGACGCGACATCTGAACTAGATAATGTCCAAAATCAGACAATGCTCAGCAGCATTCAGACCCCTTACCAGAGGCACTGTTAATACAGGGTAGAATTTCCAACAGCTATTCAAACATGCAGCATATAAAGCCTTTATCTAGCTATTACCCTTTTCCCCATAAATGTAATGATAATACGAATACAACCATTGAAATATGTCATCAAAATATACTTTGCAAAGGTCTTTCGACTGTCCTACAGAAAATGCACTTATTAAATATGTTAATGATCGAATACTCAGTGGCGTTTGTACATATATCACATGCAGGGCAAAGACATCAGTATACAATGTACTTTAACGAGAATTACAAGGACAGTGGACAACTAGAACGACACTCGGTAGAGCGCATACCTCCACCAGGCTGAACAATTAAGGTTTTGTATCCACTGATAAGCCGGATCTGGATCTGGACCTGAACCAAAATCGAACCGGATTGGTGTCACCTAACCAACTCGTACACCAAGTGGATCCATACATTTTTGAGATATCCTGCTGACAGACAGAGACAGGGGTGAAAACAACCTCCGTCAACCTTCGGCGGCGGAGGTAATGAACAGCTACTTGGTTTATATTGGATTTGAACTCTGGTTCCCCATATCAAGAGCCAGGGGTACAGATGGGAACCATAACAGGGCAAGCCATTACCATATTAACACCTCATAGGGATTCTGTGCTGTGGAATCATTAGGAAAGCTGCAGATCAATTTTCGACAATTATGTACACATTTACCTCCGAGTGGGA
Source organism: Eptatretus atami (assembly GCA_035128595.1). NCBI lineage: Eukaryota > Metazoa > Chordata > Myxini > Myxiniformes > Myxinidae > Eptatretus > Eptatretus atami. Next base: position 14,730,372 of record CM068966.1, on the reverse strand, counting down.
CACATTATTATCCAGGAGTACTCAAATAGAAACAGTTCTTCATGGACAGTCCTGTTTCACGCACTAAGCTGCACATTTTGAGTGCACCTGTGAAGATGAGGATTTCTGATATTGTACAGGTGGTGCATATAACAGAAACATGATTACCAATATGTATTGTGTCCTGTAAGGTTGGGGGGTGGGGTTGGAGGGAACAAAAATATTTAAGAAAAAAAATAATTCAACATTACTGATAGCCACATGGTCTCTGAATAAATGGAACACAAGAGTGTGTTAAGTTACCAGGTTTCTTGTAGAAAGCTTGCCAAGTGGCTTTAGCACTATCTGCCACGATCTTTCTGGGGAAAACCACACGTCCAAGCTGGCCTCCAAAGCCAGTCGCTGACTGGGCAACCTCCGTCGTGCAAAGTCCTTGGCACACCTGAGCTCCTGAGCACATATAAAGCTTTCATCCGCATCCTGGTGGAGGACTGCTCTTCCCATGGGTTGGTGCTCCCGCCTCTCAACTTTCTCGGCTTCACGCTGTGGAAACCAAGGCATTTAGGATCATTGGTATCTCCCGTGATGAGGCTGAGTCTTTGGGTCTCTTACTGCAGGAAGGTCGGTGGTCTTCGTCTTCTACAGTCTCCTCTCCGGCCTTGCCCCCCCCTGCTCTGTCTGAGATATGTGGAGCACCTCATGAAACCTCTGAAAATACAGACACAGATCTGTCAGACACTATGGATACAGTCCCTCTCTCTCTAAGGGACAGGGTGCGAGATCTAGCAGTGAATGCATTAAATCATACAGCTCATCATGAAGCTGGTTAAATTTGGCACAATCCTAAATATTTTGCACACTCACTTTAACTCTCCAAACAGTAGAAAAAGATAAGTTTAATGCTTTGGAAATTTCACATTTTCTTGTGTATCTATGGAGACGGGAACATAGCCTTGCTTGCTTAAACTAAATAGGTATGTCCACTTAGTCATAAAACTTGTTATTTCTTTAAATTATCAGGTTTCACAACAGATTTTGACACTTATTTATTGTCAAAATATCCGATCCTCAAAACCGGAATAATATTCCGATGATATACTGTACTTTAATTAGTCCGTGAGAGATCGTGGAAAATCATAAAATCACTCCAAGCTCCCAATTTGAAATCTATAGTACTTACAAAAGCAATGTGTTAGCTATGATTATCAGGAATTCAATAATATGAGTGAGGAAAGTGAAAAAAATCAAAATCAAAATAAGAAACTTTATCGTTAATAAATCGTTGTGACCTGTTACAAGTCAAGGCATGGTTGAGCAGGCCAAAAAAAAACATGGCGGCTTCAGACCCCAGCGGGGTTACCCAAGAAATGCCTTAAGACCCCAGAGAGTGAGGTGGCCGAGGATCGCCTGCTGAAGGATGTAATTAAATAATACCGTTAATTATCTTCAAAAGGGGTGTTTTAATTAACCCAAACACCCAATTTTCACTCCTGCACTTCCTAGGAGTTTTCTTAGAATGCATGCAAAGTTTCAGGCTGCTAGGTGTTATAATTTTGGAGTTATAGAGGAGACACACACACACACTTTTATGAGTATAGATAGACTGTTTTTTTCTTTTCTTTTGTCGTGGCCATGCCAGTTAAGTTAATTCCCTCGACCCAATTGTCCTGGACGGGTGGTAAACACCGATCTGGACGGATAGCCGAACGATTTCCCTTGGAGGCGAACAGCCGAGTTCCTTTGAGATTATGGCGTACGCGGGACCGGAGGCGGCGAAGCACGTACCAGAAGCGTTTACCAGGACGGAGGCACGAGGGTTTGTACTCGAGCCCACAATGAATAGACAGACTCAAGCAACTTTAATAAATCAGGATTTAATGAACATGAAATCAAATATTGATCATGGAAATAATGAAACGTGAGGTAACCTAAAGTCATATTTGAGGCACCTCCACACAGTTACAAAAACATACAAGGTGAATTGAGATAAAACAAAAGAAAAAAACCCTCCTTTATTCTGGCACTTAGCTTCGGGTCCAGAAGTGATCTTTGATGAGCTTTGGGGTCGAACCGCTTCGTCCTGCTCGAGAAACAGCACCTGAAATTGCGCCGAGCCACTCTGGCGGGAAACGTACGCGAGGTATTCGTGTGGCGGTATTCAACTCCAGGGCTCAGAAACTGTTGTGCAGCTTCTTTTCACGAGCGAATATGCCGACCGCTCCTCTCTTGCACCAGATCCGTTCATCACAATCGCCCTCCTTCCTCCTTGAACAAACAACGGGCTCACGCCGAGTTATTGCTGAAAGACGCGCTCTTCTTCTCTTCTCAGACACATACATGCTCTGTGACAGCCGAACAGTAGTGGCGAGCGTTTTTCTCCAGTGGGCCAACAAATTCACCTCAGCATGAACACGAGAATCACGCAGCCTTCTTCACCGTGTCGAGGAGAAGCAACCGTAATGCCCTTCTCTTCTAACTTCCATCTCCTCCCTCACTTCTCCACCTAACCTACTGACGTCACGCCCATCCATCATCCACCCCAGGGGCGTGGTTTGCTAGTTGTCATTCCTGGGGGTGGGGTTTTTGCCTGCTTGGAACATTCGACTTGGTGGTTGTTGTTTAATTCTTTTTTTATCACGGTTTTGTAAATGCAACAACATAAGAAAAGGTCACAGGGGACAATCACACACTGGGAGAAATTATCTTTAAACCCTACCTAATTAACACAGCACCCCCCCCCAATGCAGTGACATGTAACAATTTTAAGCTGGCCATTTTCCATACAATTTACATCGAGATGTCTCCTGTTCGTCCACGTACCATGATACACAATACAATCCTGCCTTTGTATGCGCGCGCGCGCGCACAACACACACACACACACACACACACACACACACACACACCACAACACACACACACACACACACCACACACCACACACAACACACAAACACACACAGTTGTGGTTTCCCGGTAGTCCCAGTTGCCTGGTTCAAACCCGGCGAGTTAGTTCAATGCAACTGTAACGGTTCTCTTCAATCTCATTATTCCCTCTAGGTCAGTGCCTAATGTCATAATACCGTATGGATTACAAATCGAAATCAACCCAGTGTTACGCCGATTAGGCGCCGCACATTGTGTGCAAATTTGGCCGAGTGAGCCAGACTTGCGACGTGGTCCAAACATGCATTGTTGAATCACTTTTGCCGTCACTCATTTAATGGTCTTGGCCCCACGTGTCAGCGATGATGCGCCATGTACCTCCCACTCATCATTGGCCGAGGGGGGCTGGTTGATGGTCGAAAGGACGCCCCCCCCCCCCCCCCCCGTGTTACTGTTATTAAGATGCCTTGGAGGGACGGTGTGAAGCCGAGGAATTTCCCACCCAGCAAGCAAAATGCTAAAAAGTAATATCAAGACAGACAATAGAGGACATAATGGGGTCAAAAGGTTTGGTAATTTTAGACACAGACATTTGGAAAGAGAGATGTCATCTAACTCGACATATAAGCGACAAATGTCTTATATCACAATTAATTACCTTATGCTTATGCTAGACATTCACTTTAATGAAATAACGGCTCTATTCTAAGCATTATTAACCCTTAGGAGCCATTTCCCCCACATCATATGCATTACGAGCGAGGTACCCGTGTTATGCATAGGAGGGAGCACAAATGCAAACAGACAATGTAGAAACGGCGAATGCCAAACCATGAACCAATAAATTCCACATTCCTGTGACACTTTCAGTCGAACGTCAGGCACAGACAGCTGGTTCATGAAGGACTTGGCCAAAAAAAAGACTTCCTGCAGCTGACCCCCAACAGAAGTAAGGTGGGTAATATTACTATGATGTCAATGGCGAAACTACAAATGCCGAATCCACGAATGTCACGGGTGGAAACCATCACATCATTTCCTTCTCCTTTAAACTCAATCTCTCTTTATTATCATTCCAATCACAAATGAATACTAAAACCATTAGTATAACAAAATACAATGTTACAAACACTTGTTAGGTAAACAAAGAGAAACGCCATTCTGAGGTTACATCCGGATCGAAACTCAAAATCACTATTGTATTGAGGTATTTATTAAACCTTCCACCCACCTTAGGACGTCCGCTGGGACCCCAAAACGTTCCACAGAAGGTTTGACGGGGCTAGCCCCAAAACTGAGGGACTAGTTCGGGGACGGACAGACGGACGGACACGCCTGCTGTATAATCTAGATTAAAGCACAAACGTAACTCATTGTTTCTCCTTGTTACACAATTCCATAAGCAATTTAGCTTGAGTGAAATTTGTAATGATATATAATTTTAACAAACATGTTCAGAATAAAATCTTTACTTTTTGATTCAATGCATATTAAGCAGTGTTTTACAATAAGAGCTGACAGAGTTTAAACCCATCAGACCAAAAACAAAAAAACAAACAAACAAACAAAAAGACTCGATAATGATCTGTTGGGCAACCGCAAACTTGAGTACACAGCACCTGTTCTTAAAACGAAGAGTTGTTGAACATGCAAGATCACACTTCCCAAAAGAGAAATGTCAAACATTTCTCAAGGCAATTCACCATGGGCGTATAGTTTCAGAATATTCTCGGTAACCAGGCTTACCATTAATGTCATGGATGACGTAATAAAGGGACTACACAAAAATGTGCACAATGTCCTTCACTTTCTGGACTTTTTCCTTTCAAAATAACTATTTTATAAAAGGATGTTCAGGACAACAAGAAGGACAAGCTGTTCTCAATTCCATAGGTTCTGATCATTTGTTCAGAAAATATCAGTTACGGTTGTAAATTGAAGCACGGTGAACTGAATGTCATTGCTGTGCGACGAATTGGCTCGAGACGAGCACAAGACATTTCTATAAAAGGCGAAAAGATGTCTTTGAAAAGCCGCTCATTGTCAGAAAGGCCGAGTAATGTGCTACCAACCAGTGTCAGGTGGTGGAACAGAACTTGGACTCCACATTGATGGGAGCAAATTGCAAAGGTTCGGTAAGTTTGTCCACATCAGACCATGGCAAATTAACTTGTGAATAAGAACTACTTATTTTGGGTTACGATGCACTGAAGTGACACCCATTATATCCCTACTATACATAAGACATTTATTCCAACGAGAACAAGCATAATTATTCTTTTCAACATGGGTGTTCGCCATTCGTGAGAGATCAACGTAGGTGTCAGCGTGCTCAATAAAACTAAACTTATAAAGTTATTTCAATAGTGTTACAGCTCCATGTTTTCTTCCTTTATCAATTTTTTTTCCTCGAAGATCATAATATTTATATCACAACTTGGTAGGAGTTTTTTTTTTCTGACCGCCGCATTTGCAAATCCATGAATGGTGTGTATTTAGCATCTCCGAAAGCTGCTCGAGTCACACATAGTGTAGCCAAAGCTTCTGCAGTGACGCGTGATGTCTAAGAATAAACTGAAAGATGGAGGCACGGATGCTAAATGTGGGAGTCTTGTGCCATGCCCTCCACTCTGTGCAGTTTTTGATGAACAGTATTGACAACTCAAATGCTCCCTTGCAGAAGAACCACATTGTCAATAGCCAAGCTGGCACGTTTACAGATCTCAGGTGTTTAAATTAATATATTATTGCTTTGGCCGATAACCAAGGGCACAGGTGGTTGAAACGTCCATGCTCTAGAACCTCAAATATCTTTCCTATCGCCAATTTGATCCAAGGAATATCTGCATACATCAGCAGCGATTTTCATCTCCTACACTGAGATGGAAGCACAAGGCTCATCACTCTCGTCGCGGATGGGTCGGGGGTCTCAGTTTTCTATCGCCCCCGTTTTGGACTTGCATCCTCAATTCCCCGGTTTCGTGCTCCACCAGAAACCACCTGCTCTCCTCCACATTCTCTTCAATCACTCTTCCCCTTCAGGTTTCCAAGGCAGCTGTTCACCGCCATCTCAGATCATCCCCCATCAAGAACCATGATCTTTTCTATCCTGGTTAACCTTCCCCAAGCCCATCCTCCTTCCAAGTTTCCAGTTTTCCCTCCTGAGAGTTTACTTCTGTATCCATCTTGTCCACCCCTCATCCTCATTCTTTCTCTCATCTCTCATCTTCGAAGTCCCTCAACTCTGCTGTTGTGCGTTTCCCTTTCTCCTGCTGTTCGTTCTATTCTGTTACGTCCTGATCCGTTCTATGTTGTCGCTCCTCCACAAGCTTCGATTGTATTTAAAATAAAATAAAAAACACAGCTTGTGAAATCCATCGTCTCAATGTTGAAGCTGAAGGAGCAATATTACACATTAGTTATACCAAATGAGATTTTGGATTCATCCACCGCATGCACAGAAAATCAGATCATATCCCACAATAAAACAGCATCATTGCGGTCTTGCTGCAATCATGCGTCAATATTTGTAAACATGCCAAGAAATAACTGCATTATTTTAAAAGGCAAAATGTGTATGACAATATTGGACAATTGGAGAATGTTCATTCCTGCCATCCAGTCTTTCACTTAAAAATCAACCAAACCAATATTTACCCACGAGTGGATCATTGCATTCTGGCAGAGGCTGAAAAACTCCTTCATTTCTACAACATACCATCCCAACATGTTTTTGTTTGCCCACACCCACCCTATCCCATCCTCAAAAGCTCGACATACCAATCCTTTACTCCCACTAACCTTCCTTTCTTAATCTGCCATTGCCTTCCCAGCAGTAGTTATGGCAAGTATTTGTAATTGGTGCTAGCAATAACGAAGAGTAGGGTGAGCTAAGGACGTCCACCAACGAATTCCTGCAGACTGGGCGCCCAGTTTATCGTCCATCCGAGGGACGGCACTCACCATGCCTGTGAAACAGCAGGATGACAATTTATAGCCGGGTCAGGATTCGTACCCAGGCTAGACAGCTCAGAGGCATGCATCCCTGGAGGCCATCATGCCAGCCCACAATATGTACATGTCCCTAATTTGGACCAAAAGCTGTCTTGCCTCGAATTGAGGCCACTGAGCATCATGGTTTAATGAACCATGCATCCATGCCCTATGGATGTGAGTGTTGTGTTGAATTATAGTCACGAGGTGCATTACTGCCACCATGGAGAACAAGCCCAGGCATGTACTGTCAACACTTCTCCGAGAGCCTGTGCTTGTTGCCTGACTGCACACGTGCACTCATCAGGAATAATCTTCATTGTTTACACTTACCCTTATCAGAGCATACGTTCTTGCCTTCTTATCGCAAGCTCTTTCATACATTTCTTGATGTACAACTATTCGGGAGAGGAGGGGTGCAACCCCCC
>CM068966.1:14685653-14698961 GCA_035128595.1 Eptatretus atami | reverse complement strand
GGTGTGGCGCTTTTGTGTTGGATGGGGCGTAGGATCGGTGGATGGTGGGGTTAAGTGTGCGTCACATTGGGGTGCGGTGGAGGAGGATTGAGTTGGGGTGCGCGTGGGGTTGGGAAGTGCGAGGCGAGTTGAGGTTTGTGTGCGGGGAGGGTTTGGAGAGATGTGGTTGGAAGGCCAGGAGGGGGAGAGGAGGCAGAAGAGGTTCATGGTGCCTGAGGGCGGATGGGGTGGTTTGGAGTGTTGGAAGTGTGGTAGAGCGATGGGCGGTTGTCGCCTTGGCGACCTCGGGAGCGAAAGAAAGGCGCAGCTTCACTTTATTATCTTTTTATTTCTTGTTAGGGCGGGGGTCCCCGCCAACCCGCCGCTCTGGGCCGCGTCGGTGGACCGATCGCCGGATATCGATCGCGCCCGGATCGCGCGGCTTGTACAGACCGATCGCTGCGTCACGTGGGGTAGGGTCGTTGCATCTTCTGTACCCTTATATCAGTGATCTCGGGTTCCCCGGGCTCGTACGGACCCCCGAGCGGCTTGTACTGCGCGGCTTCGGGTTATGCGGCACGCGTCAATTGTCCTTTTGGACCCGGCTTTTCTAATCACCCGACTGTTCGTCTGACGGGTGACGCAAGCGGTTTAATTCAGGATTTTTGGGTTGCTTATTTAGGCCGTTGTTGAAGACGACAAGGTACGTTATTGTCAGTTTCATTAGCCGTTCCTATTTATTGCGGCGGACGTGCCGACCACCACAACAACACCCAAACCACAGACGGTGGCTGAGGCTTTATCCCGGCTCCGTCCGGGGAGGTAGGTGACTCGGAGCTTGACTGACTTCCACTCGTGGTGTCTTACTTGTGGAGGGTCCGGAGGCGAGCTGGATCATCGCGCGTCTTCCCGTAGCTCCCGCGAATCTCCTGCGCTTCTCCAGTGCGGTGGACGGCGCGTCCTTTGTGATCTCGTTCCCGAGGTCCTTCAGGAGAGGCTGCGTCGCCAGCGTGGGGAATGGGAAAGCTATGACAAGAGAGGGGGGGAGAGTTCCTCGCGCTCGGGAAATGTCAGTTCCTTCCCAGCGGCCCGAGTCACTGACGAAGCAGTTGAGGCCTAGGCGGTCAAGCGGTGCTTGCGGATTTCGTTCTCGAAGCAGTTATCACGGGTGGTTGGTAGGGTTTTGATTGCCGGTCACGTAGCCCCGGGTCGGGCAAAGAAAGCTGTCGTTTATCTTTGCACCCTCCCCCCGGCGTTGACTTGCCTGTGTCCCGTCCGGGGTGGGGGGGTTGTTGCTCCGGGTTTTCTTCTTCGCAGGGGGCGTCTTCCCTTGTTAGTCCTATATTATCCGATGCCGCTTATTATTTCAATTTATGGGGTGAGTTTGCTGCTTTATGATTGTGTGGATGTTTGTTGTGTGCATTTTCATTTCGTACTTATTTGTTTCATGATCAGGGTTGCATTCTTGGGCATCTTTTTTTTTTTTGTTTTTAGACAGGGAGAGTTTGGTCCTTATTGCTTAATTTGACATTTCATGTCAAATTTGTGGTGTTTATGTACTAGGTTGTTTGATCGATGGGGTTGGGGTAGGTTTGGGGGGGGGAGCTGTTGGTTACAGAGAGGGGGGAGGGACCGTTAGTTTTGGAATGTTTCATTTGTTTTCTTTTTTAGTGGGGTCAAGGCTGTCAAATTTGTCTGAACTGGATTTCACAAAGATTTCATTAAAAACAAAATAAAAGTTGGTTAGGCGATACTTCGCCAGACTGAACGTTGTTTTTTCTATAGGACCGGGTCGAGATTGTCTTCCCGGATCAAATTGATCGTCACCATCAATTGTCCAGTAGTTATCCCAAGTCTTTTGAGATTCTGTTATTTTTTAGCCATGCTTCTCATGGTGAGTCACTTTTCAATTCTGTCGATGATTCTGATCCTTATCCAGTCATTTTTCACTGTATCCACTCCCTCACAGATTTGTCCGTCGTCGAACTTTTGGGTACTTTTCAGACGCGGGGTGAATCTCGTCCCTCCGTGGCGTAAATCTGTTGGATGGTGGTGCATGAAAAGCAAAGCTCTTTAAATACCACAGGATACATCGAGAACAGTGACGAGCTCTTAAAGGTGGTGTCCAGCCTGCTCCGTGTTCCTTTATCGTTTTTGAAGACTGTCAATAATTATTTTTTTATAAGCTTGCGTGAAGTCTGATCACTTATTTCGGCTTATTTGTATTTTGTATCCGGTGCAGTGGCATTCTGCCCCGAAGAGTTATCCATTTGCTCTTGGACAGATCTGGTCCATGGACCTTTAGATGAACGTAATGTTGTAACCGTTCCCGTCTGTAACCTATGTACATATTAAGTGGGAAGTTGAAACTTTGGGGTGGTCGGCAGGGTGCGTCTGGTTGCCATGGACATTTGTGGCGAATATGTAGCCACGGTCTACACGTCTTATTGTTACATTGGACTGAAAGGTGTTTTGGTTAGGTGCACAGGCGGAGCACGGCGGCGGCGCGCAGCTGTTGGCGACGGTTTATAGCCGTATTATATTGGGCGTTTATAAAGTGGTGGTTGTAAATTAGAGGAAAATCTTGATCCCTTTAAATTTTCACGTTCGTCTCCTGATGTGGTCGCCGGGCGGGTATCGCTTGACTTCTGTCTGTTTCGCAGCGAGTTAAATAATCACATACCATCTGAACAGGACGCAAGCTTTAAAATACCCATTAATCGTAGAATTTGTATTTGTATCTCCAAGGCAGGCGTCTTCCCCCGGTGCGGTGAGGATTGCATCTTCACCAGTGCTTGTGAGTTTTGATACATCCAAGTGAACCCTCTGTTCTCGTGTTGCAGCGGAAGGAAGCTCCTTACCTTGTATTTGTATTTGCGGTATTATTTACCGCTAATTTGGTTTTATTAAGTTGAGTACGTGACCGGCCCGATTGGGGTACTTCCGGGGACCGGGCATGTGGGCATTGTTTCATGGTGGCGGGATAGGTTCGGGGATTTCGGCCCGAACGTGAATGTGAGAACGCATTCTCCGGTGTTGGGGTAAATTCCGTGTTTGGGGTGAATCGGCGGTTTTGATTGTTCAATGGAAGGGTACGTTATTTGTTTGCAGCTTTTGGTTTCCTTGGAAAGGGCGAATGGTGAACCAAGTCGGGGATTAGGTCATGGGGAGGGCCTACGTTATCGGTTTGTGGCGTTCGGGTCCAAAGGGCGAGTTTTTTTATTTTATGTTTTTTCGACACGTTAGCACGATTCAGCTGATTAAGTGTGTCGAATAATTCAAGCACATTCATTTCTTTATTGAGAATGCATTTTGGTTCTTACCACGTCATAACCCGCGGAAGAAACAAAATCGATGTACATTTCCTTTTTTAATAACCCGCTTACGTCCTTTGTAGATGAAGATGTGATGTGATGGGATGAGCTGCGCTGGGTGTTATGTCTTGACAGTTGTTTACTTGGTCCCGCGGCTGGTTGGGGGGTGTTTTGGCGCAGAACTGACTACCTTTCGGGTGAAGCCTCTGTTCGTGGGGTGTAGGAGCTTGTCCGCCCCCCAGTATGGTCTTGAACGAGTTCTTTTGTAGTACCTCTCGACTGAGACGAACAGTTTGGATCGCCCCTAAGAGTTCGACTTCCACTTCTGTTCGCTCCGTAACGGAGGCTCTGCTTTGTGTGTTTTCGGCATCGCGGTTGGACGGGTCTGGCTGATCCCCTTGGCATTCGCGGAGGGAGGTCCGGTCTTTGTGTGGCTTGAGCGGTGCTTTGTCTTGCGTGCGGCCTTTGGTCGGAATTATTTTCAACAGCGGTGCCTTAGCGTTTTTAAGACTGTCCGGCAGGTACCTATCTCCTCGTTGGTCACCCGGTTCTGAGCGGTCCTTGGCTGTCGTGTATGGAGGTCCCGTGGGTTGCGTTGAATTATTACCTTGGAAGTGGTGACTTAATGCCTGGTAAGCTGGGTCTTGTACGGTGTTGTTGCCCGACCGGAGTGGTGGCAGGGTGTCGACTTTCCTTCTGGTTGTTGGGCATACCTCTGAGTGGTTTCCTCATCTTGGGGGCCCCTTTCGGATGGGCGGGAGGCTCCTGGTGGAAGGGCGTGATGGCGTCGGCGGTGGGTTTGTGATTGTTGTGGGGATTTTGTCGATGCGCTAGCTGCTTTGCACCTGTTGTCGAATGTTTATTCTTTATTGTTTATTTGCGGCGATTGTGCTGAGCGTTTTATGTTAGTCAATGGTTGTGTTTGTGCAGTGGGATTTCTGTAGTGCTGATGTTTCTTGTGTAATGTCATATGTGCACTAGGTATTAGACGTTCCGATTGCTGTTGGTGTTTTTCATATTTGTAGTTAACGGGGATTGCATCGGGGGGTGATGGTTTCATGAGTGTATCCCGCACCTTGTTTTAGCACACAGCTCTAGTACTACAGGAGAGGTATGTTTGGGTGTGTTGGAGATGTGTTTTGTGTCTACCCCAGTATTGTTTGTTCGTACATCGTGCTTTGTGCGTGCGCTCATGGAATATATGTTTTGAACATGTGGTATGTCGGTTTGTGACATATAACGCATCTCCCGGCAAAAAGCATGTGCGGGAACTTTTCACGCGATGTAGGGCCAATGTCGCATATCCGCAACGTGGCCAGGATATCAAGGGTCCGGGTGTTGCATATTTTACAATATATTTATTTGTTCGGTCTGCCGCCCCCGCCAGGTGGACGGGCGCGGTTACGTCGCGGGGCCACCGGGAAAATTCCGTCCGCGATTTGCCGAACAGCGGACAGTCACGGGTGTGCTCCAGCGCACACCGACGGGTTCACACTCTACGGCGCGCGACAGGGTCATCGGAATTTCGTTACTAGTTTCGGCGGCAGGTACGGAGAGTTGGCGGGTCTGTTTGGACCGAACGCTTAAGCGGTTGTTCCCGTTCTGGTCGAGGGTGAATTTCGCGACCTCGCTACCATCTTTATCGGTATTAACCATTTTTCCGTACAGATGGCTTCCATGGGAAACTGACCGACGAAGGGTTCCTTATAGATTTCCCAGACCATTGCAGTCATGATTGGTATGCAGAACCTAACATGCAGTATGCAGAAAGCATCAATGGCGACCGTGCGTTTGTTGGGTTGCGGTGGGACGGCAGGCAGGTAGCATACCCGTCTATTTTTATTACAGCTTTCGGTTTCTACTTATTGGGCTCGGCGCCAACATTCATTTAAGGAAGAGACTATGACAAGGGGGTTCAGGCTGGTCGTTAGGCTTGATGGTGACTTGTGCGGCGACGAGTTCCCGGACCGTTGCAGGTTACGCCCTCGTTGGTTGATGGCTTGGGCGCTCGTGGCCTCTCCAGCCTCCTTGATGACGCTCCACCGACTGACCTCCAGTTGACGCCAACGCGAGCGTCCGTTCTCTCCACGCGTCCATCACACGACAGCCGCACGGCTTCATGCTTTCTATTCCGCGGGCATGCCTCCTTGCCCGGTGGGGGGAGGTTCAGGAGGTTGGGTTTTATACGTTTGTCCGTTTTGTTACCAGTTTTTGAGGGAGATGCTGGAAGTTTGTGTTTTTGGGCTTTTCTTTTTCATGCGTGTGTTATTGCCTGCGGCGAGGTTGTGGTGTGGTTGTTTTTGTGGTGGCGTGGCGTGGTTTGGCGTTGTGGTTGGATGGTGTTAGGTATTGGCGGGGTGGAGAAGGTGGTGAGGCCATGTTGGTGGTTGTGGTTATGGTGGGATTGCGTGGGTTTTTGGTGGGGTCGTGGTTGTGAAAGCGGTTTTGGTCTGGCAGTTTGTTGGGCGATGTTGGGGGTGGTGGTAGTTGGTTGTGAAGCGGTTGATCCAATAGCCGATAGCAAAGATATGGCTTAACTCAAAGATCCAGCCCTGATAACACGATATTCTTTAAACATCGGTGGGGAATCTATTGAAAACTTGCGATATATGATCTTGGGGTTCTTTATGGTGTCTGCTGCTTTCCCGCGTAAAATTGGTATAATAAATGTGAGTGTGTGTTGCCTGTGATGTGCATCGTGTGCTCCTCCTATGCCCAAACTACCCTGCGCCTGAAACTCGTGATAGTTTACTTTATTTTTCTTCTCTATTGAGGCAAGTTGTTAGTTTATCTCATATTCGTTCCAACTCTCCACCGATAATTATGTTCGAAAAAAAATTCTTCAACTAGACTAGAGTTTATTGACTTAGTCCTTACCCTCGCGTTTTGAGAAAGAGAACAAAGACTGAGCAATTTGATTGGGGTGGAATGTGTTGGTTTGATGCGTAACTGCGTTATTTGCCAGTCTGCTACGGAGGTTTTGAAGTAGCGAAAAGGCGATTTGTGTTGCTGTTTAATATATATTCAATTGATTAATACGATTTAAAGGTTTATATTTTTTTTTTGAGTTTATGTTATGCGAGGTCTTTTAACACTTCTATAGACCGTTACATTATTCTTGTTGCTGATGTTGTGTTGCTTTATGAGTCATTTAAAATCAGGAAATTTCTGTTTGGATGATTTCATTTTGTGTCAGCAGCTGGCGCATTAAATTTTCTCTTATGCATGTGATCGGGACATTGATAAAGTATGTTAAATGGGGCCCTTTTTTTCTATTATGTTCAATTTTCAATTGAATGAGTTGTTTTCTCTTATAAATTGCGTTTGTAGACAGACCCCAGTTGAACGAATTTGTTAATTATTACCCCACTTTTCATCCGATGTGGGTATCCGTAAAGTTACGTATGGAAAGGACAGACGTTCAGTTTTGTGAAGAAATTTACCTTTCAGTGATATTGTTACAGTTTGGACGTGTGAACACAAAGCCGGTCTAGTTAGTTATTTGATAGTATGTGTTTACTTAGATCCCCCTTTGTTGTGGGTTACTTCGTGTGGTCGATTATTGTATAGTAGGTTTATTACTCTTCTTAACAACCATTCTACTTTCACTTCATAACGACCGTCACCTCGCGTCACGGTCGCCATGCCCACGTGTTTTTTTGTGAGGGCGTGGCGGGCCTCCGTCGCTTCGGGGCTCGGGCTCCGCTCAAGGAGGATGGCCTTTCCTCAGCTGTGCGAAGCGCGATTGCACGGCCGCCCAGCTGGGAGGTGCCCGAGTCACGACGTCTGTCCTCAGGGTTCGGTGGGGAGAGAAGCTCCCAAAGAGGGAAGAATGGTTCTGAGGGCAGTTTCGGCGGTGATGTGGGCTGGCGGTGGTTGTGGGAGGATTGAGAGGACGGGACGGGATGTGGCGATTCTGGCGTCTGTCGTCGTTGGCGCGGTCGTGTTTGGTGGTTGGGCGTCTGGCGGGGCTGGTCGTGGTTGGCGATCTTCGGTTGTGGCGTGGTTCGGGTCATTGGGTTGGTCCACAGTGGATCATGGTGTGACCGCACGAGGCGGGGCAGGTACCGCTAGGCCCGTGCCTCAGCTCGCATTCTTCCGAGTGAGGCTGAATAGCCACGAGGGTCAGTGCCTGTGTGTGTGTGTGTGTGTGTGTGTTTTGGTGCCGTCTGAGTATATTGTTCGTGCTTTTTTTTTTTCTTTGTTATTGTCGTGCCTGCTTTTATTCGGTAACTCTTGTTTCTGTGTTTCCCTCCGATTATTTATTTTAATCCGTTAACGTCCCGTTCGTTGTTTTCTTTATTGACTCCGCTTGGTTCGGATTGAGGAAATAGCCGGGCCATTTGGGGGAATTGTTCATTTGGTCCGGGGGGTTTGGTAATTTGCTGGTTACGCCGGTCGATCCGGTGATAGCACCGATTGGCAGTCGGCGGGTGTTGGTTTCCCGGTAGTTGGCGACGTGGGTTTTAGGTGTATTTGAACTTAATGGCAAGTTAACCCTACCCCAGCGTCGATATTGGCGACCCGGTCACTAGACCTAAGTGACCGTGACCTTCGGAGTTGTCAAGGTCCGACCAATCCGGGTGTTCGGTGGGAGACGTCACTGCACCATACTGGTCTTTATGCACCGACCGTGGCCACATTATTTAGTATTTTCAGTTGCATGTCTAATAATATTTGCCAGATTCAGGGTCCTGCCGGCTTGATCTCATTCCTCAATTGATCTCTCCATTACTCATTTACAGTTACTTTGAGCCGCTGTGGTGTCTGATCAACTTTTAAACAGTTCCATAGTTGGCCCATGGGCTGAGGTGGCCAAGGCTTCTGATTGGCAACTGACCATTCGGACTTGTCCCTCTATGAAGATTTATCGAGCGGCGATTGGGGAAAGGGAAGTTAAGATTATGTTGATACCTAACCTTTTGAGGGGCTTCCAAGTACATACTAACCAGAGACTTCTGCACGGACCTTCTTTCATTTTTCATCCCAAAAAAATTTTTTTTTCGTTATTGCGGTTCCACGTGAAACTGATGGGTAAAAGACGGCCACCAGCACCTAAACACTCCTTCCTTTCTAAAGATTTCAAAACGGAAATAAACAGATGAAGTTGATTCACACAAGTATGTACATCAGGATGAATCTAGTTTGTGAAACATTTTAAAATGGGGTAGTAAGATTATGTCAATCAGTACATTGATACTCGGCCTTGGATGCATTACCAATTACTGTGTATTGTAACCAATGGCTGGGTGCATGCGATGGTGCTGTTATGTAGTTGTGGATTTATACGAGCCTTATGAAAGTTGTGGATCTGATGGTCCATGCCCGGTGTCTTCTGTGGCTCACAGGTAGCTATATGCAAGCATGGGAATGGGAGATCTTTGACTTTGGGTTATTTAAGAAGAAGTTTTTTTTTTAGTTTTTGGAGTTTTCGGTAATAACTGTTTTTTGTTCTTGTTTTGATTTAATTATGCACTTTTGACTATTAAATGTTGATATTTTCATTACTGTAGATGCAACCAATCTTTGTACCAAGAACATATTTCTTCCGAGAGGTACTTGGACTTTTAATGTTGTATACTGTAATCCAAAACCGTTTAATTCTGAAAACATAATTACTGACATCCTATTCCATTCGTTGCAGCAAAAGGATCAGTGAAGCTATTCTGCCTTTCTTTGTCACAAATTGTTGTACATCTCGTTTGCTCACAACATAACCAATTGTTGGCTTTTTTAGCCTAAGTGAAAGATTTGAAACGGCCTTAAAGGGGATACCACAAAAAAATAATTACTAATTAATATGCAGTCCATACTTGTAACTGTATTATCAAATATAAATCCCGGTTTCGCCAGTGCGTTTACAACAGTTTGGACAAGAGAGGGCATAGCACAGGGATCAACTCAAATTACTGGGCAGAATTAAGGCGATAAGGCAGGCAGTATTACTGAAAAGCAAGACAGCAGATGTCCATTTTAGTTCGTGCTTTCGCGGATTCTAGGCTGAGGTTTAAGAGGGAGAGTCATCCGCTTCTCCTGTGGGAGAGGACTCAGCCCTGATGATGTAGTACCTTCAATCTCAGGACTTCTACAAATTTACAGAAAATTGGCAACTGTCACTCCTTTACACGAGGAAAGATTGAAAAGTGATCCATCATCATTTTCTGTCAGCCTTCTCTCCAATACATAAGCAATGCCTGGAATGCGAAGTCCGATACATCAATTTTCCTTCAGCATTATACTACCTCTATCCTTCATAGATATCTGAACAAACCTGTTTGGTTTCTGACTGGACTATTTCCCACTTGGCTACTATTCTCTTCTAACAATCATGCATAGAACTGCTCAAGCATCGAAGAGGTTGGGGCAATCTCTATGAATATCCCGCAACACTTTGGCACTGTCTTGAATCCAGTCTCAATTTCAAAGATTCCTTTCGTTGGGATCCGGGCCACTCGCCTCAAGTGGTGTTGATTCCTTTTCCAAGGAGACAAAAACAGACTGGTGTCCTTTGATGGCATCATTTCCTGCCTTTCCCTTTGAAGAATGAGTTCCTCTAGACTGCTTTCCTACCTATATATTCAGATTCTTAAAAAAAAATTGAGATACAAGTCAAGCTCATGGAAGAGCTCCACACAGCATTGCGATCCAGTACAAAAAGAATAGCGAAGTTTGCGTGGGGGGGGGGAGTGGCACAGCAAAGGTGAGGGACACTAGTAGATGGAAAACAAACAACGGCTGCGGTACAGAATGGGAAGTAGGAGATGGGGGGGGCACAACATGGTAAACAGGCGGATGATTGGATGGTTGGTGAAGAGCTGTTTGCAACTAAAGGGAAGAGGGATTGAAGGGCAGCCTTGGAACGTTGGGTCTTCCAGACAGGTAAGAGGCACGAATGATTGGGAGAGAGGTGGCATGATTCCTGGATTTTGGGGGTTTCACCAGAAAGGAGTTGCTGGTGGACCAGGTATGGATGCAGCAAACACTGGGGGGGTGAAGGGGGACCAAGCTGAGAGGCAGAGGATGCAGCCAGAAAGATGTGGTAGAGAAGAGAGACCACAACTGGTCTGCAGGAGAAACTGACACTGGCTTGGGGCCTCCGCCATGCGCGGAGGGATGAAGATTCGACTGAGAGGATGCTTTGAGTAAGAGGAAGTCGCGTAACCATTGCAGAAGATTGCGAGCAGCATGCAGGTGCCAGATATTGAGTTGAGATATTCAGAGAGATGCCCTGCTCATGTCTGACATTTGAGGCTCCAACTCATTGTTAGGGGAAGACGCGCATGCCAAGCTGACAGTGATCTGGTCTGGATTGATTGGTGATCTGGTCGGGAATTGGAGAAGGAAGGTTTCTTCACTCAATGTGAGATATCGTGACTTGCATGCTGAGGGAGTAGTAATAGGTCTGTGTTTAAGGTGATTGGTTTTTTGACTTGTTTATGCTATAAGGCTGTAATGTTGGTATTCCAAGCGGATGGAGATGGTTTGACAATGATTGGAGTGAAGGGTCAAAAGCTGTTTGTGCAGAGCGGCGAGAAGGTTTTTTTTTAAGCAAGGTGAGCATGCCGTTCGTTCAGTTGCGAGTCAGAGTCGAGATTGCCAGAACCTTTTCCATTTTTAAGTTCCAAAAGATACAGAGTCTAGGAAAGCAGTTGCGTGTGATGAGGTCAGCGTGGATTACGAGGGAGGGTTGGAGACCCCATATTTGGAAGCCAAACAAAATTGAAAGGCATCTCTTCGCCCTTCGCCTGAGCAGTACGGCTGTCATGCAAGTCAATCGCACTCGTTTTCGTCCGAATCTGTCCATTACTGTTTGAGACTCATGCTCACGTAGACGACCGACATACAGCGACCAGAGACAATGGTGAAACCCCAACCTCGTCCTCCAGTAAGCGGAGTAACAGTATCTGTTACAATCGTCTTTTTCCCCTTCCTCGTGAGATAATATCAGCAACATCTCACAAACAACACAAAACAATCGCCTTGCACAATCAGGTAAGGTATACTCGCTTTGCACTTCAGGATGTCTTCTGGAGAAACGCTTAATCGAAAAATTGCTATAAGGGGCACTTATACTATTGTTTCATAAGGAGATGTGTTCCCCGGCCAGCATATTCTACGATGCGTAAATATGAGGGCTTTGGCCAGGGTATCAGTATAGCACTATAATAATACACAGATGGGGAACATTTATCTTAATAAATAAAATCAAATATATTTGGTTCACGAAACAAAAATAAGTGACCACTATATTCGTTATTGTTGTCTGTTCGTCTGTCTGTCTGTTCTGCCGAGCATAGCTCCGTGGGTTTTGATCCGATCCTGATAAAATTTTGGTGGGAGGTTTATTCATGATTCGTGTTTTTTCCTGAGAATGGCGTGGTCACGCCATTATGGGCGGAGCCACCCCAAAAACATGTGTTTTTAGGGGTAGCATTTCAATTTGCATTTCTCCTTGGGTTTGTCGATCTGACAGGGTTTTGGTATTTGGTTAGCCCAATGGCACCTGCATAGCCCACGGAGCTCGATTATTTTCATTTTTCGTCCCAAGAGTCAAAGGTCACAGGAAGGGTTCACGAACATGGAAAATTGCGAATTTTTGACATAAAAATTCATTTCTCAAGGGTTTTGTCGGAATCTGGCAAGGGTTTCAGTATTTGGTTGCCAATTGCCACCGGATAGCCCCAGGAGTCTAGATTTTTCTTTCGTTCCCAATTTCTAAGCCACAAGGTCGAACTTAGGAAAATTGCTAATTTTGTTTTTGGGGTTAGCCGATTTCAATTTGCATTCTCTCCTAGGGGTTTTTCTGAATTCTGGCGGGGGTGGTTATTTGGGTTGGACAATGCACCTGCTCCCCCGGGAGACTCGATTTTCATTTTCGTCCAAGGTCAATGGCACACGGTCTACGAACTTGAGAAATTGTGATTTTGACAGTAAAATCCACTCTTCTCGAGGGGTTGTGATGCTGGCAGGGAGGTTTCTGGTAAATTCTGGCTATCCCAATGGCACCTGCAAGCCACGAAGTCTCCATTTTTTTTAAGTCCAAAGTCAAGTTCAGGTTCTGAACTTAGTTGACAATTTCGACATCTTTGCATTCAAATCAGCGCTTCATACAGACGCACCAAATTGAGCCTGACGTGAGCAATATTCTTATGACTAATCTTGAGGTCCTTCCCCACTAAGCTCGAAAGTCTTGAAACCATTTTGCTCTATCTCGAACACGTTGCCCGTGGCGCCCCCTTCAAGTTTGTTTTTACACTGATTTCACAAAGTATGGATAATTAATCCGAAGAGTGCGAAATGCCATATAGCCTATATGACGTTGTATTGTTCCTGGAATGTTCCAGAGGAAGTTTGTCACCATAATGTCATAATCCTGACTTTGACCTTTAAAGTTCAACAAGTCAAATTTTCAAAGTGTTGTGGAATCGAACCGGGTTTTCGACCTTCGACGACTAACTCCAATAAGCTATAGCACGTATCTTGTTTCTTATTTTAATGTCCACAATCATGTTTTTGTGACCTTTAAGGTTTAGCAAAGGTCAAATTGAAAGTTTTAGGAACAAACTGGTTGTCGAACATTTGCAGCTATAACTGTCACTCGTACTCACCTTGCACTGCTGGATTATTTTAATCTATCAACAGTTATCACATTGTCTCATCCTTGACTTCTGAAACGATCTACATCGTCAAATACCGCTCGTTAACCATTGTCGTCTTCAGACTTGTATAAAAGTATACCCATTTATGCTGTCTGGTGGTTTTAGGTGTTTGTGCCGCCTCTACTGAGCAATCGTAAGAAGTGATCGTAATTAGCACGTTTGACTCCGCGTTGGCGATAACCTGAGTCTGTGTCGGTGGTGGTGCCGTATTGAAACGCCTGCGATCACGTGGTTGTACAACTTCCCGATCGATGCTGTACATGTCACTTTGCCTTTTTATTGCCATCACTGGAGTTAGGAAACGAGATCCATGGTTATTATCTCTAAGTACATTTATAATGCATATATATATATAT
>CM068966.1:14639393-14662583 GCA_035128595.1 Eptatretus atami | reverse complement strand
AAAAAAAAAAAAGAGGGCCAATTACAAAACCAATAACTTGTATTTATAGTGATAATACGGATGATATACCGTCTCCCCAAGATTTGGATAAATCCAAAAAGAACCTTGTTCATCTTTGGTGATTGTGTTAATGAGAGAAACCAAACGGTAATGGACAGCTACTACACAAGAGGGAGACATCTTCTTGTAATTGTATTTATCTTAGTATCAATCGTACTTTCAACTTCCTCGTCGTTCCATCAGAAACAATGCTAATACTTTTATTTTTATTCAGTTAAATTCAATAGATATTAACAATTTTTGGAGAGATAATTGTTCTACATTATGTAGTAAAAAGGAATTTGGAGATTACATGAAGCACACGACTGAAAAACATAAATATATTGTTGTGAAACAAGATGAGGATATTAAGGGATATATTTTTTGTTTTATAAACAATTACATATATAAATGACAACTATTATTATAAATCTTGTGGGTAAAATCTGCTTCTGGAAAAAACTTTCATAAATCTAGGTTCTTGTTGTAGTACAAATAAGAATATTGTAAATTTACTTAAAAAACACCCCGTGAACGCATTGTATCAACAACAACAAGAGCAATAAGACCTGGAGAAGTAAAAGGTGAAGATTATCACTATATTTCAGTGGAGGAACATATGCGATTGAGGAATGAAGGTCAAATATTTGAGGAGGTTTTCTTGGTACAACAAAATATTCACATTGTAAGAGTGAGTTAAGGAAACTAAAATCTGGTGGTCTTGGATATTAGAAACTAATCCAGAAGGAACGAGACAAATTATTATTAAACATCTGAGCGGAGTGAAGATTTTATCATTCGGTTTTGATGTTTGATGAAGAAACTCAACGCAAACGTATGAAAAGCAGAGATGCAAGTATTAGTGAAGAAAGAAATTACAACTCTTATATAATGTTAATAAAGAATTTGATGAATTATTTAAAGAAAAGGATTTATTTGAACACATCTACTTGGATTAGAAGAAAGGAAAATTTCCCTGTGATCTTTACAATTCATTAAATGATATTTTCCAATAAATAAATGGATGCGAAAGAAAGAGCAAGAAGATTTAGGGAACATCAAGAGTTGGTTTCAAAAGTTGCAAAACAACAGGAAGACATAAAGAAGAAACGCAGACAAAAACTAACGGGTGAAGAAGCATTTGAAAGAAAACAAAGAAATTTTTTAACCACTTTTAAAAACTTCCCAAGAAAAAATTATAGATGTTTCCACAGTTCCCACAATAAAATATACTCCGAGAAAGCTCCAAATGTTAAAAGATTTCAGTCAAATGACGAGGAAGAATTAGAGCATATAGGAGAATTAGAATATGATGATGAAGGATTATTTCAACAACTGGAAAGAGATGAATCGACCCCCTGATTATATTGTGAATGCTCTTCAAACAATGAATATTCAGCGGATTCAAAACCAAAGCAGGACTCATTCCAACAGAACAACCAGCAATATTTCATCTTGTTCAAGAAAGGTATTGATATTTAATGATGAATTTAAGGTCTTGATTCTGCTCAACCTCCTGTCAAACTAACTCCGAGATTAATGTTTCTTCTCACAAAAGATGGAAGACAAGGTCAACTGTGAGGGATGAATCAAAAATATATGATAAACCATTGGATATGAAAAATGATGATGATAAAGTATATATTGATCTGCTGAACTCTGTTGATTATAGGGTTATTCTTTCTGGTAAAAGTAGAAGAATGAGAAGGAGAAACACATTATTCAGGCTTTAAGTATCCTTGGTTCAGTGTTAGTTTTCTCCAAATGACCATCACAATTATTTAATAGACTGTTATTGTTGTTTAGGCAGTAAGAAGGCTGGAAATAACAATTGTTTTAATGAAGCATCAGCCATTTTAGACCAGTTGATGAACTGAAATAATTAATAAATATCATATAAAGACATTTTATCTCATATTAAATTAGATGAGAAGCACAATCCTTAGTTTCAATTTCCACAACAAGCGACCACACATCTTCATTCCCATACCCACTACAACTTGACACACAAAAGAATATGAGGCATCTTTATTGTCTATGGAAACTTATACCTTATTTTATATAACTGAGAAAAATGATAAGTTTAGTTATAATCCGGGAAATGGATACAAAACGATAACAGTCTCACCCGGAGCATATGAGATTTCTCAAAATATCTTCCGAATTGCTCGTCTTATGAAAGAACAGGGTGATGAACCAAAAAATATGTTATAGACATTCAAAACATACTTCAAAATCAACGATTAAACTTAAAAAAACTACAAGGTTGATTTCACAATTGATAATTCATTTAGAGAGTTATTGGGTTTCTCCTCAAAAAAGATTGAAACTAATGGGACGTTTTACAGTGATAATGTCATTCAAATACCTCAGGAATAAATTCAGTATTAATTCACTGTGATTTGATTGATGGTGCTTATAATGATGAATAAAAAACAAATACAATATTTTCATTCAGTGCATACTCAACCCCAATTGGTTATAAATTCAATATGGAACCTAAAAATTTGGTTTATCTCCCTGTGTCAGGAAAAACCATACACAGAGTAATTTTAGGATAACTGACCAAGATAATCGTATGATTTCTTTTAATGGAGAAGTTATATCTATGAGAATTCACCTACGTGAAGTTTTCCAATAAATAAATACGATGTTTATTGTGAGGAAACACAAGTTGGGAAAATATAAAATAATTACAGGGGATGGGATGTTCCTTTCCCCATACTACAAGGGTGAAGGTAGTTTCTTGGTAGAGGATACTATAAACCTAAGAGACAAAGGGTGTTGGACATCAATTTAGAGGAGATGGAATAATTGATACTCTAATGGGTATTGGTTCAACTATTCTTAAACATAAAGACCTAATTGGTTTAACTGCTTCTGCTGTGGGAAATGTAGCAGGGCTGTGTAAGAGCATAAAAGATGCCCAAAAGGAATCTCATAAATTACAAGCAATTAAAGAAATTAAAAAGGTAAAATCAGTTGTCCCCCCAAGAACGACAGAAAATAATTAAAATACTTGGGTCAGGGGTTTCAAAAGTTTTAACATCTTTTTTCCTAATAAATACAAGTATGGAAGCAATTGATAGTATCTATGATTTGGATGATACTATTATTATCTCAAACTCCACTAAAAAAAGAGATTACTTCAAGGTAAATGCAATAACTGGAACAGACTGGAATGCAAATGGTACAAAAAAGTTTTGAAATAAATAATCAACAAACCTTATTTGAATCTATCCGAAAGTTTCTTGTTGTGTAAATTTAAATTCACTAAGGCTGGGAATAACACAAATGCTACACTCGTAAATGATTTCTTCTGGAAAATGTTTTGATAGTGTGCGTTTGTACATTGGAACACAGAAGTTGAAGCGGTTGATTATGCTCTGCTGTATCTATAAATGAATGATGAAATTACACTCTATACATTCAGTGATAGAATGGGAAGGGGTCTGTCGAAGGTTTTATTCCTGATATGTCAACGGGAACAACCCACAGACCCTGGATATACTCAAAGGAAAGGAGCGTATAATGATGACACAAAAGCAGTTAATAGTTTTACTGTGGCAGTTCCTCTTAAAGGTATATTTGGATTTTTGTGATCATGATAAAGTTCTGTATGGTCTTAAAATTAGATTTCAACTCCAAAGGAATGATAATGAAATAGATTGCTTTTTGGTGTTGGTAGTGCTTTTGGTGAGCAGAATAAATTTGTAATTTATGAAATGAGTTGTATATTAGTGAATTACTCCTAATCTTAAAACAGAAGACTTAACTCAAAGAAACCACTCATTGTATCATACCTCAAAAGAAGATGTCAACACGTTAAACTTAACCAAACCACTTACACGTGGAATTTGGTGTTCTGGAAGGAAAGCCACGATATCTGTGGATCATTTTAAAAAGCCAGATGGTGATACTGCGACTGATAGAATAATGCATTGAGTGATAATGCTAAGGTGAAACAACTTCGCGTTTCTCTAGATGGAACATTTTATCCACGAGATAGATTGGAAATTAATTGGGAAAAAAATGATTTTGCTGAAGCATACAAGTCTTACCAAAAGGTGTGTGAAAGTAATGGAAATAAAGAACCTATTTTGGATATTGACAGCATTTAAAAGTTTGTATACAATCTATGCGTTTGACCTGAGCGCTTCAAAAGGAAACTATAAAGTCTAATCGAGTGGATACTTCCCTATACATTGAAGAGGAGAGAGTGAAGAAGTTGATACATATTGTTTGCTTTTGGAAGAAACAGAATTGCAGATTATACAGATAATGGTGTTATGATTAGTCTCACGTAATTTTTTGTTAAATAAATGAGTGGCAAAGTACCAACTGGGGTATATGCTAATCAAATCAATCTTCATAAACTATCATCTTGTGTTCAAAATCAAAAGCCTTGTACGATTAACGTTAATACAATTCAGAGAAAAGGAGCAGTAAGAATTGATGTTTTGCTCACAAGAGAACAGGTTAAAATCTTGATGATACTGGCTCACTTAAAATTAAAATGACAAAACCAATGTTGAAAAATATTCAATAAGAGAGACGAGTGGAGGATTTTCCCATTTCTAATTCCTTTATTTGTGGTTTAAGTGTGGTTGGAGCATTGACGGTGGTATTTCAACACGGTGAAAACTGTCAACGAAAGGAAGGCTCAACTCCAGGCTCAAAAAGAATTGGAAAGACATAACAAAGAGTTGGAGAAACAAATTGGTGGAAGTGGTGTAATTGTAGATTTTACTGAAAAACTTGAAGGTCTGCCTGATAAGCGAGATTGTTAGTTGGAGATATGCTTTCTTCTATCGCACAAGCAGGTGTAAAATTAACTAAAAGGGGTAATGGATTATATCTTTCTAATAAATAAATGAGCATTGATGAGTGGTTTAAAGAATTTGGAAAGAATACAACATCAAATTTACAAACTTGTCAATATGTGTAAGAAATTAAAAATTCATAATGTGGTTATTTGTATGAGAGATGAATTTACAAACGTGCCTAAACATACAAAGAATATTTTATGAACTTAGAAGATAATAATGGGACGGTTCTCATTGGGTTTGTATTTTTAATAATCAAGACAAATATTATTTTGCTAGTTTTGGTCTTCCACCACCTGTTGAAGTCATAAAATTCTTACAGAATGGTGTTTATCAAACATTTCAAGTCCAAGAATTAAATTCCAGTGTTGGGTCAATTATGTCTATATGTGTTATTTCAACTCAACAAAATAAAAAATTTTTATGACATTATTTTAATCTAATATAAATGACTTATGTTGGGAAAGATGGTTCTATCTTTTGGTGTATCCCAAGAACTGGATATGATTTATCAAATTATTACACAAAGGCACAGGCTGAACGACATAAATATATATAACCAAAAATATTAATATGAAAAATGCTTAAAAATTAAAAATTATCCAAGCCCGACTGACGCGAATGACTTGGTGAGATTAAGTGATTTATCACAATATATATCCTTAAATAAAACGGCTGTGTATTCCAAAGATACAAGAAGTGTTGATTTTATCTCCAGGTCATACAGAATTCACAGTTCGAATTAAAATAAATTTTTTATAAAGAGGGCGTATCGTTGTTGAGAATAGAACAATGGGGGTATGATATGAATGATTAGGGTATAATTGGTCATTTAAAATTGACCTAAAAAGACCTGGAGCAATTAAATCAGTCTCGTAAGGAAGAATATTATCCACTTGGTATAGAGAATGAGTTTGTGGAGCCACGATTGGTAAACAACAAATAAAAGAATTTAATAAGGGTAAATATATAATGGTTTTGCTCTTGTTTATATCATGAAAACAGAAAAAAACAGGATTATATGTAATAAGTAGGGAAATACAAAATGATTTAACTATGGGAAGATGGGAGGTGTTTCGTGTCATAATATTATTCTAACATATATTTCTAATACATAAATGACCGCAAGAAGCTTCAAATTATCATTTCTGTGTCCAAGCATACCTTCAAGAAAAGGGTATTCGGTATTTTAAAAATATGTTCTACAACATAAGAATGATGTAGTTTCAATAAAAGATTGGCTTTATGCTGATGTTGATAAACCGACAACTTTGGAATTAACTAAAATGTTAAATAATGAAAAATTATAACGTTAAGAAAAAGTAAGGCTCTTTTAGAAATTCAGAAGAAATTTTATTGGTTTCCTGTTGTAAAAAAATTATTTTGGATACAGGAATAACAAGAAATCCTGATGAATATATGTATGATATTCTATGGGATGTAAGTGATTCAAGGATAGTAAGGGATGAGGAAGGAGTTGGAGAGAGAGAAGAGAGAGAAGAGAGAGAAGGAGGAGAGGGAGAAGAGAGAGAAGAGAGGAAAGAGAGAGAGAGAAGAAAGAGAAGGAGGAGAGAGAGAGGAAAGAGAGAAGGAGAGAGGGAGGAAAGAGAGAAGAGAGAGAGAGGGAGGAGAGGGAGGAAAGAGCGAGACTGAATAAATATCAAAATATGGAAACCGGTGAGATTAAAAAAAGATTGGTTGTATTACAGAAAATAACTCAACCACCGAGGAGGAAAACAAAGAATTGACAAGTCTATTTGCAATACTTTCGACAAGACTATTGACACTCGTTTTCAGGGAGAGGATATTGATGTTAATTAAGTTTTTCATTTTTTTTCTTAAATAAATGGAGGAGAGAGTGAAGGGCATTTCTGAGGATTAT
Organism: Eptatretus atami; assembly: GCA_035128595.1. Taxonomy (NCBI): domain Eukaryota; kingdom Metazoa; phylum Chordata; class Myxini; order Myxiniformes; family Myxinidae; genus Eptatretus; species Eptatretus atami. Next base: position 14,655,836 of record CM068966.1, on the reverse strand, counting down.
TTATGTTTTAAAAATTAAGATTCAAATGTGCATGTTGGAAACTAAAAAGGTTTTTGCACTCTGCAGGAATTTTTCTCATAAATAAATGAGTTATTGTCTCAAATGTAAAAGAAAACTAATACTAAAAATATTTCATATATTAAAAGTAAAAATAACAGGGTATACAAAAAAGGTATATGTTCGGTGTGTGGTTCAAAAAAAATCAATTTATCTCCAAACACAAACTCGGAGGAGATATACAAAAGTTTTTATCAGGAAGTAAATTTACAACGACTGGAATACCGGGGGAATTACATCTACCAGGGTATTCTTTCTGTGGTCCAGGCACAAACTTGGATAAAAGATTAGATGAGGCAGACAATCCTAAACCATGGAGTAAACCTATCAATAGGGTTGATGAAGTGTGCATGAGGCACGATATTGATTATGGAATACCACAACTTTCGAAGAAAAGCATGAAGCCGATAGAGAAATGTTGTATAAATTTGTCTCTGATACAAAATCCAACCTTGAGAGAAAAAGTTGATCGGTTCATCGTGAAGAAGATGATCAGTGCTAAATTGAAACTTGGACTTGGAAATTCAAAAAACTTATAGACTCTAATTATGTCATTAAGATTGAAGAGCAATTAGCTGATGAATTACATAAACCAATATTCACAAAGTTTCAGAGAAGGAAAGTTTATTCCAAGGAAGTTGATTATATCTTGTCCGCTGATTTGATTGAACTCAATAATGATAAGGGGTACAAGTATGCTTTAACCGTTATTGATTTGAGGAGTAGATATGCGTGGGTTGTCCCATTAAAAAACAAAACAGGTAATACTCTTATGTTAGCCTTTCAACAGATATTTCATAAAAGTAAGAGAAACCTAAAAAATTGTGGACTGATGAGGGTAGAGTTTTATAACAAAGACATTTATGAATTTTCTAAAAAAAAAAAACAGTATTACATTATACAGTTACCTTTAATGAAGGGAAGGCCGTTGTTGTTGAACGTTTTAATCGTACCTTAAAAGAGAGACTATATAAAAAATTACACAACTCGGTTCACAACAATGGTTATCTTTTATTCAGGATATTGTGGATAAGTATAATAACACGATTCATACGTCAACAAATATGAAACCATCAGAAAACATTTACAAAATTAAAATATGAAAAAGAGATTAATGTCAAAAAACCTAAGTTCAAAGTTGGTGATATCGTAGAATATACAGGTGGAATCTCATTTTGAAAAAGGTTTTCGTAAACGATGGACTAACGAACTTTTTAAAATTGTTGATGTTATAGATACGGTTCCTTGGACTTATAAGATATATGATTTGGAAGGGAAGAGATTTTAGGTTCATTTTATTCACAGGAATTACAAAAGACAAAACTAGCAGATAATACCCATGGGAGCAATGGGTTGGCGCTTCACCCTCCTGCTATACACCGTTGTGGACACTCGAGGGACAAGTCCGAGGTGTATAACAGTATATAATGTGTGTCAAGGGGGCTTCTTAGATCTGTGAACCCCAAACACAGAATCCTCGACAACATAGTCAAGGCTTAACTTTTGTTTGTTGGTGTGTGTGTGTGTGTGTGTGCAATGGGAGCAATGGGTTGGCGCTTCACTCCCTCCTGCTATACACCGTTGTGGACACTTGAGGGCCAAGTCCGAGGTGTAAACAGTATATAATGTGTCAAGGGGGACGTTCTTAGATCTGTGAACCCCAAACACAGAATCTCAACTGAATAGTCAAGGCTTAACTTTTTGTTTGTTGATGTGTGTGTGTGCGGTGTGTGGTGCGTTTGTGCGTGTGTGTGTGCGTGTGTGTGCTGTGTGTGTGCGTGCGTGTGGCTATGCGTGTGTGTGTGTGTGTGCGTGTGTGTGTGCGTGTGTGTGTGTGTGTGTGTGTGTGTGTGTGTGTGTGTGTGTTCCAACCCTCACATTCAAAACTCAACCCCAACCCTCACATTCAAAATCTCAACCCCAACTCAATCCTCGCCCAACACAATGTCTTTTTCAAAATGAGATTTCCACCTATATATATTTTTTAGTTTTTTTTTTTTTTCTCTTCTTCCAATTCTGTCTTTTAAGGCTTTCAGGTTTGATGACGTAGAAAGGGGGAGTAAGCCTGCACTATTCTTCCAGAACTAACAATATATTTTTTATGTTTTTTTCTCTTCTTCCAATACTGTCTTTTCAGGCTTTCAGGTTTGATGATGTAGAAAGGGGGAGTCAGAACTTTCTTGATAGGTTTAGATCCAAAGAGTGGTAGCATTTCAAGTCTCCAAATAAAACCCAACTTTCAAGTCTCCCAAGGTATAACCACATTCCTGTTGAGTTTCCAAGATACGTATCACATTGTGAGTTATCAAGCCAGAACCCACATTTCAAGTCTCCAAAAATATAACCATCTATCCAAGACTCCAAGTAGAATCACAATTTCCAGAAATATTGTGGGTTTCGGTGATAGATCTCACATAGTATAACTGTGGATCATCAAGGAAACTCCATTTTTCCAATTTTTTGGGTTTCAGTGGTAGATCTCACATAGTATAACTGCTGATCATCGGAACTCATTTTCCAATTTTTATGGTTCAGGTAGATCTCACATAGTATAACTGTGGATCATCAAGGAAAACTCCATTTTTCCAATTTTTATGGGTTCTCAGTGATAGATCTCACATAGTATAACTGTGGATCATCAAGGAAAACTCCATTTTTCAAAATGTCTGAAATTTGTGAGTCTCCAAGGTAAAACTTGTATTCTGGCTCATCAAGGTATAACTTGTTCATGTGGTATTGTCTTGATAACTCGCAATGAGTACTATTTTTGTAAAACTCTTTTTCAGGATTTTGCTGGTCTCCAAGGTATAACTCTTTGGTTGGGTCATCAAGGACGAACTCGTTCTGTGGGTCTTGGTCGCTCATGAGGTCTTCAACCAAGCCAACAATTTCGCCCAAAGTTGTGGCAAAAGCAGTATTTTCATTTCGTATTTCAGATACAATTTCCTGTGAGAGAAAAAATAAAATGTATTAATTAAGTGATTTAATTATTAATAAGTCTATGCTTAAATCAAACTGAAAATAGGAAAATAAAATCTTACCTCAACAGATAAGAGTTTTGAATCCAATTGATCAAGTTGTAGGTTTAGTTCCGTACAAGTAGTCAATCTCCAAGGAACCCCAAAGTCATCCCACTCAAGGTCTCGCTCGTTCTGTGGGTCTGGTCGCTCACAAGGTCTTCAACCAAGTCATCAATTTCGCCCAAAGTTGTGGCAAAATCGGTATTTTCAGATACAATTTCCTGTGAGTGAAAATAATAATGTATTAATTTAATTATTAAATGAGTCGATGTTTAAAAGGAACTGAAAATAGGGAAATTAGATCTTCCTCAACAGATAATAGGTTTGAATCCAATCTCTTCAACTTGTAAGTTTAGTTCCATACAAGTCATAGAGTTCCAGGCAAGCTCAGCACAGTAGTCCACTCTCAGTAAAAGTAAAATATGTTTAAAATGGAGCCTGGGCTTGAGGCTTTTATAGGGAAAGACTGGTGGGTGTGGTTTCCTTTGGAAAATTCTCTGAGCAACCGAGGTAGGCCTTCAAACCTAAACAGGCCAGAATTTCCTAGTGAGTCAGGGATGAACTGGTGGGTGTGGTTTCCTTTGGAAATTCTCTGAGCAAGCCGAGGTAGGCCTTCAAACCCATAACAGGCCAGAATTTCCTAGTGAGTCAGGGATGAACTGGTGGGTGTGGTTTCCTTTGGAAATTCTCTGAGCAAGCCGAGGTAGGCCTTCAAACCCATAACAGGTCAGAATTTCCTAGTGAGTCAGGGATGAACTGGAAATGATGTAAGAGTAGGCGGGGCTTATGGAAAAGTGGGCGTGGCCTATGGAAAATATCTCGGGAAAAGTGGGCGGGGCTCATGAAAAGTGGGCGGGGCTTATGAAAGTGGGCGGGGCTTATGCAAAAAATAATCTGAGGATCAGGAGGTGGTCAGATGAGATCATTAAGAGAAGTTTTCATTTCGTAATGGCACAAAAGGGGTATCTTGAAAAATATAAAGATTCAAATGTTTTGTTTTTAAATATTTTAGATGGGGATTATTGTGCAAAGAAAATTAAACTATTAAAGGAATTTGAGAATGAACAAATCTTTATAGGTTCAATGAGTGAGCTAAACAATATGCATTGGTTATTTGAAAAAGAGTGTCCCTAGGTTAAAAGGGGAGACAAATAAATATACCCTGGGATAAAAGGGGTGTAATTTTAAGGGGAAAAAAAAGTGAATCGCTGAAAATCCCCCATTCATTTACATGGGGAAAGTGAGCCAGAATCAGTATATTCACCCTACTAATCTGCTTTTCTTGTCACCTACCCAAATCATTCACCAAGTTTTGTCACACACAATCCATCCACAATTTTTTGAAACATCATGAAATAGGGCCAAAAACAATGTATCTCTCAATGGTGAAGATTTACTTTCAAAAAAAAAAGAACAAGTGGTGCCAGGCACAACAAATCCCACCCATTTAAGGCATAAAGTTATTTTGGGGATCAATTTAAATTTGATACATCCTTAACTGAATGTTGATTATAAGGAATAGAATAAGGAATATTTTAGTCTTAGTTTGAAGTCAATGAAACCATTTTTGACGAAGTTATGACCGTAAAATGATTTTGACCTTTCAAGGCCACGTAAGGTCAAAGGTCATGGTGTCAAATAAAGCCAATAAAGGACTTGATATGTCTTCCATAGTAAACACCATATTCCTAACCTTTTTTGATTTATAATGGAAAATTTGTAATTTTGACCGATGACCATGACCCCCAAAACTTCGGACCCTACCGATCTTCACAAATATTCATTTTTCACGATAGGATTGTTAGGATTTTAAGTCACAAATAGAATAAGGTTCACTATAAGCTTATTTGAAGTAAATCGGATCATTTTTGACGAAGTTATGAGCGAAAAACGATTTTGACCTTTTCGTGACCTGACCTTGACCTTTGACCTAATTGGACCCAAAAGTTAATGGGGTCGTCCGAGGTTCATTACCCACCTGTGGATACAATTTGAAAGTGTTTGAGCCAGCCGTTTTCCCGTAAAGTTGTATTTTCGTAACCATGTTTTAGTTTTAATGGAAAATTTGTAATTTTGACCGACGACCATGACCCCCAAAACTTCGGACCCTACCGATCTTCACAAATATGCCTTTTTCACTATAGGAATGGGTAGGATTATAAGTGACAAATAGAATAAGGTTCACTATAAAGCTTTGTTGAAGTAAATCAGATCATTTTTGACGAAGTTATGAGCGAAAAACGATTTTGATCTTTTCGTGACCTTGACCTTGACCTTTGATCAATTGGACCCAAAAGTTAATGGGTCGTCCAAGGTTCATTGCCCACCTGTGATTAAATTTGATAGTGTTTGCTAAGCCGTTTTGCCGTAAAGTTGCTAACACAGACACAAAACAAACCAGACAATTACAATATCCCGCCCCTCCCTCCGGGTGGGGGGGGGGGGGGGGATAAAAAGCTCTCGGATCTGGATCTGAATCTTCACCAAAATCTAATCAATTCTTCCTCGTCACACACCCAGTTCACCAAGTTTCATCCGAATCCGTCCATAACGTTTTGAGATATCGTGCTCGGACAAACCGACAGACGGGTGGAAACATCACCCCGTCCACCTTAAGTGGCGGAGGCAGCAATTGGGATCCCCCAATTACAAACGCACCTTGCACTTTGTGGATGTAGTGTTGCATCGGAGTGTGATTTCTACCCGACGTGTTGAAATTGGCTCTGTCGTGCCCACTCACCTGTGGGGGTCGAATATCCTTTCCACTGATGGACCATTCATATTATGGTCTTGATTTCCCCCACCCCCCTTTGTTTTGTTTTTTTCCTCACTTGAACATAACTGTGATTGGCCAGTTGGTGAGAAATGCTCACCCTACCATAGTTAAGAGTTTGCTCTTCATCTGACCTTGTATCATCCTCTTTTATTCCTTCATCCAGGAGAAGAGTTCATCAAGTTGGAAGATGAAGATGAGCAAGGGTGGTGCAAAGGTCGTTTAAATTCTGGTACTGTTGGCCTGTACCCAGCTAACTATGTGGAGGACATCTGAAGAGTTTCTCCTCTACCTTCAGATGATGATGATGATGTTTTTACCCAACCAACTACCTTCAGCCAGATTTGTTCCCATTTCTCCATTATTTCATGCTTCACCTCCTCTCCCTTCCCCCCCTCCCCCACCCCCCCTAACTCAACACCTCTCCAACCCTTTAAAAACATGAAAGTTGTAATATATTATATTTTCAAAAATTTGTATCTTAGCATGCAGGTCGTCACCTCGTTAACGCGGACGGTGATCGATTCCGACCTGGGTAACTGCAAAATGTATTTTCTGCAAAATAGTTTTGTTGTCATATTTTTGTTTTTTACGTCCGTCGTTTGCTGACATCTTCATTTTGTGAGGTTTCCTTTCTGAACGATGGTGGTTTTCTTTTCGTCCGTTAAGTTCCCGGTTGGTGGTGCCTTCACTGGACCCTCTCTCTATCGGAACCACCAAGAAAGACCTGCCTTTTGGGCGCTTATCGGGCTCGGGGAAACAAAAACAAATAAAGCTTTATCTCGCTATCGTCACTCCAAAGAGGTTTGCTTGTGGCTCTTCAGAAGATTCTATTTGGCGACGGGACATGCGAGGATGGACTTTTTGAGAGGTGTTGTGAGTTTGCAATGCTGGTTCCTCCTCTATATGCCTTGTTATTATGCGGCCTCTTCAGTGGTTGCTTGCTTGAACGCAAGATACTACATTAAGGTTATCATTGTACAGTACATTGCTGTTTTATTATTATTAGTATTATTATTATATTTTGCATTGCAATTGGGCAACAGTAATGGCAGTGTGCATTACAACTATCTTGTTTCATTATTCAATAAAACACCGCAGTACAGGAACTGTACGTTATATCTACAAGGTGTACGTGAAAGTGGTGTAAATAACACCTCACCAACAGGGCCAAATGAATGCCTTATTCTTCCACTCTTTACAAGTGCCCTGTAATAGTATCAATAGGTGATTTGTACTCTGCTCAGTAGAGATTATTATTATTATTATTATTATTATAGCATGCAAATTACACCACGGTTTCTGGTGATATTCGCTGAGACACCAAATGCTATTACAAACCCGCGAGCCTTTGGTTCGTCTCACTTTACGAGACCGTGATGATTATCCTGTATCGTACGTAACACTGTGCGAGACATCATACCTGCACCGAGTGACACGTGTATAAATTAACTGATGCACATCTTGATGTTATCGGGACTCTTGCGTTCCTTTTATTAAGGAATTGTGATGGCAAACTATATTTGATTACTGGATAACGTCGCGGGGCTGGTTCCAGGTGGGGTTGCCGCTCCAGGAACTCTAGGTAAATTTTTGGATGGAAATGCTGATTCAAACTCTATTCCAGTTTCTGAAACGTACTCACTGCTTTGTCACTGCCGTGCGAATTACATTGTGTATTGTTTATATAAATATATATATATATTATCATGTAGGAATATACATTAAGACCCCGTTTGTGGAACTTGGCACTTTTGGGTGCCGGTTTGATGTTAATTCGGCCTCCTGTCACATGTTTCTTCAGGACTCGTTTAATGGATGGCATCCTTCTCTTCCTCACCCATTTTGGATTTGTGATCTGTATGAATTTTTTTTTCCCTTCCTTTTCCAGCTTCAACCTTATCTCCTTCTCCCCAAACAATCATACAATAAACCCGATTTTTAAAATCGACGTCTCGTGTTCTGTTTTATTGTTCACGATTCATACATTAACGTTGGCTCGGTCCGCTAACCTCCAAATATTCAGGCGGTGAGCAATTCTCGCAATTCATGTCCCAAATGTTAACTTCTTTTTTTTTTGGTTTTGGTCAGAGCAACGTGGCAACTCCTGGCCAATGAGCGCGCACCATGAGCGTATCCCGCTGGAAGGTGACCAATTAGAGCGCTTTACTGTCGAGTCTGTTGCCGCCCTCAAAGGAGCTGCTGCACGCTGATTGGCTGAAAGTTTCACTTCGCTTTGAACTTTACGCTCTTTCACTGAACGATCACTCCGGATTGTATAACCCGGTAAGATAATTTATTCTTCGGTATTGATAAAGGAACTCTTGTGTTCCAGTCGAGGGATTGTTTTGTCTCATTCGTCTCTATGTCGTCTGTCCGGTTTTTAAACTTATTTTTCCTCGATTTATAATAATTGTTCATGACAAGCTGGAATAATAAATAAAACTATGGATTGATGAAATTTACTTTACTTAGCTAATCAACACGAAATTATCTTCAGGATGCATTCTTTTTTTGTTGTTGTTGCATTCCAAGCCCAAGTCGTGGATTTAAATCAAAATCCTACCCCTTCTACCCACCCCCCTCCCTGCTTTTTTGTCTTGTTTTCATCGCTTTCCAGCAATGGTGACTTGTAAATGGACCATTTCCATGGCACCGATCATGACGTGGTTCATCCTTTACATCCTGCTGTCGTTCCCGGGCACAACCATGGCTAGGGCGGCCGAAGGGGGGCAGAGGAAGGGAAATGCACAAGCAGATGAAGCGGGGAGGGGGACCAAACCCCACGAGCACAGTCACGGGGTAGATGGAGAGGAGTTCGGATTCGATCACGATGCGTTCCTTGGACCGGAGGAGGCCAAGAGGTTCGATGAACTAACGACTGAAGAGAGCAAGACTCGTTTAGGGTGAGATGGTCAGACAAGGGGACGGGATGGGTGAAATAAAGGTGAGGGATAATTAGTCGCTTAAATAATTCATTTATTTTAAACACAAATCCCGATACAGTATAATTTAATAATTTATTAATCAATTATACGGTACGTGATTGGTAATGACTGATGCATAAATAGGGGGATTTCAAAATGACGTAAGAATGTTTATGAGGCTGTTCGCGCATGCGCAGTTTGCGCGTTTTCAGTGACTCGGTTGTGGTTGCCGGGCACTTTTAACCTGCCGTTGCTAACGTGAGTTGTGTTAGTGAGACTGTCTTTTTTTTAACATGATTTTATATCATTTAAACTAAAGGGTGGCAATTTCGAGATTGTTAACCATAATTGTGTTCCTCGATGTAAATCGGACTCGTGGAAATATAAGATATACGAGAAATATCCGTGGATGACGGGTGTCGAGTTCCTACCATTTCTGATTCCGTCAGCAATAGAGCCAAAGATCAAGAAGTGGAATTTATTTGTAACGGTTCCCACCCCCACCCACCCCCCCCCCAACTCCCATGATTAATTTATAAATATGTTTAAATTTACCATGGTACACTCAAACCCCAGATCTGACCTCCCCGTCACTGTTAAGAAGCACCCAAACGGGATACGGTGTCTCCTTCAGGGAAGTCTGCCTGGAACATCCGGCTCTCACGTAAATAATAGCTGGCACAAGATTTGTGTGTTTCATGTTGCGAAGATGTCCTTTGTCGAAGAGTCGGTAGCCATTACTTTGGTAATAAGGCACAGTTGAACATTCTGGGGCTGATTATGTCATTTTCAAAATCCCGTATTCTGTGAAGAATGAATGAAGCTGTGACTTTAAGAATACCTTTTCTGCAGTTTATAAACCTTTTGTGTTTTTTTATTGTTTTTTTATTCCTGTCGTAGTCGCATTGTGGACAAGATAGACGGCGACGGTGATGGACAGGTGACCAAGGCCGAGTTGTCAACTTGGATCTCCCATACGCGCCGCAGACACACCACGAACGAGGCAAGAAAGCGCTTCAAGGATTACGATCAGAAAGGGAAAGGGGGAATCACGTGGTCAGACTACGTGCAATCTACGCAAGCGCTGGATGGTGAGCGAGCACCGGTTACCTCGGCCGAGAAAAGGATTTTCGAATGAGGATCTCATTTTTTGGATAATGCCAGGCACGCACACACCGGCTCTGCGTAATGTTAATGATTGTGTAGTTGAATGTGGCATCCACTGTGAGTGTTCCATTCACATGGTGGATGGTGTTGTGGTTGCTCCTCATAGCCTAAGATGGCCGTTCATACTTGGCGCACAAACTTGTTTGTAGTGGAGGAGATCCTCCCACACACTTAAATAACAAGCAGCGAACCCAGGTGTCGAGAGGTACCCCAAGACCCGACCACTTCATCCCAACAGTCCAAGCAGGAATTTGTAATTTGTTCAGGGGGTTGGAGATAACTCGCCTACCTCTTCATAAGTGGCACCATGGAGTCCTTAATGTCCACCAACTAATGTTGGCAGACGGGACGTCCAGTTCAATATCGTTCCAAAGGACTGCGAACGATGGCGAAACACCAAGCTGAGAGTTTTAGGCCAGTCAGGAATCGAACCCTACCTTGATAACTCCCAAATCTAAGTACCCCTTCATGTCACACAAATTGGCTTCATATGAAGTAAAGTGATAAGATATGTTCAAATGAATTATAAACCCACCGAACTCTTCAAGGCAGCACTTTAAAGTTTGGAGTGGAAATTGTACCTTTAAAGATTGATGGAGACAAAACAGGATGATGATTATTATTATTATTCCCTTTCCTCCAGTAAACTCCCCAGATTCCACACCGAGTCCCACCTCAGTGATTGGGCAACGGTTAGCCAGAGAAGGACGGAGATTCAAAGCTGCAGACAGCGATGGAGATGGAATAATCACAGCTGCTGAATTTACAGCTTTTATCTATCCTGACGACTTTTTTCATATGGGGGAGATTACATTGGAGGTAATGTGATGTTGGAACGGGGGGGGAGTTGATGAGCAAATAAAGCTCTCTGGACACAATTATCAAGCAATACTGAAAGGGAGGAGGACATCTCCATGTATTCATGGAGGAAAAGAGTGGAAAGGGAAGACATGGGAATACGAACAAAGTCTAAAGATCTAAAAATTCTACCACTAGTATGCAGATCTTCCCCATGTATTACAAGCCTCCCCTGCTAAGATTGTGTGTGTGTGTGTGTGTGTGTGTGTTACAGGAAACTATAGAAGACTTGGATAAAAACAAGGATGGATTTGTGAGAAGAAGAATACATAAGTAAAAAAAAAAAAACTTTTTGCTTGCATGCAGTTAATGAAGGATTTAAAATCGCCTCACCTGGATTACGAGAGCAGTTTTGAGAGGTTAGTTTTTGAAGTTACAGGTGCAGGGTTTTAAGCCGGCGAGTACAACGAGGGGAGGGGAAGGATTCCCAAATAGGCAAAGGATATGCCGGGTGGTTTTCCGTTGCCTTCCCAGCAGTCGGTCAGGAATTTGGAATCTGCCGATAACTCGCCTACTCTTTGCGAGACACCGAGGAATCATTAACATCGACCAATAATTAGGGCTGACAGACTGTTCCTCAGTCTTGACGTCATTCCGAGGGACGGCACACCTCAATTCCTCACCTGACATGTGGAACACCAGGATGGGAGGGTTTATTTATTTATTTATTTTTCTTTACAGGAGCAAGGCTCATGGAAGAACAAGGCAATCTGACAGTAGGACAGGCATCAAGGTTAAAAAAACAGGATATGAGGAAAGTGAAGAAACTATGAAATCAGAAAAGTAAAATGGTTGAGTAAGGAAAGATTAATGGGGGTAATAAAGATGATGGGATGGAATTAGGAATCTCAAGACATGGCACTGCATTGAGTGAAGTTCTGGAGGGAAGAGGGAGAGAACAACCCCAAGAAGGTGGTTCTAGAGATGGGAGAACTGAGGAATAAGAGTGGAGGTGTATGGTAAGCCTGGATTTTTGAAGTTTAACCAAGAGGGGAATTCCTGGAAGAATGCACGCATATTGGAGCAGACAGGGTGGGTCGGAGGACGCGGAGAGAGAAATGTTGATGAATAGCTGCCTGTACTGTTATTTGTTCCTATGCAGCCTGTGGCTAGTTGGTTGTATCATTTTCTAGTGGGTGCAGCTGTGCTGCTGATGCAGTGCCCCTGTTCCCAGCACGCTGGTACTCGTTTTGCCAACCTCGAAAAGAAGGCGAGCTGAGTCAACCCTACCTGGTGTTCATTCAACAGCCCGATGGGGGCTTGAGCTTAAGAACTCAAGACCCTAAGATCTTAAGCCATGCGCCTTAACCATTAAGCTAACACCCAAGCCTGCCTGCATTGTGAGAGCAGCAGACCTTGTCCTTTGGCCTCATGATGGAAGATTCCAATTTTGAGAGGTTCAGATTCCACAGAATCCAGGAGAGACAGATGATGTGAGGCTGGAGTGCCAGCCCATAGGGGAGAGCAGCACTCCACTGAGCAATGGGCAAAGGCCTTATATATTGAGTAGCTCTTGGATTGACAAATACACCCACTCTGTGGCTGGGCATCCTCATCGATCTGAGAGCTACTCGAGCTATTCAAGGATCATTTCTATCGTCTCCGAGCAGAGCACAACTTATTAGGGGCTTCTTAATTGGCATGAACCAGTGCTTATCAAATTGGTCCACCCCAGGAGAAATTGTTGGTTTGGCCACAATTCCAGAATGAGCCATGCATGGCAAGCACCAGCCCTTTTGGCCTCGATAATTGCCAATCCAATAAAACATCCTCATCATTTGAGTTATCATCCACTCATTTATATGATACAAACAGGCACACTTGTAGTTTAAAGGATTAAAAAGTACCCAGATGATGTGCAATTACTGAAGTGACTATCTGTTGACGAATGGTAACCCGGCTGATTCAGGTGATCTCCGTGGCTCTTCCGGACTGGATCTCGCTGCCGAGAAACGTGAACGAGAGATATTCAGAGAAGATCGAGACGTGGACCGAGACGGAAAGCTGAGCCTGGAGGAGCTTCGCCAATGGGTACTGCCACCTCCCAACTACGACTTTGCTTTGGCCGAGACGAACCATCTAATTCGAGAGACCGACCAAGATAAGGTGAGCATTCCCCCTCCCCCCAGCAATTTAGTGAACTATGCTGCTTGCCGTGACACAAGTCTTGCATAAACATCATCTTCGTGTCTTCCCAGGATGGAAAGTTAACCAAGCCGGAGATACTGCAAAGTTGGAATGTGTTTGTGGGCAGCCAGGCAACAAACTACGGACATGACCTGACAGCAAAACATGATGAACTTTGACCCTATCTATTATCCTTTCATCCCAATTGATATCCCTGTAAAATTTTAAGGTTTCTTCATTTCAATGAACAATTTTCCATCCTACCTCTCCTTTCTAATATCCATAGACCCGAATGGGTTTGTCTCAATTCAATCCGCCACCCCATCCTGTTTTATCTTCGTGTTGCTTGGTAACCAATCTGCTTGGGGGTTTTAAACCAGGTAACATGCAACGTTAAAGGTAATCACATGCACTCCAAGTTTCCACACATCCAAAACCACTAAACCTCAAATGAATGGGTCACTCCATATCCTTTTGAAATTAAAATATTGTCCTTCCTTTTGCCGTGTTTCAGGTGTGTGTGCTTCTTGAAAGAGAAAATTTTTAAGAAATTACATTTCAAATTGGAAGTATTCATGGCAAAATGCTTTCAAGGATTTTTCACATTTAAACAAACATGATGTCGGGCAGGATGATGCAGAGGTAGCGTGCTTACCTTTGAACCGTCTAGTCCGGGTTTGATTCGTCATGTGACTACAAACCGTCCGAATGGTGCTTCGCAGGCAGGACGTTTCATCACAAACTGCATCGTCCCTCAGACGGGCGTTAAGCCGGGTGTCCCGTCTGTTAGTATTAGTTGGTGGCCGTTAAAGATCGCACGGTGTCTTTCGTGAAGAGTAGGTGAGTTGATCACCGGCACCTTGAACAAATCAAATTCCTGCGTTAAACTACATGGGGCACCAAATCATTGGTGCAAAAGCACCCCCTGGATATTGGAGCCAAACAATAGGCTGAGTTTGTAACATGTACCAAGCATTTCTCAAAAGTCGGATAATAAGATACATTTTCCATCTTAATATGCTGTTACTGGTTTCAGAGTGAGCGCGCCGGGATGCACGAGGGGGGTCGCTCGGACCCACCGTTCGACTTCGGATCCTGAGGCCACAGATAACTCCACTGCCCGATGGGTTGTTCAGCAACCGTGGACACCGGTTGAGGTAATTAAATTGAGCATGGTCCTCATGTCCTCAGTCATGTTGCATTACTTATTGATCCAATTTACTTGAACTGGGGCACTGCACCCTCAAAGCCCACCAATCTACTTATTATAAGGGAATGGTGGGGCAGATGTTGGATATATCGGCGAAGCTAATCAGTTTGGTACATTCATCCCGTCTATTTAATACATATATGCTTATGTCAGACCGATGAAGGAATAGGACAGTTGGGCAGGTCTGAAAGCACAGTTGCCCAAAGACTGAAGCACGTATTGACAATCAGTTATTTACAGAACATATAAGGATCACAATCGATAGGGCACATATTTACAGGGGCATTCAAGCACATACACAGATCAAAAGGCACAGAGAAAAAGCAATTACCCCTAGTACCTAAATTCCCTTTCTGCAATCTAAATTACCTATGACAAAAGACAGGCATGCCACACAATCAGACCGGGAAGAGTAGACAGGAAGAAGAGCGGAGTGTGGTTACGGCCCCTGACTCACCATGCACAGACAAGTGAGCCTGTGTCATTACAAAGTGAGGGACAGGATGGGTGGAGGAATTGGGGATATAGGGAGTGTGAGTGCAGGGTCGGATATCTTGTGTTTCGGCAGGCAGGAATGACCGCAGCCCTCGTGGTACAAACCAGTAAACAGCAGATGCTCGTAAGAGACACGTGCAGATGTCTGCAGGCTCGTAATAGGCCAGCTCCCTCCTGGCGGCTCTTGCGATTCTGGTAAGTAGATGACAGGATAAGCTTGACAGGTGAGAGCTTGGTCGATAAAAAGAGCTTGTGGCAAAGAGAGCGCGTGGCCGTTCCGTTCTGGCTTTTGTGGAGGGAGGGATGAAGCGTGCTCATGATGCTGTGGGCATCCTCTTGCCCATTCATGCCGCGTTTCCATTGACTCCTGATTCGCCGAGACCGTGCGACTTCCAGAAAAGTCTGGGGGGACTGAGTGGCACATCTCTTTCTCGAAGAATCTTTGGCGGTGGTACTCTCCATTTCAGTGTGATTCCGTGTCTTTTTACTACAATAAATGTCTCCGTGATGTTTTAAAAGAAAGAACGGCAGGGAAGAAAGGAAGGGGATTTATTTAATATAAACTCATGGATGGAATTTGTGTTGAGTGATGAACAATTATTTATTTAGTCAGTATGAGGCTCGAGGGGTGAAGATTGTCGAGGGGAGGGGAGGTACGGCTCGGGAGATATCGGTTTCGAAATGAAGGGATGAGGGATTGAGGATGAATGAATTGATGTTAAATAAGGAGAGGGTGGGTTCCAGTGGGAGTCCAGCTTTTGAGAGGGTGAAGGGTGTTGGTAGTCCGGTGGCTTAGCGAAAAAAATCATGACACGCTGGATTAAAGCAACAAACTTTGCACACTGGTTGTTTGGGTCCCATGGAAGCATTAGAGGGTGGTGCCAGTCTGCCATGTCAGGTCAAAATGGCACCAATTTCCAAAATGGCCACCTGAATAGCATTTCTGACCCCATATAAATACTACTAAATTGCATGTAAGGGTGATTTAGGAGGTTTAAATACAAAGAACCACACAAGATAACTTGGAAAAATATTTGGACAACTTATTTGCATAAATTCAAAATGGCTGCCACATTGTATCCCAGGCTGACCTAATTTTACAATTAGACCTTTTTTCAATATGTTTCTTATGAGGATACTGCTGCAAGAGATTTTTCATCAGATAAATATTAGGCACTATCTAAACTGTTGACTACAGTTTGGCTACAGTTACTGTTTCTGACGTCATAGTTAATATAATGCCATCCCACAATAGACCTTTCGCAAGTCTTCCCATCACACACTATTCTAGGTATAGTGCATCATGGGAACACTTGCAAAAGGCTTACTGTCACCTATAGTTGTCAGCATTGACGTAATTACGTAAGTGTACCTCTATAACTGTATCTGAATTCATGCATGTAATGATAAAAAAGAATGTTTGAGCTAGGTTTACAACATCTTACTCATAAAACTCATAATTATGTGGTTTACGTGATGACTATCTGTTGGGAAAAATACCACCACCTGTGAGAAAAATCCAAATGACTTCATAATGTATATGATCGAGGTTAAAATGTAAGTCATGCTTCAAAAGTACCTTTTGTACTCATGCACCACCCTTATTAGTTACAATTTGCATAAAACTGACCAATTGAGTTCTGCTCAGGATATCAGTTACATTCCATACTCAGCGAGTGCAACTTCCCCTGCACTCAGAGTGCTGTGCACTCCAAGCCTGTACTACTGCATGTGCATCTCCTTGAGCATAGTGGTTCAGCCTCACAGCCACACTTGATGAGCTGTCTGCAGCATTTTGCGGCCTCTGGT
>CM068966.1:14625171-14639233 GCA_035128595.1 Eptatretus atami | reverse complement strand
AAAGAGAGAGATTAGTTCCGTAACAAAGTAGTCAATCTCCAGAACCCCAAAGTCATCCACTCAAGGTGCTCGCTCGTTCTGTGGGTCTTGGTCCGCTCACAAAGGTCTTCAACCATAGTCATCATTTTCGCCCAAAGTTGTGGCTAAATCGGTATTTTCAGATACATTTCCTGTGAGTGAAATAATATGTATTAATTAATTATTAAATGAGTCTATTTTAAAGGAACTGACAAATAGGGAAATTAATCTTGACTCAACAATATAGGTTGAATCCAATTCTTAACTTGTAAGTATTAGTTCCATACAAGTCATAGAGTTCCAGGCAGCCTCACCAGTAGTCCCTCTCAGTAAAAGTAAAAATATGTTAAAATGAGCCTGCTTGAGGCTTTTAATAGGGAAAGGACTGGTGGGTGTGGGTTTCTTTGGAAATTCTCGAGGCAAGCCGAGGTAGGCCTTCAACCCATAACAGAGCCAGAATTTACTAGTGAGTCAGGGATGACGGTGGTGTGGTTTCCTTTGGAAATTCCTTGAGCAAGCCGTAGGTATGGCTTCAACGCATAACAGGCCGAATTTCCTAGTGAGTTCAGGGATGAACTGGTGGGTGTGTTCTTTGGAAATTCTCTGAGCAAGCGAGGTAGGCCTTCAAACCATAACAGGTCAGAATTTCCTAGTGAGTCAGGGATGAAACTGGAAATGATGTAAGAGTAGGCGGGGCTATGGAAAAGTGGGCGTGGCCTATGGAAAATATCTCGGGAAAGTGGGCGGGGCTCATGAAAGTGGGCGGGGCTTATGAAAAAAGTGGGCGGGGCTTATGCAAAAATAATCTGAGGATCAGGAGGTGGTCAGATGAGATCATTTGAGAAGTTATCATTTCGTAATGGCACAAAAGGGGTATCTTGAAAATATAAAGATTCAAATGTTTTGTTTTTAAATATTTTAGATGGGATTATTGTGCAAGAAAAATTAAACTATTAAGGAATTTGAGAATGAACAAATCTTTATAGGTTCAATGAGTGAGCTAAACAATATGCATTGGTTATTTGAAAAGAGTGTCCCTAGGTTAAAAGGGAGACAATAAATATACCTGGGATAAAGGGGTGTAATTTTAAGGGGAAAAAAAAGTGAATCGCTGAAAATCCCATTTCATTTACCATGGGAAAAGTGAGCCAGAATCAGTATATTCACCCTACTAATCTGCTTGTTCTTGTCACCTACCCAATCATTCACAAGTTTTGTCACACACATCCATCCACAATTTTTTGAAACATCATGAAATAGGGCCAAAAACAATGTATCTCTCAATGGTGAAGATTTACTTTCAAAAAAAAAGACAAGTGGTGCCAGGCACAACAAATCCCACCTTTAGGCATAAGTTTATTTGGGGATCAATTTAAATTGATACATCCTTAACCTGAAGTTGATTATAAGGAATAGAATAAGGAATATTTTAGTCTTAGTTTGAAGTCAATGAAACCATTTTGACGAAGTTATGACCGTAAAATGATTTTGACCTTTCAAGGCAACGTAGGTCAAAGGTCATGGTGTCAAATAAAGCCAATAAAGGACTTGATATGTCTTTCCATAGTAAACACACATATTCCTAACCTTTTTTGATTATAAATGGAAAATTTTTAATTATTTGACGATGACCATGACCCCCAAAACTTCGGACCTACGATCTTCACAAATATTCATTTTTCACGATAGGATTGTTAGGATTTAAGTTCACAAATAGAATAAGGTTCACTATAAGCTTAGTTTTGAAGTAAATCGATCATTTTTGACGAAGTTATGAGCGAAAAACGATTTTGACCTTTCGTGACTGACGCTTGACCTTTGACCTAATTGACCCAAAAGTAATGGGGTCGTCCGAGTTCATTACCCACCTGTGGATACAATTTGAAAGTGTTTGAGCCAGCCGTTTTCCCCGTAAAGTGTATTTTTCGTAACCATGTTTAGTTTTAATGGAAAATTTGTAATTTTGACCGACGACCATGACCCCAAAACTTCGGACCCTACGATCTTCACAAATATGCCTTTTTCAATATAGGAATGGGTAGGATTATAATGACAAATAGAATAAGGTTCACTATAGCTTAGTTGAAGTAATCGATCAATTTTTGACGAAGTTATGAGCGAAAAACGATTTGATCTTTTCGTGACCTTGACCTTGACCTTTGATCAATTGGACCCAAAAGTTAATGGGGTCGTCCAAGGTTCATTGCCCACCTGTGAATTAAATTTGATAGTGTTTGCTAAAGCCGTTTTGCCGTAAAGTTGCTAACAAGACAGACAAACAAACGAGACAATTACAATATCCCGCTCCCTCCTCCGGGGGGGGGGGGGGGAATAAAGCTCTCGGATCTGGATCTGAATCTTCACCAAAATCTAATCAATTCTTCCTCGTCACACCCCATGTTCACCAAGTTTTCATCGAATCCGTCCATAACGTTTTGAGATATCGTGCTCGAACAAACCGACAGACGGGTGGAAACATACACCCGTCGCACCTTAAGTGGCGGAGGCAGCAATTGGGATCCCCAATTACAACGCACCTTGCACTTTGTGGTGTAGTGTTGCATCGGAGTGTGATTTCTAACCCGACGTGTTGAAATTGGCTCTGTCGTGCCCACTCACCTGTGGGGTCGAATATCCTTTCCACTGATGGACCATTCATATTATGGTCTTGATATTCCCCCAACCCCCCTTTGTTTTTTTTTTTCCTCACTTGAACATACTGTGATTGGCCAGTTGGTGAGAAATGCTCACCCTACCATAGTTAAGAGTTTGCTCTTCATCTGACCTTGTATCATCCTCTTTTATTCCTTCATCAGGAGAAGAGTTCATCAAGTTGGAAGATGAAGATGAGCAAGGTGGTGCAAAGGTCGTTTAAATCTGGTACTGTTGGCCTGTACCCAGCTAATATGTGGAGGACATCTGAAGAGTTTCTCCTCTACTTCAGATGATGATGATGAGTTTTTACCCCAACCAACTACCTTCAGCCAGATTTGTTCCCATTTCTCCATTATTTATGCTTCTCCCTCCTCCTTCCTTCCCCCCTCCCCACCCCCTAACTCAACACCTTCCAACCTTTAAAACATGAAAGTTGTAATATATTATATTTCAAAATTTGTATCTTAGCATGCAGGTCGTCACTCGTTAACGCGGACGGTGATCGATTCGACCTGGTAACTGCAAAATTATATTTTCTGCAAAATAGTTTTGTTGTCATATTTTTGTTTTTTACGTCCGTCGTTGCTGACATCTTCATTTGTGAGGTTCCTTTCTGAACGATGGTGGTTTTCTTTTCGTCCGTTAAGTTCCCGGTTGGTGGTGCCTTCACTGGACCCCTCTCTCTATCGAACACACCAAGAAAAGACCTGCCTTTTGGGCGCTTCTACGGCTCGGGGAACAAAAACAAATAAAGCTTTAATCTCGGCTATCGTCACTCCAAAGAGGTTGCTTGTGGCTCTCAGAAGTCTTATTTGGCGACGGGACATGCGAGGATGGACTTTTTGAGAGTGTTGTGAGTTTGCAATGCTGGTTCCTCCTCTATATGCCTTGTTATTATGCGCCTCTTCAGATGGTGTGCTTGCTTGAACGCAAGATACTACATTAAGGTTATCATTGTACAGTACATTGCTGTTTATATTATTATTAGTATTATTATTATATTTTGCATTGCAATTGGGACACAGTAATGGCAGTGTGCATTACAACTAATCTTGTTTCATTATTCAATAAAACACCGCATACAGGAACTGTACGTTATACTACAAGGTGTACGTGAAAGTGGTGTAAATAACACTCACCAACAGGGCCAAATGAATGCCTTATTCTTCCACCTTACAAGTGCCCTGTATAGTATCAATAGGGATTTGTACTCTGCTCAGTAAGAGATTATATTATTATTATTATAGCATGCAAATTACACCAACGGTTTCTGGTGATATTCGCTGGACCCCAAATGCTTTACAAACCCGTGAGCCTTTGGTTCGTCTCACTTTACGAGACCGTGATGATTATCCTGTATCGTACGTAACACTGTGCGAGACATCATACCTGCACCGAGTGACACGTGTATAAATTAACTGATGCACATCTGATGTTATCGGGACTCTTGCGTTCCTTTTATTAAGGAATTGTGATGGCAAACTAATATTTGATTTACCGTGATAACGTCGCGGGGCTGGTTCCGAGGTGGGGTTGCCGCTCCAGGAACTCTAGGTAAATTTTGGATGGAAATGCTGATTCAAACTCTATTCCAGTTTCTGAAACGTACTCACTGCTTTGTCACTTGCGTGCGAATTACATTGTGTATTGTTTATATAAATATATATATATTATCATGTAGGAATATACATTAAAGACCCGTTTGTGAACTTGGCACTTTTGGTGCCGGTTTGTATGTTAATTCGGCTCCTGTCAATGTTTCTTCAGGACTCGTTTAATGGATGCATCCTTCTCTTCCTCACCCATTTTGGATTTGTGATCTGTATGAATTTTTTTTTTCCTTCCTTTTCCAGCTTCAACCTTATCTCCTCCAACATCAATACAATACCGATTTTTAAAATTCGACGTCTCGTTGTTCTGTTTTATTGTTCACGATTCATACATTAACGTTGGCTCGGTCCGCTAACCTCCAAATATTCGGCGGTGAGCAATTCTCGCAATTCATGTCCCAAATGTTAACTTCTTTTTTTTTGGTTTTGGTCAGAGCAACGTGGCAACTCCTGGCCAATGAGCGCGCAGCATGAGCGTATCCCGCTGGAAGGTGACCAATTAAGAGCGCTTTACTGTCGAGTCTGTTGCGCCCTCAAAGGAGCTGCTGCACGCATGATTGGTGAAAGTTTCCTTCGCTTTGAACTTTACGCTCTTTCACTGACGATCACTCCGGATTGTATAACGGTAAGATAATTTATTCTTCGGTATTGATAAGGAACTTTGTGTTCCAGTCGAGGGATTGTTTTGTCTCATCTCTCTATGTCGTGCTGTCCGTTTTTAACTTATTTTTCCTCGATTTATAATATTGTTCATGACAAGCTGGAATAATAATAAAACTATGGATTGATGAATTTACTTTACTTAGCTAATCAACACGAAATTTATCTTCAGGATGCATTCTTTTTTTTGTTGTTGTTGCATTCCAAGCCCAAGTCGTGGATTTAAATACAAAATCCTACCCCTTTACCCACCCCCCTCCCTGCTTTTTTGTCTTGTTTTTCATCGCTTTCCAGCCAATGGTGACTTGTAAATGGACCATTTCCATGGCACGATCATGACGTGGTTCATCCTTTAACATCCTGCTGTCGTTCCCGGCACAACCATGGCTAGGGCGGCCGAAGGGGGGCAGAGAAGGGAAATGCACAAGCAGATGAAGCGGGGAGGGGGCCAAACCCACGAGCACAGTCACGGGGTAGATGGAGAGAGTTCGGATTCGATCACGATGCGTTCCTTGGACCGGAGGAGGCCAAGAGGTTTCGATGACTAACGACTGAAGAGAGCAAGACTCGTTTAGGGGTGAGATGGTCGACAAGGGGACGGATGGGTGAAATAAAGGTGAGGGATAATTAGTCGCTTAAATAATTCATTTATTTTTAAACACAAATCCGATACAGTATATTTAATAATTTATTAATCAATTATACGGTACGTGATTGGTATGACTGATGCATAAATAGGGGATTTCAAAATGACGTAAGAATGTTTAATGAGGCTGTTCGCGCATGCGCAGTTTGCGCGTTTTCAGTGACTCGGTTGTGGTTGCCGGGCACTTTAACCTGCCGTTGCTAACGTGAGTTGTGTTAGTGAGACTGTCTTTTTTTTAACATGATTTTATATCATTTAAACTAAAGGGTGGCAATTTCGAGATGTTAACCATAATTGTGTTCCTCGATGTAAATCGGACTCGTGGAAATATAAGATATACGAGAAATATCCGTGGATGACGGGGTGTCGAGTTCCTACATTCTGATTCCGTCAGCATAGAGCCAAAGATCAAGAAGTGGAATTTATTTGTAACGGTTCCCACCCCCACCCACCCCCCCAACTACCATGATTAATTTATAAATATGTTTAAATTTACCATGGTACACTCAAACCCCAGATCTGACCTCCCCGTCACTGTTAAGAAGCACCCAAACGGGATACGGTGTTCTTTCAGGGAAGTCTTGCCTGGAACATCCGGCTCTCACGTAAATAAATAGCTGGCACAAGATTGTGTGTTTCATGTTGCGAAGATGTCCTTTGTCGAAGAGTCGGTAGCCATTACTTTGGTAATAAGGCACAGTTTGAACATTCTGGGGCTGATTATGTCATTTTCAAAATCCCGTATTCTGTGAAGAATGATGAAGCGTGGACTTTAAGAATACCTTTTTGCAGTTTATAAACCTTTTGTGTTTTTTTATTGTTTTTTATTCCTGTCGTTGTTCGCATTGTGGACAAGATAGACGGCGACGGTGATGGACAGGTGACCAAGGCCGAGTTGGTCAACTTGGATCTCCCATACGCGCCGCAGACACAGCCACGAACGAGGCAAGAAAGCGTTCAAGGATTACGATCAGAAAGGGAAAGGGGAATCACGTGGTCAGACTAGTGCATCTAGCGCAAGCGCTGGATGGTGAGCGAGCACCGTTACCTCGGCCGAGAAAAGGATTTTCGAATGAGGATCTCATTTTTGGATAATGCAGGCACGCACACACCCGCTCTGCGTAATGTTAATGATTGTGTAGTTGAATGTGCATCCACTGTGAGTGTTCCATTCACATGGTGGATGGTGTTTGGGTTGCTCCTCATAAGCCTAAAGATGGCGTTCATACTTGGCGCACAAACTTGTTTGTAGTGGAGGAGATCCTCCACACACTTAAATAACAGCAGCGAACCCAGGTGTCGAGAGGTACCCAAGACCCGACCACTTCATCCCAACAGTCCAAGCAGGAATTTGTAATTTGTTCAGGGGGTTGGAGATAAACTCGCCTACCTCTTCATAAGTGCACCATGGAGTCCTTAATGTCCACCAACTATGTTGGCAGACGGACGTCCAGTTCAATATCGTTCCAAAGGATGCGAACGATGGCGAAACACCAAGCTGAGAGTTTTAGGCCAGTCAGGAATCGAACCTACTTAGATAACTCCCAAATCTAAGTACCCCTTCATGTCCAACAATTGGCTTCATATGAAGTAAAGTGATAAGTATTGTTCAAATGAATTATAACCCACCGAACTCTTCAAGGCAGCACTTTAAAGTTGGAGTGGAAATTGTACCTTTAAAGATTGATGGAGAAAAACAGGATGATGATTATTATTATTATTCCTTTCTCCAGTAAACTCCCCAGATTCCACACCGAGTCCACCTCAGTGATTGGCAACGTTAGCCAGAGAGGACGAGAATTTCAAAGCTGCAGACAGCGATGGAGATGGAATAATCACAGCTGCTGAATTTACGCTTTTATCTATCCTGACGACTTTTTTCATATGGGGAGATTACATTGGAGTAATGTGATGTTGAACGGGGGGGGGGAGTTGATGAGCAAATAAAGCTCTCTGGACACAATTATCAAGCAATACTGAAGGAAGGAGGACATCTCATGTATTCATGGAGGAAAAGAGTGGAAAGGAAGACATGGGAAACGAACAAAGTCTAAAGATCTAAAATTCTACCACTAGTATGCAAGATCTTCCCCATGTATTACAAGCCTCCCCTGCTAAGATTGTGTGTGTGTGTGTGTGTGTGTGTGTGGGTGTTCAAGGAAACTATAGAAGACTTGGATAAAACAAGGATGGATTTGGTGAGAAGAAGAATACATAAGTAAAAAAAAAAAAACTTTTGCTTGCATGCAGTTAATGAAGGATTTAAAATCGCCTCACCTGGATTACGAGAGCAGTTTTGAGAGGTTAGTTTTTGAAGTTACAGGTGCAGGGGTTTTAAGCCGGCGGTTACAACGAGGGGAGGGGAAGGTTCCCAAATAGGCAAAGGATATGCGCGGTGGTTTTTCCGTTGCCTTCCCAGCAGTCGGTCAGGAATTTGGAATCTGCCGATAACTCGCCTACTCTTTGCGAGACACCGAGGAATCATTAACATCGACCAATAATTAGGGCTGACAGACTGTTCCTCAGTCTTGACGTATTCGAGGGACGGCACACCTCATTCCTCACCTGACATGTGGAACACCAGGATGGAGGGTTTATTTATTTATTTATTTTTCTTTACAGGAGCAAGGCTCATGGAAAGAACAAGGCAATCTGACAGTAGGACAGGCATCAAGGTTAAAAAACAGGATTGAGGAAAGTGAAGAACTATGAATCAGAAAAGTAAAATGGTTGAGTAAGGAAAGATTAATGGGGGTAATAAAGATGATGGGATGGAATTAGGAATCTAAGACATGGCACTGCATTGAGTGAAGTTCTGGAGGGAAGAGGGAGAGAACAACCCCAAGAAGGTGGTTCTAGAGATGGGAGAACTGAGGAATAAGAGTGGAGGTGTATGGTAAGCCTGGATTTTTTGAAGTTTAACCAAGAGTGGGAATTCCTGGAAGAATGCACGCATATTGGAGCAGACAGGGTGGGTCGGAGGACGCGGAGAGAGAAATGTTGATGAATAGCTGCCTGTACTGTTATTTGTTCTAGTCAGCGCTGTGGCTAGTTGGTTGTATTCATTTTCTAGTGGTGCAGCTGTGCTGCTGATGCAGTGCCCCTGTTCCCGCACGCTGGTATCGTTTTGCCAACCTCGAAAAGAAGGCGAGCTGAGTCAACCCTACCTGGTGTTCATTCAACAGCCGATGGGGGCTTGAGCTTTAAGAACTCAAGACCTAAGATCTTAAGCCATGCGCCTTAACCATTAAGCTAACACCAAGCCTGCCTGCATTGTGAGAGCAGCAGACCTTGTCCTTTGGCCTCATGATGGAAGATTCAATTTGAGAGGTTCAGATTCCACAGAATCCAGGAGAGACAGATGATGTGAGCTGGAGTGCACGCCCATAGGGGAGAGCAGCACTCCACTGAGCCAATGGGCAAAGCCTTATATATTGAGTAGCTCTTGGATTGACAAATAACCCCACTCTGTGGTGGGCATCCTCATCGATCTGAGAGCTTACTCGAGCTATTCAAGGATCATTTCATCGTCTCCGAGCAGAGCACAACTTATTAGGGGCTTTTAATTGGCATGAACCAGTGCTTATCAAATTGGTCCACCCAGGAAAATTGTTGGTTTGGCACAATTCCAGAATGAGCCATGCATGGCAAGCACCAGCCCTTTTGGCCTCGATAATTGCCAATCCAATAAAACATCCTCATCATTTGAGTTATCATCCACTCATTTATATGATACAAACAGGCACACTTGTAGTTTAAAGGATTAAAAATGTAACCGCAGATGATGTGCAATTACTGAAGTGACTATCTTTGACTGAATGGTAACCCGGCTGATTCAGGTGATCTCCGTGGCTCTCCGGACTGGATCTCGCTGCCGAGAAACGTGAACGAGAGATATTCAGAAGAGATCGAGACGTGGACGCGAGACGAAAGCTGAGCCTGGAGGAGCTTCGCCAATGGGTATGCACCTCCCAACTACGACTTTGCTTTGGCCGAGCGAACCATCTAATTCGAGAGACCGACCAAGATAAGGTGAGCATTCCCCCTCCCCCAGCAATTTAGTGAACTATGCTGCTTGCCGTGAACAAGTCTTGCATAAACATCATCTTCGTGTCTTCCAGGATGGAAAGTTAACCAAGCCGGAGATACTGCAAAGTTGGAATGTGTTTGTGGGCAGCCAGGCAACAAACTACGGACATGACCTGACAGCAAAACATGATGAACTTTGACCCTATCTATATTCCTTTCATCCCAATTGATATCCCTGTAAAAATTTAAGGTTTTCTTCATTTAAATGAACAATTTTCCATCCTACCTCTCCTTTCTAATATCCATAGACCCGAATGGGTTTGTCTCAATTCAATCGCCACCCCATCCGTTTTTTATCTTCGTTTGCTTGGTAACCAATCTGCTTGGGGTTTTAAACCAGGTAACATGCAACGTTAAAGGTAATCACATGCACTCCAAGTTTCCACACATCCAAACACTAAACCTCAAATGAATGGGTCACTCCATATCCTTTTGAAATTAAAATATTGTCTTCCTTTTGCCGTGTTTCAGGTGTGTGTGCTTCTTGAAAGAGAAAATTTTTAGAAATTACATTTCAAATTGGAGTATTCATGGCAAAATCTTTCAAGGATTTTTCCACATTTAAACAAACATGATGTCGGGCAGGATGATGCAGAGGTAGCGTGCTTACCTTTGAACCGTCTAGTCCGGGTTTGATTCGTCATGTGCTACAACGCGTCCGAATGGTGCTTCGCAGCAGGACGTTTCATCACAAACTGCATCGTCCCTCAGACGGGCGTTAAGCCGGGTGTCCCGTCTGTTAGTATTAGTTGGTGGCCGTTAAAGATCGCACGGTGTCTTTCGTGAAGAGTAGGTGAGTTGATACCGGCCCTTGAACAATATCAAATTCCTGCCGTTAAACTACATGGGGCACCAATCATTGGTGAAAAGCACCCCTGGATATTGAGGCCAACAATAGGCTGAGTTTGTAACATGTACCAAGCATTTCTCAAAAGTCGGATAATAAGATACCTTTTCATCTTAATATGCTGTTACTGTTTCAGAGTGAGCGGCGGGATGCACGAGGGGGTCGCTCGGACCCACCGTTCGACTTCGGATTCCTGAGGCCACAGATAACTCCACTGCCCGATGGGTTGTTCAGCAACCGTGGACACGGTTGAGGTAATTAAATTGAGCATGGTCCTCATGTCCTCATCATGTTGCATTACTTATGATCCAATTTACTTGAACTGGGCACTGCACCCTCAAAGCCCACCAATCTACTTATTATAAGGGAATGGTGGGGCAGATGTTGGATATATCGGCGAAGCTAATCAGTTTGGTACATTCATCCCGTCTATTAATACTATATGCTTATGTCAGACCGATGAAGGAAAGGACAGTTGGGCAGGTCGAAAGCACAGTTGCCAAAGACTGAAGCACGTATGACAATCAGTTATTTACAGAACATATAAGGATCACAATCGATAGGGCACATATTTACAGGGGCATTCAGCACAACACAGATCAAAAGGCACGAGAAAAAGCAATTACCCTAGTACTAAATTCCTTTGCAATCTAATTACCTATGACAAAAGACAGGCATGCCCACACAATCAGACCGGGAAGAGTAGACAGAAGAAGAGCGGAGTGTGGTTACGGCCCTGACTCACCATGCACAGACAGTGAGCCTGTGTTCATTACAAAGTGAGGACAGGATGGGTGGAGGAATTGGGGATATAGGGAGTGTGAGTGCAGGGTCGGATATCTTGTGTTTCGGCAGGCAGGAATGACCGCAGCCCTCGTGGTACAAACCAGTAAACAGCAGATGCTCGTAAGAGACACGTGCAGATGTCTGCAGGCTCGTAATAGGCCCTCTCCCTGGCGGCTCTTGCGATTCTGGTAAGTAGATGACAGAATAAGCTTGACAGTGAGAGCTTGGTCGATAAAAAAGAGCTTGTGGCAAAGAAGCGCGTGGCCGTTCCGTTCTGGCTTTTGTGGAGGGAGGGATGAAGCGTGCTCATGATGCTGTGGGCATCCTCTTGCCACATTCATGCCGCGTTTCCATTGATCCTGATTCGCCGAGACCGTGCAACTTTCCAGAAAGTCTGGGGGGACTGAGTGGCACATCTCTTTCTCGAAGATCTTTGGCGGTGGTACTCTCCATTCAGTGTGATTCCGTGTCTTTTTACTACAATAATGTCTCGTGATGTTTTTAAAAGAAAGACGGCAAGGGAGAAAGGAGGGGATTTTATTTAAATATAAACTCATGGATGGAATTTGTGTTGAGTGATGACAATTATTTATTAGTCAGTATGAGGCTCGAGGGGTGAAGATTGTCGAGGGGAGGGGAGGTACGGCTCGGGAGATATCGGTTTTCGAAATGAAGGGATGAGGGATTGAGGATGAATGAATTGATGTTAAATTAAGGAGGGGGTGGTTCCATGGGGAGTCCAGCTTTGAGAGGGTGAAGGTGTTGGTAGTCCGGTGGCTTAGCGAAAAAATCATGCACGCTGGATTAAAGCAACAACTTTGCACACTGGTTGTTTGGGTCCATGGAAGCATATTAGAGGTGGTGCCAGTCTGCCATGTCAGGTCAAAATGGCCCATTTCCAAAATGGCCACTGAATAGCATTTCTGACACATATAAATACTACTAAATTGCATGTAAGGGTGATTTAGGAGGTTTAAATACAAAGAACCACACAAGATAACTTGGAAAATATTTGGACAACTTATTTGCATAAATTCAAAATGGCTGCCACATTGTATCCCAGGCTGACCTAATTTTACAATTAGACCTTTTTCAATATGTTTTCTTATGAGGATACTGCTGCAAGAGATTTTTCATCAGATAAATATTAGGCACTATCTAAACTGTTAGCTACAGTTTGGCTACAGTTACTGTTTCTGACGTCATAGTTAATATAATGCCATCACCAATAGACGCTTCGCAAGTCTTCCATCACACACTATTCTAAGGGTATAGTGCATCATGGACACTTGCAAAGGCTTACTGTCACCTATAGTTGTCAGCATTGACGTAATTACGTAAGTGTATACTCTATAACTGTATCTGAATTCATGCATGTATGATAAAAAAGAATGTTTGAGCTAGGTTTACAACATCTTACTACATAAAACTCATAATTATGTGGTTTACGTTGATGACTTATCTGTTGGAAAAAATACCACAGCCTGTGAGAAAAATCCAAATGACTTCATAATGTATATGATCGAGGTTAAATGTAAGTCATGCTTCAAAAGTACTTTTGTACTCATGCACCAACCTTATTAGTTAATTTGCATAAAACTGACCAATTGAGTTCTGCTCAGGATATCAGTTACATTCCATACTCAGCGAGTGCACTTCCCTGCACTTCAGAGTGCTGTGCATCCAAGCCTGTACTACTGCATGTGCATCTCCTTGAGCATAAGTGGTTCAGCCTCACAGCCACCTTGATGAGCTGTCTGCAGCATTTTGCGGCCTCTGGTATTGTTGTCCACAGTGGTTCCATGTGTTGTCATTATTATCCAACGCGAAAGCATCAGGACTAGGACATTCTGTTCAGTTTTCAGGTTCATCAACCAGATGCTAGCTTGGTATATACTCCGATTTGTGTGCTGGATCAGAGCAGCCTGAGATGGTGGGAGATTCTGCATCATTTGTACTTGCGGGGAAGAGTTTCTTTCTAGGTCATTGACGCTTTCAGACGAGGTTGTGCTGTCATACAAAATGCAGGTTAATTGTTCTATGACTTTGAAGAGAGGCGATTCAACCGACATTGGCATGAAAGGATACTGCATAGGGAAGTGAAGCTTCAGTAGCTGTAGGAAATGCCTCCAGGCCTCCCAAGATGACTTTTTTGCCTTCCATTGACTGTGATGTAGTATCTGACCCAGTGAAGGCATGGAAGATGGAAGTGCTCTGGATTTCCTTCACCAGTTCACCACAGAGGGAGTTGATGTGGTAGAACCATGAAGTGTTTTCCTTTTCCAAATGCTACCCACAGCTGAACATCAGGATTTTCTCTAGAAGGTCAAGAATATGCCAGCCAGAATGACCACACATCTGTATCCACTGTGCTGACCATAAAGTCTTTGCACCCTTTTGTAAGCATCTGCGATATGAGGCACATTCTGGAGTCGGCCTCTTATGATCGGTTGCTGGCATAGGTTTCACTGCTGCCTTTGGACACAACTGATTGTCCAGAGGTGATGTACACTTCCTTGTCAACTGGATACTCATAGACGGTAACTTCCTCTGTCAGCAAAGCAAACAGCTCTTCCTTGTTCTTAGACTCCTGTAGGAATGTAGCAAAGTTTGCAGGCAGCTTTGTCTGTGGGGCGACTTTCTTTCTCACGCCCTTCCCTCGAGTAGTATCCTTCAGGCTGCCCTCCCTGTAGGTGTCCCATACAATGTCCATCTGCTTGCAGCTTCGAAGCTGGTGATTGGTCCAGCGTA
>CM068966.1:14607262-14621498 GCA_035128595.1 Eptatretus atami | reverse complement strand
TTGAAAGATGGTGATTCAGTGTGTCCTCCACAGATTCGTGATGGTATTTCACAGGAGGGCTCTCGACAACATCGACCAACTTGTCTTCCACAACACCAAGATCTTTCCATGGGACAAGTATTAGCCTCTTTCAGTTCCCGACTGTCACCAACCTGGTACCAGCAGACCGGCTATCACTGTTCCCCTCCTGAACATACCGGAACACCTTCTCTACCAGACAACTACCGCATGTACCAGACGTGGCTTGCAATATTGATGGTGTAGTTGTCTCGGAGGTGTATTTCTGACATTGAACCCTGACATCGACAGCCATCTTGAAGAGGCCAAGAAAGAAGAAGCGCAATGGGTCCAGCAGAGTATTCAGATCCTCTCCAAAGATCAATATGTACAACGAATACATCTCATGGGCTGCTACCATGCATCGCATCAACCAGAGCGACAGACCCGATGCATTAGTGCCCTCTTACCACTCTTTCTGGAGAAAGCTGCAACCATTTCAATGGTTGGACATGGAATCATTATCAGCGTGAAACAGAAAAATGCAATCCAGGACAGATACCCGTCATTGCACTCGATCAACCATCTACGCCCTGGCTAAGTATGTGCAATGGACGTGGCCACAGACATTTGGTGAAGCGTCTTTGTTGTCATGTTTGAGGCCTCCACATAGAAATGGCTTGGGATGAGGTTGGAGACCTGCAGAGGAAGTGGTGGACTACAGCTCTGAGTGATGCAGAGTGTTGCTTCTGCAGGAACTGTAGCTCCTTCCTTCATGTAACTCACATGACAAGACGAGGCATGCCCATCAGATCAGCGCACTTTCCCTTGCCAAACTGCAGCAAGATGCATGCTAGAGAAGCTAGGCCCTCATGATGAAGCACCTTCAATGACTGGAAGAAAGAAATGTGTGCAAAGAATCCACCTTGAGTACGGACGAGATCTGCGATTAGAACGCAGAATTAGAAAAAATAAAATATTCTGCGATTAGAATCTGGTCCTCATCTTTGTTCGTTCTCATCGTGAGAAACTTCTCACTTCATGCTGTACTTGAGACATTGACCCTGGTTCTTTGCCTTAGACCACCCAAATTAGCTCGCTGGATTCCTGTGCATATCAGGGACATGAAATCCCTACCCGACGGTATCAGAGATGACCTACAGAAGTTCTGGTCTTCCCCAAGACACAAAGAAATTCTCTACCACGCCGCTGGATGAAGCACATGAGCAAAACAATGGACGAGTGAAGGACACTGGTGGAGCAATTGGATTGACAGAGAACCTGGAGCGTTCAAGAATGGATGGTGTCAGGTCCTGAACAGGCCAGGTTGGAAATTGCGCGCCATTTTGACCTGGACATGGCAGACTGGGCCCACCCTCTAATATGCTTCCATGGGACCCAAAACAACCAGTGTGCAAAGTTTGTTGCTTTAATCCAGCGAGTCATGATTTTTTCGCTCACCACTAAATAGAAAGGCTCGTCGGCGGGGCACGGATGCACGTTCGTGTAACGTTGGTAAATGAAGTCCATTTGAGGCACTGAGCGTGTTGTAAACGCCGGCCTGCGTTCTCTTCACACCACGACTACCATTAGTGAAGAGGTTCGTTACCTCAGGTGTACTTTAGTCAATTGAAGCCGGTTTGTCGGCAATTAAATCGAATTTGAAGACTTTCCTCTGCTCGAATTAATCATTCATCTGCTCATACACACATACACACATACACACACACAACATACATGCACACACACCATACACACACATACACCTACATACACACACATACAAACACACACATACATACACACACACATACATGCACACACACACATACACATACATACACATCACACATACTACATCACATACACACACACAACACATACATACACATACATACACATACACAACATACACACACATACACACACACACACATACACATACATACACACACATACACATACATACACATACACACAACTTACCATACACACACACACACTTACACATACATACACACACATACAACTACACAACATACACACCACATCACACACACACCACACACACTACACACAAACATACACACAACACAATACACGTACACAACACACACACACACACACACACACATTACACAAACATACACACACACACAATACACTACACACACACACATACACAAACATACACACACACATACACACAAACATAAACATACACATGCACACACACAACCACACACATCACAACACATACACCAAACTAACACACACACACACACAATATCTCCTTTTTAACCCGATCTCTCAATGGTGAAGAATGATTTAAATATTAAATAAAATTCAATCGATCGATTCGGATCTCACCAAACTGAACTATTCTTCGCATCGTAACACACACAACACACACACACATCACACATACATACAATACACACACACACACACACACATACATCTTTCTCTTGTGTTAGCGTTGGCACACAGCTGTGGTAAGCCAGTCTTCTACCTCTAAGGTACGTTCATAACTGACACTCATGCCTATCTCATACAGCTGTGTCAACATTTTCTTACTTCGTGTAAGTGTGTGTACATTCAAACCAGTATATAGAGGAAGGGGAGGCTCACGGTCCTTTGTATGTTGTGACTTGGACACACTTGAAGCCTTTCCTTTGTAGTTAAAGAGTATATTTTGGCAGATTGTGAGACAGGCCTGGGAATGTGCAATGCTTTGGTCATTGATGTTGCTACCACACAGAAGCATAGATACCAGTTTGTTGAGAGAAGTGGGAACTGAACTTTCTTGGCAGTCAGTGGGAAATGTGCCAGAGAATTTAAAGAATTACCATGAGATATTCTTTCCGTAGTTTTCACTACACTGGCCATGGAGAGAAGCTTCTAAAGTCACGTGATGCCATTGCTGCCTTCAAAATTTGCTGAAGCCCCTCATTAAATACAAGGATAGTGTTCTGCCCGTCTGACTGTTCTAGGCAGTCAGCTGCAAAGTGTGCAAGAAGCTAATTCTTGAGCCTTGACCTATTGATTGTTTTTCTGACACCTAGAATGTCAAGTCGCTGTTCAAACAATGTATGGATCTCGGAAGTTTGAATATGTGAGTTCCGTCTTCAATTCTGCTTTCTATATAAAACCAGCTCTTGCAAACACTCGAGCCTGCATCATTTTCTGATCATAGTGGATGTGGTTTGTCTTCCGCTTTTCTCTTTCATACTTCTATACGAATTCTTGAGGCTGTTCGACATTTATTGTGATACTTAGCTTCAATAGCTACTAAATCATCCTGCAATTTGTTAGCAGAGTCTTTGTCTTTCAATGCTGTAGCCATATCTCTGAGTGTCATATCCAGTCCTAAAGTAGAACAGTTACCGTATGCAGCTTGCCTTGAGTTTTTCTACAGAAGATGCAGTCTTTCATAGTTGAAGATGACTCATGTGTTTGGCGTTTAGACTTTTCTTCATCCTGTTCAGTACTTTTTCGCTTTTGTCTATCTCTTGCTCTTTCAAGCTTAGAGCTAGCAAACTTCAGTTTACATGCTTTATGCCATTTTGCACGTTTTTCAAGAAGTTCAGCAGCAGTGTCACATCGCTGTAGGCTAACTCAACTGGAAGTGCTTGTAGTTCACGAAATCCCTCCACATTCTGCAGGAAATTATCATATGAAGCTAGTTGTTCTCCATCTGACCTTTCAGCAGGACACTTTAAATCACCATCTTTCAAACCACATATTATGCACTTTTCTCAATCCATTCTGCTTGGGATCTATATTCGTCTTCCTGAAAAGAGACCAAGACAAGCACATAGTTTTAAGCAATTACAGACAGAGTGGAAAAATAAAAAAGCCAGGGTGAGGCAAACTTGTTAATTGCTCCTCAAATTATAAACCTGCGATCGGATATACTCAGGGCAAATTTGGCCTCATGGCAAAAAACATTGACCTTTGAGGAAAATTTGACCATTTTGGAGGGAAAAGTGACATTTTTGGGGGGCGTGGAAACGTAATGAGAATAAAAACATGCTTGACTGATTCCAATCCCACATTTAACAACTGCTGCACTACTGCGGCAAGGTGAAAACCTTCCAGATAACAAAAACCTATGTTATATGTGTATTTATACAGTATTACACCATGTGACTTGACCTCAGCCTGACCTTGACCTAGGCACCCCAGACGGGCACCCCTCTAGAATGTTTCTATGGACCTGTATAGTAAGTGTGCGGCACTTTAATCCAGCGTGTCATGATCTTGCCCAAAATTGGCGCTAAGCCACCGGACTATAGGGAGTCCTGGGCAATAGTGGCTTGGAAGCAAGAGGGTGAGGGATTGGTGATGGATGGATAGACAGATCAAAATTCCAAGTGCTGTAACTTCAATGTGGTATTCAAAAGCTCCATTGCTTTCTCTATCAGTTTGATTATTTGGGGATTGATCTTGTACAATTGCATACATTTTATCATCCATGAATGTGAGATGGTATCAAAAGCTTTTTTGTAGTCTATCCATGCTGTGGATAATTTTCTTGTTCTTTTGTTGCAATTTTTGAGTTCGGCCTTGTTTAGTCGTAGGTGGTCTGTTGTTCCATAGCATCCTCTCTTGCATCCCTTCTGTTCTGCCTCTGGGCCTCCTTCTTGTGTTAGGTGATGGTACATGATTTCTGTGAAGATTCACATCAGAAGTTTGGTGTTGTTGGTAGACATGTTATTGGTCTCTACTTGTGAAGTTGTTGGGTTTATTAAGATTTTGGGAAGAGGAAGGTTTCTTCAGATACTGAGAGCCACTCATCCAAGGTCTCCTTCCCCTTGGATAAGTTTGTTGAATGCTCGAGCAGAGTGATTGTGTGGAGCATCCAGTTGCTTTAACCAGAAGTTTGGAATTCCATCTGGGCCTGGGCTTTTAAAGCTGGGCATTTTTGCTCGTTTTGCAATCTCTTGAGTGCTTGTGTTGGTTCTCTCAACTAACAAAGTGTGTGAGTGTGTGTCCAAACCATAACCTTTTTTAACCACTTGAGCTTTTGTCCAATTTTCAACAAATCTTTATTATGAAAATAAGAACAGTAATCTTACTAAAATATGCAATTTGGTGTCTGTCTGACCATGATACATTCAGTTATTACTTGTCCAATGTCAACCAAACTTGCCACGGGGACTAAGTCACACTACAGAGGTTGTACCGACTTAACCTGCCCCTCGCCCCAAGGGGGATTTCTGCATTCGATGAACTCCGTGTTCCAGTGTATAAATAGCTCAGTGTGGCGTTTTGTAGGGTACAGGACTTCCTGGAAGTCATAAAAAAATAGGATCATCTATCCTGAAGCTCACCTGGATCAGGAGCATCCATCCATCTATTGGGACCATACTCTGGGCAGAGCGTTGGTGCTGCCTAAGCAGTCTCCTCGGCTATTGGGCACAATCCTGGACAGGTCACCACTCCGACACAGGATACCAGCATGTTGGTAGTCATTTTGCCCCCCTCAGAAGGATGACAGGCAGAGTCAACCCCACCTTGTATCAATTCAACAGCTGAGCAGCATTTGAACTCAGGATCCTAGGATCCCAACCCCACCACCCTAACCATTAAGCCAACACCAGACATGATCAGGAGCAACAGTCACTCAAATCCCCGCCCCCGGCAGACCTCAGACTGAATTTTTTTGATGGCGTGACAGGTACATCACGGGTGATGAAGGTTGTGGTTGAGTTTCATTGAAATTATATGTAGTTTCTGAAAAGAGCAAATACCTATTTTTGGGGGTCAAACCCCACCCTGTAGACCCCCTTAATGAGCGCAGATTTTGATGCGGTCGATACTTTGGTACGTCATGGTTGAGGAAGGTTGTGGTCAAATGTCATCGAAATCGTCAGTTAAAAAATATATTGTGGTAGTTGTAGACAAGCATTAGTAAATGCCAATGCATGAATGATTAAAATTCATGGCTCCATGTTATCACTGGTTGTAACACGAAGTGGTGAATTGTAATATAAACTGCTTGATGTAATGAGCTAATTTTGACTGTGGATGGCAGTATTGTACCATAAACTGCCTGGTGCGGTTCGTGAAGATGCCGGAACGTTCCGCCAAAACCTCGCAATATAGACGGGATCGTTCTTTTACTGTATAAACCTGTGAGGGAGGTGGAGGAATCTGGGTGACGTGACGAGCCGTGTGTTTTACGAGACGAGCCGTGAAGGTCTTCCAGATCGTCCCCGTGCTCAATTTAACCCTGACGAGTGAACGAGGTGTTGATATCCATAGTGGTTAACGTGTGGAGCTGATTATAATCAGGTTGATTAAAACTCAAGATTGTGCAGCAGGAAGGGATTCCTGTGAGCTCTTCAATCAGCCTGAATGGGCCAGTGTACGAGAGAGAAGATGACGCAACAGGACTCTGGTTCAACAGCTCCAGAGGACGAGGTGAACTTACGTGAGTTGAGCCGGCAAGACTGACACTGGGTGCTGGGTGGGGGAAGCAACACAGAAATAATTTGGACATTGAATGTAATGGTGAACTTCCTCATTTGACTTTGTATCTGTTTATTTGAAATACAACTTTCAAAAATAATATGCTGTTGATGTGGTTACTCTAATGTCACTCAGAAGTCACAGACCCCAACTGACAAAGATCCATTTGATTGGTAGCTGACCAGTACGATCACTCATACTCGGGAAGTGCAAATCTTGGGTTGCAGTCACAGAACGAGATGGGTTTGGCACCACGAACAACATACTGTTGCGGTCTCGGGACTCGAACCAACTACGAGGGGGAAATCCCCGGTTTCTCTCGAACTCCCCTGGACCTGAGGCCACCGGGAGTGAATAACTTCACCCCATGGTGGGTTGAAATGCAACTACGAATGCTAATCGAGCGACGAAGAGTCCCAGTGTCTGTCCGTCTCAACCGTTTAACTGGGGGTCCCATGGCCTCCCGACCGGGGAATGCACCCTCGGCAAATGTGCTACTTACCTTATCTGGCGATCTTAAATACGACTGAAGGGTAGCGCGAGCACACCCCAGACACTACAAGCCGAACCGTCGGGAATTTCAACCTCCCAAGCTATCTATGAGCAGATGGTGCTCGACCAATGGTGGAAAATAGACACAGAGAGATGGGAAATAGATTCAACAATAACAGGTTTATTTACACAAGTGAGGAGCAGGAAAGGGAGGGGAGGGAAAGATTTTAATGGCACAGGGAGAAATGAGGGTTAAGCAATTTGTACTGCAATAAAATCGGCGAAACGAAAGACAGAGCAAACTTAACAAGTCTTGCCGACCACTAACAGTACATGGGCCCAGCATTCACAACCGCTATTCAACGCTGAGGGAGAGAAATAGGAAGAAAGACTGAGGTGTCTAGGGTGCATGGAGAAGAGTGCCGTGCGTGTGTGTACAGCGAGTGTATTTGAAAAGGGAAACTGAAAAAGGTAGAAAACATGAGGGGATAGCCTAAGATATTTACTGTAGCTTGGTTAGGACATATTCATCGGCTTGGCTACGCCTGCCCTCGCAGCCTCGGCTCCTTTCTTGTGATGACAGTTTGAGAGGTAAAAACCAAAGGAGCGAAAATGCTAAGAACTAGCAGCGTGACCCCAGGGAACAGTGTCCGGCGTCCGTTGACATCGTGCCTCAGGGTGTCCGCAAATGGCTGTTGAAAGAGCCCGAAGGCGCAAACGACTGTTGAAAGATCCTCCAATGACCATTGAAAGGAGCTGCCCCGAACAAATGCTACGATGCTCGCTCTTTCATAAGGCTGGCCTGGAAGCTTCGAGAATGTGCGCGTCATTGAGCGGGACCTGTGCGCAGATTGGCGTTCCTCCTCCCTAGTCCCGCCCATTCGAGTTTCTGCAGCGAGTCCTCAGTCGTGGCTTCTGGCTGTCATAAGAGTTGAACCTTGCTTGCCACCGCTTAAGGCAAGCAAGCATTTGGCTGGTTTGAGGCGTGCAAGAACAATCATGGGGAAACGAACGAAGCCGATTTCTCTCAGGTCAATGCTGACTAAACATCGCCCGGGCAAGTGATAACCCCATTGTAAACCTTCGTGATGGCTAAGGTTTGAGGGATCTCCTTTAGAGCAGGAGAGTTTGAGGTTATGTAACTGTACTTAATATCTTGACTTACGAGGTCTGTCGAAAAAGTAACGGGACTGATTTCACAGAAATTTTATTCCAAAAAATATATTGAAATCACAGCTTGTCCCCTTCAAAATAGTTTCCCTCCAGTCTCACACACTTGTCCATCCTCTTCTTCCACGCTTCGATGCACCCCCGGAAGGCTTTTGATGGCATCCACATCAGGAAATCGGGTCCCCTTCATCATCTCCGTGAGCTTGGGGAATAGGAAAAAATCACAAGGGGCCAAGTCTGGCGAATACGGGGGTTGCTCCAGAGTTGGCACGTTCCTCTCCACCAGAAACTGTCAGATGCTCAGGGCACTGTGAGCAGGGGCATTGTCATGGTGGAGCACCCAGGCGTTGTTCTCCCACAGAGCCCTCCTCTTGTCCCGGACTGATCTCATAAGGCGCCAGAGGATCTCCTTGTACACGGATTGATTCACTGTTTGACCCTGTGGTAGAAACTCGAAGTGGACGATGCCCTTGATGTCAAAAAACGTGATGAGCATCACCTTGACCTTCAACTTCGACATCCTTGCTTTCTTTGGTCTCGGTGATGCCGGACTTTTCCACTGACGACTGCCGTCTGGTCTCGGGATCGTATTCGAATATCCACGATTCATCACCAGCAATGACTCTCCCGAGCAGGTCTGGATCGGGCTCGATAATGTCTTGACAGACAGTGACTCTGCTGTTTCTGGTCCTCGGACAATAGCTTGGGGACCATCTTTGCGCTTTCGAGAATTTTCAGTGATGATGCTCCAGACAGTGTCCTTGCTGATGGAAAGTTCCTCAGCAATCATCCGCACCGCGAGTCGATGATCTGCTTCACACACTCGATATCTGCCGTTGGGCTCGTTGAAGGTCTTCCAGACCGTGGATAGTCTTCAACCTCCTCCCCTCCCTCTTTGAACCTCGTGCCATTCAAATGCACGTGTATGTGACTGTTTCTTCCCCGTAGACTTGCTGTAGCATTACGAAGGATTCAGAAGGTGTTTTGCCAAGCTTGGCAAGAAACTTCAGATTGGCTCTCTGCTCACGACGACTCAGATGAGACAACGTGTTAAAGCACGACCTGTAACAAAAAAAAAATGACAATGAGCACAGTTAACCATCACCAATCCTATATGTTGCTGGAATGTTGCGAAAGACTGACGCAGCCCATTCATTCAAGTTGTGTAAGTGGAGCACGCAGCAGGCTCAGTCCCGTTAATTTTTAGACGGACCTCGTATATGAGTGTGGAAAGAGATAGTGTTAAACTACAGTCTGGTCTGTATTAAATAAAAGTGTGTGTCCTTCCGTGTAAAGAGGAGAGAGAGGGGGGAAAGAGCAAGAAAGAGTGAGAGGGGAGAGAGAGAAGAAAGAGTGAAAGGGGAGAGAAAGGGAAAGAGCAAGAGAGAGAAGAAGGGGGGAGAGGGAGAGGGGAAAGAGAAAGAAAGAGAGAGAGAGAGAGAGAAGGAAAGAGGAGAGGAGAGGAAGAGAAGAGAGGGGAGAGAAGGAAAAAAGAAGAAAGAGCGAGAGAGGGGGGAAGAGAAGAAAAGAGCGAGAGAGAGGAAAGAGGGTAAAGAGAAGAAAGGGGGAGGAGGGAAAGAGAAGAAAGCGCGACGGGAAAGAGAAGAAAGAGCGAGAGAAGGGAAGATAAGAAAGAGTGAGAGAGAGAGGAGAGAGGGGAAAGAGAAGAGAGAGCGAGAGAGGGGAACGAGAAGAAAGAGCGAGAGAGAGAGGAAGAGGGAGATTGAGAGAGAGAGGGGAAAGAGAAGAGAGCGAGAGGGGAAAGAGAAGAAAGAGCGAGAGAGAGAGAGAGGAAGAGGGGAAGATTGAGAGAGAGAGAGGGGGGAAAGAGGGGAAAGAGAATAAAGGAAGAAAGAGCGAGAGAGGGGAGAGTGGGAAAAGAGAAGAAAGAGCAAGAGAGAGAGGGGAAAGAGAAAAAAAGAGCGAAAGAGGAGAGAGAGGGGAAAGAGAAGAGAGAAGAAAGAGGGAAAGAGGGGAAGAGAAAAAAGAGCGAGAGAGGAAAGAGAAGAAAGAGTGAGAGAGAGAGAGGGGAGAGAGGGAAAAGAGAATAAGAGAAGAAAGAGCGAGAGAGGGGAGAGTGGGAAAAGAGAAGAAAAGAGCAAGGAGAGTGGGAAAAGAGAAGAAAGAGGCAAGAGAGAGAGGGGAAAGAGAAAAAAGAGCGAGAGAGAGAGGGGAAAGAGAAGAGAGAGGAAAGAGAAGAAAGAGCGAGAGAGAGAGAGGGGAAAGAGAAAAAGAGCGCGAGAGAGAGAGAGGGAAAAGAGAAGAAAGAGCAAGAGAGGGGGAGAGGGGGGGAAAGAGGGGAAAGAGGAGAGAGAGGGGAAAGAGAAGAAAGAGCGAGAGAGGGGAAAGAGAAAAAAGAGCGAAAGAGGGGGAGTGGGAAAAGAGAAAGAAAGAGAGAGAGGAAAGAGGAGAGGAGAGGGGAAAGAAAGAAAGAGAGGGGAAAGAGAAGAAAGAGAGGGGAAGAGAAGAAAGAGGGGAAAGAGAAAGAGCGAGAGAGAAGAAAGGAGAAGAAAAGAGAAGAGAGAGGGAAGAGAGAAGAGCGAGAGAGGAAGAGAAAAAAGAGAGGGGGGAAGAGGGTAAAGAGAGGAAAGAGCGAAGAGGAGGAAGAGGGGAAGATTGAGAAGAGAGAGAGAGAGGGGGGAAAGAGAATAAGAGAAGAAAGAGGCGAGAGGGAGAGGGGAAAGAGAAAAAAAGAGAGAGAGAGAGAGGGGGGAAAGAGGGGAAAGAGGAGAGAGAGGGAAAGAGAAGAGAGAGCGAGAGAGGAAAGAGAAAAAAGAGAGAGGGGGAAGAGGGTAAAGAGAAGAGCGAGAAGAGAGGGGAAAGAGAAAAAAGAGCGAGAGAGAGAGAGAAGGGGAAAGAGAATAAAGAGCGAGAGAGAGAGGAAGAAGGGGAAGATTGAGAGAGAGAGAGAGAGAGAGGGAGAGAGAGGGGGAAAAGAGAAGAAAGAGCGAGAGAGGAAAGAGAAAAAAGAGAGGGGGGAAGAGGGTAAGAGAAGAAAGGAGAGAGGGGAAAGAGAAAAGAGAGGGGGGAAGAGGGTAAAGAGAAGAGCGAGAGAGAGGGGAAAGAGAAAAAGAGCGAGAGAGAGAGAGAGGGGAAAGAGAATAAAGAAGCGAGAGAGAGAGGAAGAGGGGAAGATTGAGAGAGAGAGAAGAGAGAGGGAGAGAGAGGGGGAAAGAGAAGAAGAGCGAGAAGAGGGGAAAGAGAAAGAGCGAGAGAAAAGAGAAGAAAGAGCGAGAGTGGAAGAGAAGAAAATGAGAGAGGGAAAGAGAAAAAGAGCGAGAGAGAGAGGGAAGAGAAGAGAGGGGGGGGGGGAAGAGAAGAAAGAGTGAGAGAGAGAGAGGGGCAAGAGGGGAAAGAGAAGAAAGAGCGAGAGAGAGAGGGAGAAAGAGGGGAAAGAGAGAGGGGAAGAGAAGAAGAGCGAGAGAGAGGGGGGGGGAAAGGGGAAAGAGGAGAAAGAGAAGAGAGAGGGGGAAAGAGAAGAAAGAGCGAGAGAGAGGGGGGGGGAGAAGAGGGGAAAGAAAGAAAGAGCGAGAGAGAGAGGGGAGAAAGAGGGGAAAGAGAAGAGAGAGGGAAAGAGAAAGAAAGAGCGAGAGAGAGGGGGGGGGAAAAGGGGAAGAGAAGAAAGAGCGAGAGGAGAGGAAGAGGGGAAGATGAGAGAGAGAGGGGGAAAGAAGGGGAAAAGAAGAAAGAGCGAGAGAGAGAGGGAGAAGAGGGAAAGAGAAGAGAGAGGGGAGAGGGGAAAGAGAAGAGAGAGAAGAAAGAGAGAGAGAGAGAGAGGGGGGGGGGGAAGAGAAGAAGAGCGAGAGAGAGAGGAAGAGGGGGGAAGAGGGGAAAGAGAAGAGAGAGGGAGAGAGAGAGAGAGGAAGAGGGGAGAGAGAGGTAAAGCGAAGAAAGAGCAAGAGAGAGAAAGAGCGAGAGAGAGAGAGAGAGAGAAAGAAAGAGAGGGGGGGAAAGGGGAAGATTGAGAGAGAGAGAGGGGAAAAAGAAGAGAGAGGGAAAAGAGAAAAAGAGAGAGAGGGGAAAGAGCAAGAGAGAGAGAGAGAGAGGGGAAAGAGAGGGGGGGGGAGATGAGAGAGAGGAGAGAGGGGAGAGAAGAAGAAGAGAGAGGGAAAGATTGAGAGGAGAGAGGGGGAAGAAGAAGAAAGGCGAGAGGGAAAGAGGAGAGAGGGACAGAGAAGAAAGAGAAGAGAGAGAGGGGAAAGAGAAGAAAGAGCGAGAGAGAGGGGGGGAGAGAAGAAAGAGCGAGA
Source organism: Eptatretus atami (assembly GCA_035128595.1). NCBI lineage: Eukaryota > Metazoa > Chordata > Myxini > Myxiniformes > Myxinidae > Eptatretus > Eptatretus atami. The sequence continues at coordinate 14,609,115 of CM068966.1, read as the reverse complement.
GAGAGAGGGGAGAAAGAGGGGAAAGAGGAGAAGAGCGAGAGAGGAAAGAGAGAGAGAGGGGGGAAGAGAGAAAGAGCGAGAGAGAGAGAGGAAAGAGAGGGGGAAGAGGGGAAAGAGAGAGAGAGGGAGAGAGAAGAGAGGTAAAAGGAAGAAAGAGCGAGAGAGAGAGAGAGAAGAGAGAGGAAGAGAGGAAGGGGAGAGAGAGGTAAAAGCGAAGAAAGAGCAGAGAGAGGAAGAGAGAGAAGAAGAGAAGAGCGAGAGGAGAGAGGGGAAAGAGAAGAAAAGAGAGAGAGGGGGGAAAGAGAGAGAGGAAGGAGGGGGAAGAGAAGATAGAGGGAGAGAGGGGAAAGAGAAAAAAGAGCGAGAGAGAAGAAAGAGAGAGAGAGAGGAAAGAGAAGAAGAACAGTGAGAGAGAGGGGAAAGAGCAAGAGAGCGAGAGGAAAGAGAAGAAAAGAGGGAGAGAGAGAGGGGAAAGAGGGAGAGAGGGGAAAAGAGAAAAAAGAGCGAGAGAGAGAGGAGGGAAAGAGGGGAAAGAGAAGAGAGAGGGGAGAAGGGGGAAGAGGAGAGAGAGAGAGAGAGAGGAGGGAAAGGGAAAAAAGAGAGAGAGAGAGAGAGAGAGAGAGAAGAGGGGAAAGATTGAGAGAGAGAGAGAGAATGAGGGGAAAGAGAAGAAAGAGCAAGAGCGAGAGGGAAAGAGCGAGAGAGAGAGAGAGAGGAAAGAGAAAAAGAGAGAGAGCGGAAAGATAAGAAAGAGCGAGAGAGGAAAGAGAAGAAAGAGCGAGAGGGCGAGGGGAAAGAGAAAGAGAGAGGGGAAGAGAAAAAAGAGCAAGAGAGAGCAGAAAGAGAGGGAAAGAGAGAAAGAGGAGGGAAGGAGAAAAAAGAGCGAGAGAGCGAGGAAAGATCAAGAGAGAGAGAGAGGGGGGAAGAGGGGAAAGGCGAGAGAGAGAGAGGGGGGAAGAGAAGAGAGAGGGGAAGAGAAAAAAGAGCGAGGGAGAAGAAGAGCAGAGAGGGAGAGGGGAAAGAGAAGAAGAGCGAGAGAGAAGGGAGCAGAGAGAGGAAAGAGCGAAGAGGGGGGAGAAGAGGGGAAAGAGAAGAAAGAGGGGAGAGAGAGAAAAGAGCGAGAGAGAGAGGAGAAGAGAGAGAGAGAAGAAGGGAGAGAGGGAAGAAGAGAAAAAGAGAAGTGAGAGAGGAGGAAAAGAAGAAAGAGAGAGGAGAGAGAAGAAGAGAGCAGGGAGAGAGGGAAAGAGAAGAAAGAGGAGAGTGGAAGAAGAAGAGCAAAGAGAGAGAGAGGGAAAGAGAAGAAGAGAGAGGAGGAAAGAGGGAAAAGAGAGAAGAGAGAGGGGGAAAGAGAAGAAAGAGGAGAGAGAGAGAGGCAGAAGAGAAAAAAGAGCGAGAGAGAGAGAGAGAGGAAAAAGAAGAAGAGAGAGAGAGGAGAAGGAGAGGAAACAGAAGAGAGGGGAAAGAAGAGGAAAGAAGAAGAGAGCGAGAGGGAGAGAGGAAGAAGGGGAAGATGAAGAGAGAGAGGGGAAAAGAGCGAGAGAGGGAGAAGAAGAAAGAGCGAGAGAGAGAGAGAGAGGGAAAAGAGAAAAAAGAGGCAAGAGAGGGAAAAGAGAAGAAAAGAGAGAGAGGAGAAGAGCGAGAGGAGGGAAGAGAGAGAAAGAGAAGAGAAGAGAGAGAGGGAAAGAGAAGAAGAGAGAGGGGGGAAAGAGAAGAAAGAGCGAGAAAGAGAGAGAGAGAGGGAAAGAGAAAGAAAGAGCCAGAGAGAGAGAGGGGAAAGAGAAGAGAGAGCGAGAGAGGGGAGGAGATAAAAGAGAAGAAAGAGAAGAAAGAGCGGAGAGGGAGAAGAGGAGAAA
>CM068966.1:14560287-14586059 GCA_035128595.1 Eptatretus atami | reverse complement strand
CAAGTTGTTCAGCCTGAAGGAGGAGACGTTTTGAGGAGCTTATAAAGCCAGACAGGTTTGGGAAGAAGGTTATAATTTTAACGTTTTTCTTTCGAAAAATGTCCCGAAGAAACTTTAGGATTTCCATGGGTGATACATTCATCATCAATCACCTCAGTTCCTTGGCTATTGCTGGTCATTCCAGACTGTCGCTACCAAGCAACTAGAGGCAAAGCGACGAGCCGCCATCTGAGTCATAATCCGAGTGGCCTTTATTTTCTCCTCACACAACCGAAGCCGATGCTCTTACAAAACGGGAATAATCGTCTTCTTACTAAAAGTGTAGCTGTTTTTGCACGCGGAGTTTAAAAAAACAGTAACAGGTCATTACGTTTTTATATCGGAAGGCCATCGCACTCTCCCTCTGGGCTGGGGCCACCTTCTTCTCCTCCATTACCTCAGACACTTCATCGTCAACAGGGCGCGGGACGGAGCAGGTTGTGGTCTTGATTTTAAATTCAGTGACCGGGAGTGGAGACACAACATCTGGGGCCGTTGCGCTCGGTCCTTTCATGAAAAGGATGAACGGAAGGCGTCTTCTTTCCGTTCACTAACACACTGAACCTATTCTGGCAGCAGAAGACCAGCTTGCGGAGCTTTCTGTTTCTAAAAAAGAAACATTTACGTTCATTCGATGGTGCTATCTTTTCGAACCCAGCTCGCCTGTGGTGTCCTCACTCCGCTTCTCTTTTAATAACTCCTCTTGGAGGACACGGTATAAAACCCACGTCATCGGGCGGGTGAATATTAAATTTCCGCGCTCGAATGTGAAGGCTGCATGCATCCCCGACGAGCCATTTTATTACGCAATATCGACATCTGTTCCTGTCGTCTAGATGGCCACTAGAATCGGCGTTTGTTCCTGACTGTCTAGATGGTGCCACGCGGATATATACTACGGACAACGCACCTTTAAATGTCCGAAGGCACCACACGTGAAACACGTAATTGTCTCTGTTGCAAAATGTACATTCGATAATTTTCGAATTTTCAACTACCAATGTAGCTGAGGCATTGACGATTGAGCGTTGTTATTTAAACACATGTACACAGTCCGCCGGAAGGTCAATGATATGGCGGACTGAAGAATCCGAACGCAAATGAAGGGAATCATGGAGATTTTTTGACACCGTGCGAATTGTCCAAAAACGGACAAGATCGTTCGTTTTTTTAAACAAAAGGGCGTAAAATTAGATAGTGATTTTCACCGCCGGTGAGTCCAACATACTAAACGTTAACGAAAATATCTGGCGGTAAAAGACAAACCAGTTTTCAACCGCCTGAGCGACATAGCACTCCCTCGAAAAGAACACAACACTCGTTGGTTCCATCTTGAAGCTGCGACACATTTTCAAAAAACAGCAACCGAGTTTTTAACCCAAAGCCCATCACGACGTCCTCGACCCGAACCCCGTCGGGTGGACCAATACCCCATTTCTTACGAAGTAAGTGACTCGTAAATGCTATTCTGGCAAAACGACTGTTTGCCATATGCTGAAAACAAAAGGAAAAAAAGACCTGTCGCGAGCAAGAATTTGCAGGTTCGAAGGTAAAATAAAAAATGAATTCGTAATGAAAAGCGACAGAAACATGTCGATATGTAAGCAACAGCAAGCAGAATGCAGGCCCCAGCAACACAGTTGTTTTCGAGCAAGCACACAAAACTTACCAATGGCAACGCTCTCTCTTTGTCGTCTCAAATACAGAAAGGGAAACACAGGATACAAACAACAAAACGGGGCAACAAAAGGAACAGAAAGTTGGGGAGTAGGAAAACCACCAGAGACAGAGTACTCACAACCAGTAGGCAAGCCGCCATCTTGCCACGCCAACACTGACAGCCAGCAGGGGGCAAGAGAGGAGAGAGAGGAGAGAGAGGAGAGAGAGGAGAGAGAGAGAGAAGAAAGAAAGAGAGAGAAAGAAAAGAGAGAGAAGAAAAGAAATAGAGAGAAGAAAGAAATAGAGAGAAGAAAGAGGGAAATAAAACGATGAAGGAGAATGCAGGAGGGTTATCAGCACACCACCCCACAAATGCTGCCAAAGCCTTGCCGACAACAACTTCATTTGTGCAAAAGAAATAGGGGGTGAATACTAATGTACCGTTCCAACAGTTTTGGAACCACGTGATCCATGCGAAGGCGAGGACTAATTTAAACATTTATTACAGATAACTATACTAAAGACCTATGTGTCCATGAGTGCACATTTACAATAGCAGTTTCTCAAAACCGCAACAATATATACCAATAAAGAGAAGGAAACCCGAAGGTGTGTATACCCCCCCCAGTACGAAATTCCTGTCGTTTTGAAGAGAACAAATACCGATTTTGGAGGGGGGGGTCAACCCCCTTTCTCCTCCCGTAGACCCCCCTTAATGAGCGCAGATTTTGATACGGTCCAATACACTTTGGTAAACATCACGGGTGAAGTATGTGGGCCAAATGTTCAATAAAAATCGTGTTCATTCAGCAATGACTGAAGTATTAATGAGATGGACTCTGACTGACCTAACAGACACTGCTCAATTGCATAAGCTGCATCTGAACTAAAAGTCCAAGGTGAGCTAAAAATTACAAACCACAAAACGATTGTCAATTCTTTCCAACATACATTATCTTTTTAAACAGTCGGATTTGAGGCAAACCAGGGCTGTTGAATTACCAAAAGGCAGCTTGGCTATCGCCTTGCCCAGCCGGCCGTTCATACCAACCGCTTTGAATGGATGCAATACTGAGTGATTAGGCCAACTTGGCGAGCGCTCTACAAGAAACTTGGTAACTGATCACACCACGCCCGGATTTGTCAGCATTCAAAGATAAACATCGACACAGTTACCATGGACTTATGTCAGCCATAAAATCTTATGAATTTGTCCCTCATGGGAGTAATCCTCGCTTAATGGTTAGGGTGGCAGGCTTGGGATCCTAGGTCCTGAATGCAAATCCTACTTGGCCATTGATTGATACCAGGATTGGGTGACTCAGCCTATCATCCTTCGAGTTGGCAAATGATACCAGCTTGCTGGAATGATTGAGCCATTGAGTACCCTGGTTGGAGTGGTGACCTGTCCAGGATGTGCCGCAATAGCAAAGGAACTGCTTTGGCAGCACGGACGCTCTGCAGAGTATGGTCCCAAGGGAAAATGGAATGAATTGACACGAATGCATGGCAAAGTAGAGGTGATAAAAAAATGGGTTATTTAATTCATTTACTTTTCCCCAAACGCGGTTAAAAACGCTGGAATTTGTCAGCGACACAAAATACACCAGGGGATACTGAGATGGTCATTTATTGATGAGCATAAGGAGGTTCCCAGTAAATACAACTTAAATTGTGATGATCTTAAGGTAATCGTAATAAAAATAGGTAATGATCCATGGAAGAATGCCCTTTTCCCTTTATAGCAGGAGGAAGTGGAGGGGTCAGAGGAAGGTTAAGCAAAAGATGGAAGCAGAGCAGGGGGGGGAGGTTGGACTGTGAGGGGGGGGGGGGGGTTTGAACAGCTGGGGGGTTGGAGAGGTGGTTGAAAGCCTTTCTGTTAGATGGGAGGTTTCAACTTGGGGTTTGGGAAAGTGGGGAGGTGGGGAGACTGGTCACATTTTTACCCTTGTGGGATAATTCCGCAAGTACCTGCTCGTATAATACTGTATGATTAGAAGTCATGTTACACTGTAAGTGTTTACAACACCAATGTGAGGTTTTGTGATTGCACACGTGCTCATTCCACACCTCAAACCTCCAACACCTACCAGTGAATTTAAGTTGATAAACCATTTGATTGAATCAATAAGACATAGGTGTAAGTCCTGATTGGGCTGAATGGCCTCCTACCTACATCAAGTTCCTTGTGTAACGTGACGGTGGGACCCCAGTACGCACATCCTTATCGAGTAGGCAAACCCTGGACCCAACAGTCTGCGAGGACCTCCCGGAATGACGCGTTTCCCAGACACGGATTGCTTCGAACAAACGGAATTCTCGTGAATGTTTGACATGGCAACCATGGAATATCTTTACAGCTGCATGTTCCAAAGCTTTTTTATTTCGCTTCAGGCAATGACTGTTAGGTTGTGCGGTTAAAAGAGAGAATTTTTCTTCAATTCGACATGTGTTGTGGTGCTTTTCCTGACTTCATTTCTTTTGCCTGTCATTCAATAACCTTAGCGATCCATTACTCCTTAGCTAGCTTTCGTGTACTCTAAAATTTAAAGTTTAGTCGGCCACGGGCTGAGGTGGGTGAGCCTGTCCGCTTGGACAAGTTGACGTTCGGGACTCGGCTCGTGCAATAATAATGAATACTCGTTTGGATGTTGGGACAATTTGAAAAAGGGAAAATTAATGGTTTGTCACTACATTCTTGATGGAAACTTTCAAATGAATCGTAGAAACAGGAGCACATTGTACGTGGGACCTCTTTGGGGGGGGGGCAAAAGTTGCCGATCCAATGTGAAAAGCTGGTGGGTAAAGAGACGCAGGAACCGGACCTAATACATAATGTGGATTCATCAAATGCCTGTGCCATTGCTCCGGATAGACGTGAAACTGGTGTCCCATCTGCTGGCATTAATTTGGTGGACGTTAAAGTGCCCACCATGTCACTTTTCGAAGAGTCAGTGAACTATCGCAGGCACCATGAATAAATTCCAAATTCCTGCTCTAACCTTAATCAAATGTGAGGCCTGGCAAGCGGGCGTGAAAGACTTGGGCAAAGCCCTCCTTCACCAGTCCACCAACGTGGGATAATTGTTTGCATTAAAGAATCATGATAAATAACTGAACGCACACTCGAAGAGTGAATACCTCCACAAGGCTGGAATAATTTATTTTGTATCCCTCCGATCGGGCCGGGTCCGTCTAAAACAAAAATCTAATCGCTGTCACCTACCCAAGCTCATTTGCCAAGTTTGTCAACTGTCCACAACTTTTTGAAAATATGCTACAACATCGTTTTTTGGCCCCATCTCTCAACAGTGAAGATTCACTTAAAAAAAAAAAATTCTCAATATCCAGATCTTCAATCAAAATCTATGAATACCACTCCAACCAAGATCCATCTACAACTTGAATGTTGTGGGCCGGGTATCGTGTGAGTACGACCGCTAGGTGGAGCAGTGGGAGTCGTCTCCCCCACCGAACACCCGGAATTTTAGGTATCCAAAAGGCACGGGTCCCTCACAGGACATGAATCACCATTATAATTCGAAGACCGCGTGGGGTAGGGTCAATTTGGCCAAACTTCAATATACTAATTACCCACGCGGCAAAGCTACTGGGGAATTCAACACCCTCGTAACGGACCTCGAGCAGGATGAGCCGTTACCTGCCCGAACCCGTGTGTAACCCGAAGCGGAGATTACCAAGGCCTGTCGGTCCAAATGAACAACTTACTGCCTCGCTATTTTCTCATTGACAACCGGTGCCAAGCCAATGATAAGAAACACAAAAACGAGCTGGAAACATTTCAACAAAGGGATATTTATTTATAAATGGGGCAGGGAAGCATGCAAGAGGCAGAGTTAACTGAATAAAAGGAATGCAGTTATGTAACAAGGCAAAGGAAAACCTTACACAATTCTACTTTATCAGACTGGGCATCACACACAACCACACAACACACACACACGGGTCTATCTCGTCAAGCGGGCCGGGGTACGCTGTTCCGCTTCGTGCGGCACAACCCGACTCCGAAACCAACCACGGTGGAACCCGAACCAACGATCCGAAGTCCAACGGCCCACGAACGAGGTCACCAGCCAATGATCACGCACTGGCTCAGAACCGCTCCAGCAACGACCACCGGACCGTCTGCAGAACGCTCCTCTGCCACGACCACAATCGTCTGCAGAACGCTTCCTGCCACGACCACACAGTCTGCAGAACCGCTCCTGCACGACCACACAGTCTGCAAGAACCTCCTGCCACGACACGATCCTCCAACAGCTCCTGCACGACACACCGTCTGCAGAACTCTCCTGCCAGGACCACAACCGTCGCAGAACGCTCCTGCCACGACCACCACCGTCTGCAGAACGCTCCTAGCCAACGACCACACGTCTGCAGAACCTCCTGCCACGACCACACCGTCTGCAGAACGCTCCTGCCACGACCACACCGTCGCAGACGCTCCTGCCACGACCAACAACCGTCTGCAGACGCTGCCTGGCCGCGACCACACAGTCTGCAGAAACGCTCCGCCTGCGACCACAACGTCTGCAGAACCGCTCCTGCCCGCGACCAACCGTCTTGCAGAACGACCTGCGCGACCACACCCGTCTGCAGAACGCTCCTGCCGCGACCACACCGTCCTGCAGACGCTCCCTGCCGCGACCAACCGTCTGAGAACGCTACCTGCCGCGACACACCGTCTGGCAAACGCTCCTGCCACGACCCAGACGTCTGCAGAACGCTCCTGCCACGACCAGCCGTCTGCAGAAACGCTCCTGCCACGACACCCGTCTGCAGAACGCTCCTGCCACGACCACAGTCTGCAGAACGCTCCTGCCCACGACCAACAACCGTCTGCAGAAGTCTCCTGCCGGACCAACACCGTTGCAGAACGAATACTGCCGCGACCACACGTCTGGCAGAACGCCTCCTGCACGAACCACACCGTCTGCAGAACGCTCCTGCCACGACCACACCGTCTGCAGAACGCTCCTGCCACAACCACACCGTCTGGCAGAAACGCTCCGTGCCACGACCACGATCCTCCAGAACGCTCGTGCTACGACACGAATCGCCAGAACGCTCGTGCCACGACCACACATCTGCAGAACTCTCCTGCCACTGACACACCAATCTGCAGAACTCTCCTGCCAGGAACCAACAACCGTCTGCAGAACGCTCACTGCCACACGCACACCGTCTGCAGAAGCCCTGCCACGACCACTACCGTCTGCAAGAACGCTCCTGCCAAGCGACCACACCGTCGCAAACGCTCCTGCCACAACCACAAACGCTGCAGAACGCTCGTGCACGACCACGAATCCTCCAGAACTCTCGTGCCAACCCACGATCTCAGAACGCTCGTGCACGACCACGACCTCCAGATCGCTCGTGCCAACGACCACAGATCCTGCTTCCAGAACGCTCGTGCCAACGACCAACGATCCTCCAGAAACGCTCGTGCCCGACCAACAGATCCTCCAGAAACGCACTCTTGTCGTTCTCCACACTCGTCCAGAAACCCTCTCCTCCTCTTAGAGGAGGGAGGAGTTCTTCTCACCGCCACTTCGCCTTCCTGATTGACGGTGGTTGTCAGGCGACTCGTGGCAGCCTCCCGTTGGCCGGGCCCGAACACTCCAATTGGCAAGGCGGAGCCAGCCTGAGGTTGATAGCTTCCCTGATTGGCAAGGTGCGTGTCTGAGAACCCAAAACGGACAGCCAGGGGAGCACCCTATTCCCACCTCACCCCTGTACGTGACACGATGCACTGGGTGATGGTGTTGTTATTGTTGTAGTTGTTGATGTAAAAACAGAGCTAAAAAAATAACCCGTAGCGCACACATGTAATTCCCAATTAGACAGAAGAGGATTGGATTCTAAACTGTACACAATCTTATCGGACCATAACTAACTTTGGGACCTGATGTTGGTGCACAGGTTTTCCAGATCGTAACAATTTCCTGCAGACAGACAGACAGACAGGGTTTCAAACAATATAACCTCTCACCTCGGTGGGCCGAAGCAATGAGAATATTAACCACCAGCGACCCGCATTGACGGCAACCATCACCCCCCCCCAAACCCTACTCCTTTGGAAGCAGTGTTTGCAGTTAGAATATTTACATTAAAAAAATGTTTTTTAGTTTCTAGCTGCTGTTGTGAAGTTTAGTTTGAGTGCAAGCAGACATGGATGGGCTTGCATATTGAGATGGTTATCTTCTTTATTACCGTCCAACCACCGAAGGTGGATGGAGGTTATGTTTTCAACATCCTGTCTGTCTGTCTGTGAACAAATATCATCAAAAACTTGTGGACTGATTTCCGTCGAAACTTTGGTGAGAGCTGGGTATGTGACAAGGAAGAATAGATTTATATTTAAAAACATTCTATTATTGTGATATTAATTTAAAAAATTGTAATGAGGTTACACTGAAGGCAGGAATCGTTTTTGTAATGAATGGTTCCCTCCACCGAGCCACGCTGTTGTCATACTTGGTTGTGAATCTGTTGTGAGCTCGTCAACGAACAATATGTAAAACTTTTCAGAGACATGGCGGTACATTCTCAGCTATACAATGTCTCCCCTCCCCTGAATATTGGCACACTATCAAGAATATAATGAACCAGCCTGAGATCTCAACAAAAACGTGTGAATCATTATGCTGGGGGTGGGCAGGAGGACGGGGAGGATGGGGGGGGGAGAAGGGGGGAGGGAAAACCATAAATGTACAATCATTGATCTTTTTTATTTATTTATTTTTTGCAGCAATGACGACCGCAAGAGAACTGCTGCACGTGTTTCCAGTTTACTAAACAGGTTTTGTACTTTCACACACACTGTAACAAAAAAAAAATTATTTCATGTCATTCAATGCACCACATTGGCAAAACACAAAAAAAAATAAAACAAACAAAAGGCAAACAAAATGGAGGTTTTGGTTGGCGAACCCATGATTTAAACTGCATATCACAATGGATAATTTTACGACACTTTTTATACTCTTTTGTCCCCAACCCCCACAATCGAAGGGGGGGGATTCATAATCATCATATGATCACAAAGTGTAAGGTGGTGTAAAATAACAGAGTCGAAAAACACAAAGGACAGCAAACCAATCTGTTCCAGCCAGATGAAAGGTATTTTAAAAGGTCCATCAATGACAGGATAGTTGGTCACATTGGAGGTTTTGGGGAGGGGGGGGGGGGTATGTGGAGAGGAAAAGAAAAATGACGTTCACACCATCAGACAATAAAATAAAGGACAGACCAGGACCCGATGACAAAAATTAATTTTATGAAAGATTGTACAGCATAACCATCGAGTAGATATTCAAGGGTAAAATACACAGCAACGTCACAAAGTAAGGGAGAATCAAAAGGGGAAATTAAGGTTTTAACAAAACAGGTTTCGGTGCTCATTGGAATGAGATGACAGATGCAGGGTGGAACTTAGGGCAGGGTTTAGTGGACATCATGGAGATCGGAAAGACGAAGTGGGTATGGGGAAATTTAGGGCAGAAGTTCAACTGACGGCAAACATGATCGAGATACGTAGGTTGGATCAACTTTAGCAAGCAGTCCAAGGTCAGGTAATTAGGCAACAGGTAAAGCTCCTGGGAACGTAACCAAAGATTGTGCGAGGAAAGGGGGAATGGAGGGGGCACGGGAATAAGACCGTCGGGAAATTTTGAGCGAGGAACGTGATGAAAAAAAAGGGAACGAGGAATGACAAACCCACAAAATAAGAAATAGTTGGGACCAATGGAAAAGGGAACGGAAACATTCAGAACTGCTCAGACACATAGCTCACACAGAGTTTTGAGACAACCTCCTTGCTGTTCGCAGGGTCAGCGCGGTACAATCTGAAAAATGAAACAAAATGGGCAATTTAGGAGCCAAGCTTACAAGGAGATGCCCATGACACTGCACCCTATTCAAAATGCTTTTCAACATCGCAAAGGATGCTAAAAGCACAACCAATGAGGTGTGGCAAAAACTAATAATAATAAACACTCCAATGTCAACGATTCAGCCTTTGGCTGGCCTTCATCTGGACAACACAGGCCTACGTTGCCGATCGATTCAAATGCCCCAACCTCGGCGACACGCCATTTTTGATGGCTTTGAGCGTTTCGGAGTCAACCCATACCATTTGCCTTGTAATCAAACAAATAGCTCCCTTGTAACCCACCAGTCTTGGTTTAATCAAACATCAGGATTGAATGAAATCCGTTCACACTTGGTACTATTAAGAGTTTCTCATTTATCGGCACCGCTAAACACGCGATAACGGCCTTTAAAAGTCAGAGCACTTTTACGGCGAGCACTTTCATCATTCCATTATCGCTTTCGCTTCCTTATTAGATTTATATTTTTAAATCCTTTGCAACACTCAACAAGGACACCGAACACCACCCAACTCTCTACAGATTAATCTCCTGAAAAATTTAAAGAGCTTTGGCATTTAAAAAAAAAAAAAATTTTTTTTGGCGTAAGAACGTAATTAGCAAATGTCACTCAGCACTGTGATTCAGTCTGTTGCCATCTTGAATTTCCGAGTACAAAAACAATTTTCATATCGAACGAACCGACACTTTGTTTCCAACGACACGACGACACAAGAGAAATCGTCAACAACAAAATGTGCTCATAAACATCGTGCTGGAAAGTGTACATGGTGCCCAGAGCCAAGTTGTATATGACGGTAAAGTTAACGTGCAGTGGGCGTTCGGACGACGCCGCCAGGAGGAGGATCAGCTCGGTGCTGTATCAAAGAAAAGCTGGCTTCAAGTGATCCTATGGAAGACCGTCTCACGGACACCGTTAAGATGGAGTATGAAGGTCTTCCGGGAAGCGTTTGCAAAAACTTTGTAAAGTGTATCATACGGCTGCTGCAAGGGTTTCCAGACAGCGTCATGCCGCATGAATATGTGGGTGCACATGGGGAGTAAAAGCAGGGCGTGAATGAAGGTGCATGGGGTGGTGTCCACCCGGGGGCAACGCACGCTGGTACGTGTTGGTTGGCATAGTTGCTGGTGGCGTTGAGCAAGGAGTCACCAGACGCTGAGAATAATCTCCTGGAGAAATACCGTACACCGACAGCTCTGCATGGAGCATCCCAAGGTCACTCTTCCAGAGTGGCTCGTGTAAGCCAAGCAAGAATTAATAGTACGAAACATCCATCCAGTGCATGCAGCTGTCCATGTGCTTTTCAGGGAAGACTGGAGTTGGCAGTGAACGCTCCACCAGGCCATTCACTACTGATGGTAGTGGTACATGCGCACGATGGTCGGTACCCCAGGAGTTGAGTCAGCTCAGGGAAACACAGCAGACTCAAACTGGCTACACGAGCCGCAGGATGGTCCCGATGGAGCACCCAGAAACGAGTGATCCAGGTTTTGACAAAAGTCCTGGCGATGGAGGTGCGATGATATCAGCCACGGTTAAGCCTCCGGCCACACGAGTCAGCAAAATAGGCATGCCGCGTTCAAGGTGGCCAGGAACTGACAATGGACCCCTGTCGAAGCACGCCCCATCTTGTATTGAAAAGCTTCCAAGTGATGTGACTATACTTGGATCTGGTCGCATTGGCATTGCAGACATTGCTTGCCCAATGGCGCACGCCAGAACATAGCACGTGGTGGCGAGTCGCTGAGTGCTCGACGAACCCGGGTGCACGAATGGATGAAAAGTGTCGAAAGACTGTGTGACGGAATGCCACAGGTACAATGGGCGTGACTGTCCTGTCGATGTAGTACAATGGTAGTGTCTGTTCCTGGGATTGATACCTCACTAAATTGCAAGCGAACCTGCTGCAGCTCCATGTCATCCCCATTGTGCTGATGGCTACTGCATTCAAATTGATGGCCAGGTGTGCTGGTTGAAGACAATGCCAAAACCTTGATGCAACGAGATAGAATCAGTCGAGAGTTCGGATTCTTTAATGTGCCAGATGTCGGTGATGAATTGCGACATGGTAATCCGAGTTGGCGAAGTTTGCGAGGAAGAGCGAGTCCAAATGGGTGGACAGAGCGAAAGTTAAAGGTTGTGGACAGTCCAGGAACAGAGAATTGTCCTGGCCCTCTAAGAAGTGTCAGAAAATGTTTGATGGAGAGGTATATAGCGAGTAATTCACGTCGAGGCACTGTCCTTGCGCTCGGGTGACTTCAGCTTTGAGAAAAGGAACGATGGACACCAGTAATCAAGAGCTGGGTTAGGGACTGTGCACCACCACCTGACGAGTCTACAATCAGACATGTTGGCACCTCTGGCTTTGAACGAAATCAGGGAAATGAGGCATTGGCCGAGTCTTTCATGGTGTGGAAGGCTGTCAAGGTGGGATACGCCCATCGAACGCTTCAGGGTGCTTACCAGCTGTGAGCAACTCATTCAGCGGGCTGCAGTGTTGTGGCTGCCATTTTGGAATAAAATTGGTGGTAGAAGTTGATGAGGCACAAAACTCTTGCAATTGTGTTGAGAAGAACTGCAGGAAAATCCCAAATTAATCTGTAATCTTTCTACCTTGAGCAAGATGGCTGAGTGGTTAACACAATGGCCAAGGAAATTCAACTCCAGGACACCGAATATTCACTTGTGGGATTGAAGACGAATGCCAAAAATCCTGCAAACAGGGAAAAGGAGACAGGTGTTTCCTGATGTTCTTCACTGGTGATTAGAATAAATCACCGATATACACGTATCAGAAGTGTAATCCTCGGAACACCTGTCGATAAAACGTCAAAATGTTTGTGCGGCATTGCGTAGGCCGAACGGAACCCGAAGGAATTGAACAGGACAAAAGGCATGGCGACGACTGCTGTCTTTTGGGAATGTCCATCTGGATCCACGGGAATCTGATGGTACGCCACGAATGAAGGTCGCCATGGTGCAACAATTATTCTCCAAAGATTTAGCGGTAAAATCCGAAATGTGGAATGGGGTAAAGTCTGGAAGTCAACATTGTTTAAGGACTGGTAATCCCCCTTCACAAGGACAAACCATCCCCAGAGTCCTTTTTTTTGGGGTAACAGGTGTAGCGGTGAAGACTCAATCTGCTGGACGATGCTCTGATGATTCAGTTGTAAAATGTTAGTCAAACTCCTGGCAGGGCCGATAATAATTCTCAGGGTGCTTCGTCAGTGACGACGCACGGAAACAGAGAGGGGGGGAAAGGGGTCGCAAGGTTTCGATACGATTTGTGATCTGGTCCGTTGATGGCTGGATTTTGTCGCTGATGGGTGTGCTGTGACAGGAAATCATAAAGTACTTCTTTCTCAAATGAGCACGATGTGGATGGAAGCAACGAGTCACCGACGAAATGGTGGATGCTTCACCGAGAACACCAGCTGTGGCGAGGCATCCAATTGACGGCGATGTTCGACGTGACAAAGGAGATTCGAAATGATGAAAACAATCCGCACTGAGATAGAGTATAATTGTGTCGGCAAGAGTAAATACCCAAAAAGGAATGATGATGTAAACCCAAATCAAAGCTGGGAGACGTTCCTTACAAAAGTAGTAATCACAATGTTTAGTCCGCACGCAATGAATATTCTATCGATTTTTCTGTCAGCAGCAGGCGGCAGCACATGCTCACCTCTGCCCCTGTATTCACAAGAAAATAAATTTCACACAGTATGATCCAACGAGGAAAGAAGGCGACCGGACATTACGCCAGGTGAACTCGGCGCCATTAGTTGTGGGCTTTGTCGTTTGCCCTGCCACCCGGTACAAGCACAGTGCCTGACACTGACGAGGAATTAGCACCGAAGGTCACTCAACCGTGGTACCAACACCTATCTGGAGTGTTCACGAAGGTGAAACGAACAGTAGCTCGAGGTATGGCATTTTAAATCACACTGTTCCTACAAGGGGTAATAAACATGAACACGGCTGGTGTTGCAACAGCATGAGCTCCAAGATGAGCTCCTTATTGTTGCCATTTGAATTGTAGTTTGCAATGTGTTGTGGTGGAGGGTGTCCACATAGCCACAGTTTGTGTAACGGTGTCAATGAGATGCAGCCAGATCCACAGCGGCAGGTAGTGCCAGCTCTGTGTTAAATGCAAGTATCATGCAGATGTGGGGGTAATTTGTAAAAACAACTCACGAAGGAACACTGATCTAAGGTGGGCATGGCGGTCATGGAGAAGCTTCTGCACACGATAGTAAAATTATAGTGGGTCTTCGATCTCCTAAATCCTCTATTGCAAGTTGTTGAAAGCAGCGTGCTCAGAGGGGGTTGTTGCGCTCATGAGCCGAAACCTTCAAAGAGTGTAGTGTGTTCGTTGAAGGTTGTAGTAAAATGTCTCTCACCTCATTACATATTCTGGTGACAAGGTCAAAAATATTATTTGAACATGTTGAACTGGTAGTAATTGCCTCCAGGTGTCAAATTGTGCATTTGACAACTGTGTAACCACAGCTGCAGATCAATGGGCTAGATTAAGTGAAGAGTTTTTAACCAAAACATTGCATGGATGAAGCTGTTGAGGACCGGGAGGCACGGGTGCTGATTGGTTGTCTTGTAACCCTTTGTCTGTCCATTTGAATCACGTCGGGTCACAATTTAGCGGGAAAGGAAAACATGTCCCAGACGTTCGGAATCCGTGTCAATCTTCACATCACCAACATGACCAAGACCAAAACCATCACTAACAGCTTCATTATCGCAAGCGCATGATTTGACCAACATTTATTCGCATATAGTACAATTAATTTTTTTAACCCATTTTAAAAGCAATATTATTAAGCACATTTCTATCATTTTGGAGTTATACGTAATAAGAGTGAGGAAGCCTCAATTAAAATGTTATTGTGGATCAGTCTGGAACCGATCCTGTTGGTGCCATTACATCTGGCTGTTTACATCAACCATGAAGATTCCTGTTAGGGCAATTATGCAGTTCGGCGTGAACAACCACGTGACCCAGTGGTGCGCTCCTGCATCTGACCATTTTCTTTTTAACTATCCGCCCATCTTTATGCCCAAGTTACTCCATTGCATCCACTCACCCTGGCAAACCATATCTCCATCGGACAAGCCTGCATGTCAAATGACTAAACAGCCTTTTAAGCCCAAAGGATAGCTTGGGCCTACTTTCTAAGCAATGCCTGTTCTCAAGGCAGCTATAAAACAAATAAATAAAAAACAAAACAGTAACTCAGGTACTATCAAAACTCCAACCAATGATCAACCTAACAAACCCCAAACGAACCTCAATGTCCACCAACCACAAATGCTCAGTGAAAGTCTTCTCTAACCATAACCAGTCCTCCAAACACCAATTTAATACAAGCCTCATATACAGCATCACACTTGATCCACTCACACGCAAACAAGAGAGTGTGAAAGGAAGTTCAGTGGTGGGTGAAATTGTGGGTGAGGTGGCAATACCTGTGCCTGTGCATTTGGCTCCAAAACGTAAACAAGCAGCCAACCTGCACTCAAATTAATGCTTTGGCACGATCCCAGCACCAAACGGAGTTCTCAGGGTTTGGGTCCACGCCCTCCAGCAGGGTCATCCCAAAACCCAGCAGCTGCGAAAATATATCAAGTGGTTGCAGAATTAAAAATGTTTTTTTCTTTTTTTTTTTTAAATGAAATACTCACATTCTAAAAATCTGTTGTTATGCAAAGGCTTAGTGAGAGTCTAGATTTACGGCATGAGACGCAACTAAGAAAACGACAACACAAACTTGCTCACCTTTGCTTTGTTCACTTTCCTCAACCATGCTTTGAGTTGGCCTATAAAAATATTCTGTGCATTCTGTTGAGAGACTGCAACAAACAATGCAATTCCATTAGTGCGAAGTGCTCCACCACATGTCGATTGAAGCAAATGGATCCATGGCGTGAAACTGAAAAACTTTTGAAAATAAACAAACAAGGAAAGTTAATGACCATAACGACTCCTACTAGAAGGATGCCCCCCCCCCAAAAAAATGAATGGCAAAATATGCATTTTTGGGGGTGATCCTCTCCAAATTGTAACAAAAAAGAACTATGCAAAAATGGATATTTTGGGGAAAATGGTTTGATCCACCAAACATCATTGCTGGGAAGAATGATCTCAGTACAACAGGCATTTTATCATCACGAAAGAAATCAATAATGAATAGCAAACTTTCCAGGACTTTTAATAACAAGTGTTTTAAGTGGTGGGGGGGAAGGGGAGGGGGTGGACAGCTCATGTAACTAGAGCGGTTAACCGGATCAACCGTGCTCGTGGTGGAGCCACACGACTCGCAGCTTCAGTAACGACCTTTGAACCAAACACGTCATGTAACGGAGGGGTTTCCCAGAATTACCCCTCCGGCTCCAGTCGCTCTAATCCATGTGCCCGCCACCTTTTCTCATCGCCACTCCGCCCAAGCCCAAACTGAATCGAGGCCTTACGGATTTATTTAATGTGGTAGTGGTGCAGCACAGTGAGATGTTGGGCCAAATGGCCTTCTTCTGCCAAACCAAAGATTCCTTGAGTACCTCAGGCAATGTGAAGACAGCAACTTTAGTAATTTCCGTGAAGTTCACAGGAGGGAACGGCAATGGGGGGGGGGGGGAATCCAATAATGGACGCTATGTCGTATTTTAACACGACCAGAGACAGACATATCTCCTGCCTGCCGGACATTCTGAATACAACGGCTCACGCCCTTGCAAGCATTTTGTACCCGACCACTCCGATAAAAAACCTACAATGAGATAGGAGGATAACCGGCAATGGTGGTAGCAAGTCCAACCAGAATCATTGTAAGGATGAGCATCAAGTCTCATTAAAAATAAAGCAAAACCACAGACACAGGAATGAGACACACGTTGGTGATATGAATATTAGCAAAATGGAATCAGCCGCACTTCAAATTCACTCGCGAGAGAGCGAGCTTGTATTTTATCTCTGAGGACGAAATACGAGCAAGACATGCCTGTAGCAGGTCATATGGATGGTACCATAGGCGAAAAGCAACTGAAGAGGCAATAGTAACATCACTGAGACTCAAGTTAGGTTTCACGCATTGTGGCATACGTGGATCATTGATGCGGATCTGAGCGTCGCAATTACAGGTGAACTAGCCATCATACGCTTACTCAGGTCTGGTATGCCTGCGTACAAGCAGCAGAATCTCAGTGTATGACGCGCGACAACTTTCTGAGGACCTGGAAAAACTTATTGTCAGAACAATATCAACGGGCAACGCATTTACGGGAGGTTCTTGCCTTCTAGCTCCTTCTCACTGCAAATATATGCAAATCTTTCATCACAAGCCCGGCAAGCAATAAAGTGTCAGGACTAGAGAACAGAATAGACAATAAAATTAAAGTATTAGAGGTAAGATTTCAAATAGTAATTGGTTGATGCACGCTAAACTGCAAGTCAGCGATTCACGAGGAGTCGCTATATAAACGTTCACTTGTTTGATCTCAGGCTGGCTGGATATCCTTTACACCATTCCATCGATTGTGGATGTTCTGGTATTCGAGGTTGTTTTGCATCAGAAGACTGTGCTCATGCTTATTTTAAATAGAACTAAACTCATGAAGATAAATCGAGCATACATCAGCCATAGGAGTGAGCGGACCAGCTACATCATCTTCACCGACTGCTGGCTAGTGACCACAGAGCAAACTGCCGCCATTCACGTGTCGCTCAGATTACACCACATTTTGCCCAACGGTAGTTCTCTCTCGACCTGATAGAGTTATAGCATTACCCAGAGTACACTAGAGGATACAGGGTGCGATTTGATTGACTGGGCTACTTGAGAGAAGTTGACATTCGATGAGAGAGAATGAGGGTGAAGCGGATTGTGAAGTATTAGCCAGAGGTCGTTCTGGGAGTGTCAGTTTCCACTTGATACATAAAGTCTAGGTTAGGCGCGGCACTCGTGAGAGAAACTATTATTAGTAATGAATTTTATAAGAAATACACGACATCAACCATATGCGGTAAGAGAGCTAATATGCTTGATCGCACAACATGAACAGGATACATATGTGGCGCGCTGCAGGAAGGTCATTTTCGATACATAATCCCAGATTCATGGCAGAAACATACCGATTTTCATTCTTCCAATTTGATAAGGCAGATTTGTTAAACAACTACCACTCATTACGTTTATCTATGCAATACATTGCAAGAAAGTATTATGAATTTTTTTTATTTCATCTAATAATATAGGATTTATGTAATTTTTTTTAATTAATTATATATGAATTATTATCTGCATTATCGGGGAGTGCGGTGGAAATAAATTCAACAGCTCATATATGCTGTGTTCGGTCGAGTTTGCTGTGTTTGTGGATAGCCTTATTGGAGAGCCATGCTTAGTTGTTGTGCTTGTGGTATGAGGGCGTGATTTGATGTGGATCGAGCAGGTGGTGGCTGTTGAATCTGAGATTATGTGATGTAGGGATTGAATGATCTTTTTGTAAAAGAGCATTTTCTTTGTTTAACTTGGAAGGCAAGAATGTATGACGATTTAAGGAGAGCAAAAGGGAGAGTTGAAGAGCGGATCGAGAAGGAGGGGGGGGCAAGCATGAGTAAGAAGGAGCGTGTAGTGTGGCGAGAAGTAGGATGCGCATCATTCAGGTGGGGTGAAGGAGTCAGTGTGGAGGATGAAACTGAGGGCGATGGGTATGGGAGAGGTGGGAAAGTGGATGAAGAGAGTGTGTGCACTTGTACACAAGATATGACAACAGGCTAGGGTAGTGGGTCCAGTGGGTTACCCTGGGCAGCGCTGCCTGATTGTATGACCCTGAGCGGTGACAAACTGAATCAATTGATGTGTAAGCGCTTGTCCGGTTACACAGTTCAGGGCGAGGTTAGGCTGAGTGTTATAATGTGGGATCTGATATGGTGGAGAATAGAGAGTCTTTAAGGTGGGGAGATTGATGGCAGAGGAGAGGAGTTGAAGTGCTGTGTGTGCAGAGACAAGACGGAAAGGAGACAGGTGAGGAGATATAGAAACCTAGGTACGGGTGACGGAGGAGTGTAGTTCATAGGCACTTGGGGAAGAGGGTTGGGGAGACGATTAAGATACAAGGATATGGAGAGGCGCCCAGACTGCTGCACCTTGTATGGACAGTAATGAAGTAAAGCAGCAAGTGATCGACCTATGGATAAGAGTGTAAAAGTTGGAAAAGGCAGATGACACAAATTGGCTCATCGCGGATAGGATCCGGTAAAGTACAGATAGAGGGGTGGGGTGATTAATGGGGGTGTGGGTGCTAATGCAAAGGGGTACAGTGTTTCATAGAAAGGTTGTTGGAGAATCCAGGAGCAAGCATATGTGAGGTGCTGAGCGACCTAGTCGTTAATGTCGAGGGCATAGGTTGGAGAGTGTTGCGGCTAGTATGCGCTAGAGGATAACGAGTGAAGTGGTGAGATGGCATATCCGAGAAGATGAAAGGAGGAAGAGCGCAACCGGTATTGAGGAGGTGTCTATACTGAGATGCATTAATTTGCACGTGGTACCAGTGATATGGCTGCTGAACAGTACTACAGAGGGTTTGCAATTCACGAGTAGTGTGGTAATACCAGGTCTTGTGCCCTCGACCCGGCGAAACGCAACTTCACACCGATCCAGGGACGATGTATCCTTCGGTGCTAATACTCTACGTCAGTGTCAGCACCCGTTAGTCCTCTATGTACCGGAGAAGTGTAAGGCATGTCGCGAGCAACACGGGAGACTATAGCAAGCAGCTTATACGAAGGTGGGGCGGCCGTGGGGGAGAGAGAAGAGATCACACTAGAGATCAGGTAGAGAGCTACCAGGGGTTTAGAGGGTCGGAGGATGATGGATGGATGTTTCATGCTGAGAAGCCTGTTGAGAAGAGGTTGGAGGTGAAGTGAGATGGCATTGGGATTTATTGAACTGGAGAAAGGCCTATGACACTGTCCCAAAGAAAGATGGTGACGAACACCGAGATGGATGGGAGGTGCTTGGGAAAAAAAATTTTAACAAACGAAACATAAACCGTTCTTTCTTCGATTACTCTGTCTCGCGAGCGCACTAAACATAACCTTTTTTAAAACATGAAAACTTGTTGGCTTCCTCCCCTTCCCTCTGACAATCACAACCGGAGCAATACAACAAGTTAATAAAGTAGACCTCCAATGTAGTTTTTTGCAAATTTTGCACGGCACAGACCATTCAAACCTCTATTCGGCACCAAAACACGACCTTACTTCATGAAGTTATCTTCGGGAGGCGTGCAACGATCTGGGGAGAACTGCTGCCGCCGCGGCCGCCATGTCTGAAAACACGTCGACGAGAAGGCTAGCGCCCCCGGTTCCCACATCCCACGGACCTTCAGAGTGCCCGATACGCCAATCCCTGGAGCTCCAAAACACCAGGAGGTCGCAGAGGCAGAAGGTGATGGCGTTGACCTAAAAGGATAAAAAAAAAAGTTATTCCACTCCACTCCACTGCTCAGTTGATTATTTTAAATGAAAAGCAAATGAGTCCTGCGAACAAAGAACTGCTACCGCAGCAGCTTGGCCTTGTTTGCAAGCGAATCCTGAGTTTGCAGGCCCCGTTCAGCTCCACAGATGCCTGTGCGGGCGGCCATCATCAACATCACAGAAAACTGAGCCTTTCTGTCCGCTTTAGCTTCGTCAAATAGATGACTCTCGCTCAGGATGGGGCATCTCCTCCAAAACAGTTGCCTTAAAAAATATAACAAAAAATAAAAAAAAGACAAAATAACATGAAAGATGGGGAGGGGAAGTATAAGGGAAGGGGTAGAGGGCAAGTGTGTCAGAAAAGGGAAGACTAGGTGCGGGAGTGTCAGAGTAACGGAAAGATGGGGGAAGGAAGGGGGTGTCAGAGAGAAGGTGAAGACGGGGGTTGGTGGCAAAGGGGAGTTGGGGGAAAGACGCCAGCTCAATTTCTCACAAAACATCAGTGCTGGCCACAGTGCTGAGACGAGGTACTCTACAGCTCGCTGCTGTAGCTGCTGGCATCAGCATTACGTAATTGATTGTCAAGAGCGCAAGACATCTTGAATGGTGACCTTAAACGCTCAGGAAGAGGTTTATAAACTTGATATAGGTGGAGAGAAGCAGTGCCGCTGTAGCTACCTACAAAGGTGGAAGCTTGAAAATGTACGGAGGTGAACTGCACCACGGGCTTGGTGTTGAAATAAATAAAATATTAAAAAAAACACATCAAACATTTACAAGAATATAATTAGATCGTCTCACCCATGTTGGGTTACATAACAAGACATAAATCAACCAAAACCATCAAAACCAACCTTGATCGTGGAATCCCCTAGCAATGAGATTGCCAAACTCTCCCAAAATTGTAACCACCAACCTTCACCATGTTCTCATGGCAAGCAGGTGCCTGGAGAGGTCCTGAAGGGAAGGAAATAGAATAAATGACAACTGCCAAATAGTCAGGTGAATAGAACAAAACACAATGATTAATAAGTTACTAAACAACATAACCTCAAAAAGGACAGTTTTGGCAGCATATCCCCGCACATCCTCACGATTGATCCAATCTGGATGCACGGTACGACCTCCATCACTCACAATTTAGTCCCAAGCCAATCGGATTAGGTTCAAAATGGTGTCACGGTACCACGTATAAGTCAACAGCATAACTCCTCTGCCAGGATGGCCATCCTTTAGAAACCTGCATGAAAAAAGAAGAAAAAGAAAGAAACAGTAGGACAAGTACAGGGAATGCCTCGATTTACATCTAGATGCATTCTCAAAAAGTGAGACCGTATCAAAATCAACTTTTAAAATATTTTTCCATAAAAATACAGAATTAAATAAGGCTGGATCAGGAGGCGGCACATTGTCATGCCACAATATCCACCTTATAAGCTTAACACAGAGAACTTAAAACCTCATCCAGCACCTATTTAACAGTAACAATAAAAAAAATAAAGAAAAATCAAGTAATATTATTAAAAATCCCTTAAAACTATGCACGTTCCTTTAACAGTCCACTAATCTCTCTACAGTAACCACTATAAGTCAACATCTCCAAATCTACTATGTCCGTCCCTAATGCTGCTCATACAATGCTAATCTAATCTGCCATTTAATTTAACTCATGTGAATCCTTTTCCCAGGTTATTGCTACTGTCCAAACCCAAGCCTCCGAGTAGCCGGATTGCAGACGCAACGCCACTACGCCCGTTCCTGATGTTCTTACTGGTGATTAGAAATTATCACCGATATACACGTATCAGAAGTGTAATATGCCACTGGGCAACAAATTTAACGAATGGCCAACGTGGGATCCAAACTTCCATTACTGTTCATGAGCTGCAATTCCCACTAAACTGAGACCCAGCAGTGGCTCACCACACCTATTTTGCTAGTGCTGCAGGACCTAACTGTCCTCGTAACGGGTCCGCCCGTGCAGCCCTCACACACCAACTACCGAATCACACGAGCAGATCTCACAGCCTTCCTCAACACCAATTACGCATACAAGGCATTCTCACATCACTTACCCCTGCAGCGCACCATGCGCCACACACGGTTTCCATGGGACCGGGCGTCAAACAAAACCCGTTAACAATTTAAAAATTTCCAATCGCTGGCAACAGACGGCTTGCTCTCACCCTGCACGGTCTATCATGTCCTCACGGCCTCGCAAGGCCAGCCAAAGGATTCCAAATTCCTATGAATTGAATTGCCACAAGAAGAAGAGTCACATGTTTTCAAGGTGACAATAAAGAATATGAAAGCAGCCATGGCAGGCAATAAATGTCCGACTGCCTTGGCCACATCATTGGTCTAAATTTAACATTCCATACTGGGACTAGCAGGTACATGCCAACACATCTGAACCGGCAAACCCATGTGTGGCTGTGTGCGTGCCTGCAAACTTCATAACGTTAAGCGATCTCAACGTCTCGGCGTGAAACTGGGTGGCTCAGGAACTTGGCAAACAGAAGAGCAAACAATGCAACTTTGAATGTAAAGACACAAAATTCAAAGCCTGGGTACCTATTGATCGAAGACGCAAACGTTGAATCAACGTAAATCAACAGTATCTGCACATCAAATTCAGGTCAATGCAAACAAGTCCAACTCATCAGTCTTCTTTTAAAATGAGGCCTAAAGCTGGCAATCTCATGTGATACTCATTGTGAAGCAATTAAAGGTATCCTCAAGGACGGTATGCCAGTACCCCTGCCAATCTCTGCTTGGGTGAATTGCACTACCTGCAGTAGGTGAAGTGTTCACGTGGATATGGGGGACAGGCCATGATGAGACAAATTGTCTGACTTGTGGCTCTCACTACTTTTGCAGAAATGATAAAATGAAGCTTTTGTTTTCAACTGGAGTGCTTTAAAACGAAATAAAATAAAAGATGCACAAAGGTACCAAACAAGTCCAGCCGAGCACAGGGCAGACAAACTGCTAACAAGGAATTATCCCTTCACCATCTCTCACGGATTGAATAATCAGCCGTTTCCAGGTAAGTTCAACATCTCGGAGACAATTTGCTTGAAGCATTGGAGCGGTCACACATGGCCCGTAGAGAAGGTCGACTGCTCGCTGTCACACTCCACATCTCTCTCAGTCCCTAGTTTAGGGATGGATGGAAGAATGGATGGAAACAAGAGGCCTTGTGCATTAGCATTGTTTAGAGCAGAGGTTGAAGGCAAGAAGCGGCCAAGGAAGTTGTGTTACAACTTTGAATGACGAGACCAGAAAACAGAAATACACAAGCAATAAGACTTCTTGGGAACAGCAGCCTGTCCAAACATGGGTTTAGGTGATCACAAGTATTGGGACACGTTTTCATTGTCCAACGGTGCTCAATATTTCAGGAATTCAAGCGATCAGTAACAATAACGTTCAAATATTATTAACTTTTTATACAAGAGAGAAGATGATCTTTTTAACATTAGGGATGGAGCTCGAACGGATTGGACACGACACCACATACTTGAAGCGCATGATGACAGTTTCTTGTGCTTTTTCACCGCCTCGTGTGAGACTCGGAGCCTCGCGAGCAGACACATGCTCTCGAAGGCCAGGGTAGCGTAGATTAGTCTCCCGGTGCTGTAGAAACTGGCCCAGCTGGTTACATGGCCGTACCAAGAGGTTCGGCTCACTGATGTTAATACAAGGGTTTTACAAGGAATCCGGGCGGATATAAAATAAATCAAACAAAAATAAATGGTGGCAAAGAAGGATTTTAAAGGAAAACAAATCGGATTAATCAAACACAAGATAGAACAGGAAAATGCCGCACAATCAGTGAACAAAGGTCAAAAGGCCACCTTGTCATGATGTATAATAAGAATTGATGGCCTCAAAAGCACAGCGTTCTTGGCATTGGAATGCTGAACTTTCTTAGACTTCGGAGGCTCTTGAGCTTTATTCAGATGTTTTCCAGGCACTCACTAAGACTCCAGAACGGCAGGATCCTCTGAAAGGCACACAGTTCGGCAACACCATTAATGTATGCAGGCTGTGTCAATCAAATTAATCCGAGCCAGCGACTATACTGTAGGGCCTCACCAGGTGGTGGGTAAACACTGTACAACCTGAGGCAAGTTTGACAGACAGCCAAGGAGCTGGTACGAAGTAATAAGTGTAATCCTGCAGGTCGTGTACGAAGACGTTACGAATCTAGGAAACAAACAGCTTTGTGAGGCCTTCTACGTCATTCAATCGCCAAGTTCGGATGACATGGCAATATAAAAAGTAAAAGTATTCAAAACAGTGCAGCAGCAAAAACAAGGGGCCACATCCTGTAGGGAGGGGTGGGGGGGCACAGGTGCCGGATAATCATAGCAACATTTATAAATATACTTAATTAAGATTACAGAATCAAGAAATGGGTTGACTCTAATTTTGGGAAGTAAGCCCAAGTTGCCACCTGCGGCTTTGCAAAATGCCATCAAATGCTGGCAAGTTTTCCAAAAAGTAAAAATAAAACAAAGACAAGAACGAATGGATTTTGATGGCCAGCTTTTAAAGGTAGGCCATCACGATAGATTGGCAAGTCGAGATTCGAGCCAACTACTCAAACTCAATTATCAACTGTCAGTAGCATGGTGCAGAGGATGGGACATGGCATGACATCAAGAGGGTGCACAAGCCCACACATGACATGCAACTGTAAAATGTTTATTGTGAATCCATGCTCACGCATGGAGGGGGAAGTGAAGAGTGAGGGGGTGCCCCCAGAACGCCACCCCCCCCAAATTCCCCCCTTACCATACCTGGCAATGCAAGTGGATATTCCCAATTCATATCAAGCCAGTGCAGTCCGATTTCACAGCCGTTTCGTTAACAAGGTTACAGAACCACAGAGTCATACAAAAGGTCAACGCCCATTCGGCGCAACTGAAATGTGTGGCTCACCTGCTGAGTCGTGACACAGACGGGAACGCTACCCCTTGTACTCGTCAGGATTTTTTCTGGGCTAAGAGTGATGAGGCTCGTGGCGCGGGGAGTCACAACACCCTGCACAAGGGATAGCCATTAGAATCAGTGCCAAAGAAGAAAGAAACGAAAGAAAGAAAAAAAAGAGCAGGCAGAAAAACCACGTCATCCATTAACCAAGAGAGACTTTGCATTTTAGGAAAGTACATATACCATGTGCTGGTCAATTGAGGAGGTGAAGACTCTGGACGGTCCAATCACCAACCGGGATGACATCCGGGATGTTTCGATAGAGCCGGAGCAAACACAGCGCTGCACTTTGCTTTACACTGTCCATTGTATCTCGCATCAAAATATTCCAGCCATGACATTCATCAAAGCTCAAGCAAATAAAAACTGGAATCCTGTGCTCAGCGAGTTCAATCTGACCAACTGAAAATGAGCCGTCCAGCTTATTAAAACACTCCAGAGCTGCGATGAGGAGCGAGGAACCTCTGCAGCAAGGGCCCCGCCATTCTCACGCGAGCCCACGTTCGCTATATCAATGGAGAGCCAAGTGATGAAAATCGGATTCCGGCTGGCAAGATCATTCTTGATGGCATTGCTGATGAGCCTGAATTAGCTAAGAGTTGAATTAACGAGAACAGAAATAAAGAGTAACCCTGAGGGGAGTGGAGAGAGTTGAAAGGATGTG
>CM068966.1:14520443-14536345 GCA_035128595.1 Eptatretus atami | reverse complement strand
AAAGAGAAGAGGGAGTGAGTGGGGAGGAGGTAGGGATGAGCGCATCAAGGGTGGGGGTGAGGAGTCAAGTGTGGAGGGAGAACTGAGGGGTGGGTATGGGAGAGGTGGGGAACAAGTGGAGAGAGTAGTGTGTGCACGTGTACACAAGATTATGACAACAGGCTAGGGTAGTGGGTCCAGTGGGTTAGCCTGGGCAGCGCTGCCGATTGATGACCCGAGCGTCACAAACTGATCAAGATGGTACTAGCTCTGCCGGGTTGACAACAGTTCAGGAGCGAGGTTAGGCTAGGTAGTTTAAATGTGGGATCAATAGTGGGGAGAAAAAGTCAAGGTGGTGGAGATGATGCAGAGGAGGAGGAGGTTGGAAGTGCTGTGTGTGCAGGAGACAAGACGGAAAGGAGACAGGGTGAGGAGGATATAGAAACCAGGTACGGGTGACGGAGGAGGTAGCATAGGCACTTGGGGGAAGAGAAGGTTTGGAAGAGGATATAGAAGATCAAGGATAGGGAGAGGAAGCCAGATGCTGCACCTGTATGGACAGAAGAAGAAAGCAGCAAGGAGAGCTATGGATAAGGAGGTGTAAAAGTTGGAAAAGGCAGATGACACAAATTGGCTCATGACTTGGATGAGGATGGTAAGGACATGAAAAGAGGGGTGGGGTGATTAAGGATGGTGGTGGGAGGCTAGTGCCAGAAGGGGTACAGTGTATTTCAAAGAGTTGTTGAACCAGGAAGGAAGCATTGGTGAGCTGGAGCGACTGTGTTATCTCGAGGGAAAAGTGGAGTTTGTGGAGATCACAGATAAGGAAGTGTGGATGGCAATGAAGAAGATGGAGGAGGGAAGAGCGCAAGGTATTGATTAGGTGTGTACCGAGATGATAATTGCAGTGGAAGAAGAGGCTGTTGAATATATGTATGAGAGAGGGTTCAATTCCAGAGGTGTGGAGAACAGGGTCTTTTGTGCTGATATGGGAAAGGAGACGTTCAAGATCCAGGGAAGTATGGGGCATTACGCTCCTTAGTCATGTCATGAAAGTGCTGTAGGAGATTCCACACGGGAGGATAAGGAAGAGTGTGGAGATGAAGATCAGAGAGGAGCAGCAAGGGTTTAGAAAGGGTCGGAGGATGATGGATGGGATGTTCATGCTGAGACAGCTGGTTGAGAAGAGGTTGGAGGTGAAAGGTGAGATGGCATTGGGATTTATTGACCTGGAGAAGGCCTATGACACTGTCCCAAGAGAGATGGTGACGACACCGAGATGGATGGGAGTGCTGGAAAAAAAATTTAACAAAACGAAACAAAACGTTTTTCTTGATACTTTGCTGACCCAGAATATAAACTTTTTAAAACATGAAAACTTGTTGCATTCCTCCCCTTCCCTCTGACATCACAACCGGAGCAATACAACAAGTAAATAAAGTAGACCTCACAATGTAGTTTTTGCCAAATTTGCACCACAGACCATTCAAACCTCTATTTCGCACCAAACACGACCTTACTTCATGAAGTTATCTTCGGGAGGCGTGCCAACGATCTGGGGAGAACTGCTGGCCGCCGCGGCCGCCATGTCTGAAAACACGTCGACGAGAAGGCTAGCGCCCCCGGTTCCCACATTCCCAACAGGACCTTCAGAGTGCCCGAGTACGCCAATCCCTGGAGCTCCCAAACCCAGGAGGTCGGCAGAGGCAGAAGGTGATGGCGTTGACTAAAAGGATAAAAAAAAAAGTTATTCCACTCCACTCCACTGCTCAGTTGATATTTTACAATGAAAAGCAAATGAGTCTGCAGAACAAAGAACTGCTCACCGCAGCACTGGCCTTGTTTGCAAGCGAATCCTGAGTTGCAGCCCCGTTCAGCTCCACAGAGCCTGTGCGGCGGCCATCATCAACATCCACAGAAACTGAGCCTTTCTTCCGCTTTAGCTTCGTCAAAATAGATGACTCTCGCTCAGGAAATGGGGGCATCTCCTCCAAAACAGTTGCCTTAAAAAAATAACAAAAATAAAAAAAAGACAAAATAACATTGAAAGATGGGGGAGGGGGAAGTATAAGGGAAGGGGTAGAGGGCAAGTGTGTCAGAAAGGGAAGACAGGTGCGGGAGTGTCAGAGGTTACGGGAAGATGGGGAAGGAGGGGGTGTCAGAGAGAAGGTGAAGACGGGGGTTGGTGGCAAAGGGGAGTTGGGGGAAGACCCAGCTCAATTTCTCACCAAAACATCAGTGCTGGCCACAGTGCTGAGACGAAGGTACTCTACAGCTCGCTGCTGTAGCTCTGCATCAGCATTACGTAATTGATTGTCAGAGCGCAAGACATCTTGAATGGTGACCTTAACCTCAGGGAAGAGGTTTATAAACTTGATATAGGTGGAGAGGAGCAGTGCCCTTGTAGCTACACTACAAAGGTGGAACTTGGAATGTAGGAGGTTGAACTGCACCAACGGGCTGGTGTTGAAATTAAAATAAAAATATTTAAAAAAAACACATCAACATTTTACGATATAATTATGATCGTCTCACCCATGTGGGTTACATAACAAGATAATCAACCGAACCATCAAAACCAACCTTGATCGTGGATCCCCTGCAATGAGATTGCCAAACTCTCCCAAAATGTAACCACCAACCTTCACCATGTTCTCATGGCAAGCAGGTGCCTGGAGAGCCTGAAGGGAAAGGAAATAAGAATAAATGACAACTGCAAATAGTCAGGTGGAATAGAACAAAAAAAACACAATGATAAATAAGTTACTAAAACAACATACCTCAAAGACAGTTTTGGCAGCATATCCCTGCACATCCTCACGATTGATCACAATCTGGATGACACGGTACCAGACCTCCTCACTCACATAGTCCCCAGCCAATCGGATTAGGTTCAAAATGGTGTCCACGTACCACGTATAGTCAACAGCATACTTCTCTGCCAGGATGGCCACCTTTAGAACCTGCATGAAAAAGAAGAAAAAGAAAGAAAAACAGTAGGACAGTACAGGGATGCCTCGATTTACATCTAGGATGCATTCTCAAAAAGTGAGACGTATCAAATCAACTTTTAAAATATTTTTTCCATAAGAAATACAGGAATTAAATAAGGCTGGATCAGGAGGCGGCACATTTGTCATGTCACAATATCACCTTATTAGCTTAAACAGAGAATTTAAACTCATTCCAGCACCTATTTAACAGTAACATAAAATAAAATAAAGAAAAATCAAGTAATATTATTAAAACAAATCCCTTAAACTATGCACGTTCCTTTTAACAGTCACTAATCTCTCTACATAACCACTATAAGTCAACATCTCAAATCTACTATGTCCTGTCCCTAATGCTCTCATACAATGCTAATCTAATCTGCCATTTAATTTAACTCATGTGAATCCTTTTCCCCAAAGGTTATTGCTACTGTCCAACCCAAGCCTCCGAGTAGCCGGATTGCAGACGCACGCCACTACGCCCGGTTCCTGATGTTCTTCACTGGTGATTAGAATATCACCGATATACACGTATCAGAAGTGTAATCATGCCACATGGGCACAAATTTACGAATGGCCAACGTGGGATCCAAACCTTCCATTTACTGTTCATGACTGCAATTCCCCACTAAACTGAGAGCCCAGCAGTGCTCACCACACCTATTTTGCTAGTGCTGCAGGACCTACTGCCTCGTACACGGGTCGCCCTGTGCAGCCTCTCACACACCACTACCGATGCACACGAGCAGTCTCACAGCCTTCCTCACACCAATTACGCATACAAGCAGTTCTCACATCACTTACACCCTGCAGCGCACCGTGCCCCACACACGGGTTCCCATGGGACCGGCGTCAAAACAAAACCCGTTAACAATTTAAAAATTTCCAATCGTCTGCACACAGACGGCTTGCTCTCACCCTGCACGGTCTACATGTCCTCACCGTGCCTCGCAAGGCCAGCAAGGATTCCAAATTCATGAATTGAATTGCCACAAGAAGAGAGTCACATGTTTTAGGTAGACAATAAAGAATATGAAAAGCAGCCATGGCAGCATAGTGTCCGACTGCCTTGCCACATCATTGGTCTAAATTTACATTCCATACTGGACTACAGGTACATGCCAACACATCTTGAACCGGCAAACCATGTGTGGCTGTGTGCGTGCCTGCAAACTTCATAACGTTAACGATCTCAACGTCTCGGCGTGAAACTGGGTGGCTCAGGAACATTGGCAACAGAAAGAGCCAAACAATGCAACTTTGATGTAAAGACACAAAATTCAAAGCCTGGGTACCTATTGATCGAAGACGCAACGTTGAATCAACGTAAATCACAGTATCCCTGCACATCAATTCAGGTGCAATGCAAACAAGTCAACTCATCCAGTCTCCTTTTAAATGAGGCCTAAAGCTGGTCATCTCATGTGATACTCATTGTGAGCATTAAAGGTATCCTCAAGGAAACGGTATGCCAGTACCCTAGCCAAATCTCTGCTTGGGGGTGAATTGGCACTACCTGCAGTAGGTGAGTGTTCACGTGGATATGGGGGACAGGCATGATGAGACCAAATTGTCTTGACCTGTGCCTCAACTACTTTGTGAAGAAATGAATAAAATGAAAGCTTTTTGGTTCAACTGGAGTGCTTTAAAACGAATAAATAAAAGATCACAAGGTACCACAAGTCAGCCGAGCACAGGGCAGACAAACTGCTAACAGGAATTATCCCTCACCATCTCCTCACGGATTGAATAATCAGCCGTTTCAAGGTAGTTCAACATCTCGGAGACAATTTCCTGAGCATTGGAGCGGTCACACATGGCGTAGAGAAGGTCGACTGCTCGCTGCCTCACACTCACATCTCTCTCAGTCTAGTTTAGGAGATGGATGGAAGAATGGATGGAAACAAGAAGGCCTGTGCATTAGCATTGTTTAGAGCAGAGGTGAGCAAGAGCGGCCAAAGGAAGTTGTGGTTACAACTTTGGAATGACGAGACCAGAAACAGAATACACAAGCAATAAGACTTCTTGGGAAACACAGCCCTGTCCAAAGCCATGGGTTTAGGTGGACACAAGTAAATTGGGACACGTTTTCATTGTCCAACGGTGCTCAATATTTCAGGAATTCAAAGCGATTCAGTTACAATAACGTTCAAATATTATTAACTATTTTATACAAGAGAGAAGATGATCCTTTTAACATTAGGGATGGAGCTCGAACGGATTGGACACGACACCACATACCTTGAGCGCATTGATGACAGTTTCTTGGTGCTTTTTCACCGCCTCGTGTGAGAACTCGGAGCTCGCGAGCAGACACATGCTCTCCAAGGCCAGGTAGCGTAGATTAGTCTCCCGGTGCTGTAGAAACTGGCCCAGCTGGTTACAGGCCCGTACCAAGAGGTTCGGCTCACTGAATGTTAAATACAAGGGTTACAGGAATCCGGGCGGATATAAAATAAATCAAACAAAATAAATGGTGCAAAGAACATTTTAAAGGAAAACAAATCGGATTAATCAAACACAAGATAGAACAAGGAAAATGCCGCACAATCAGTGGAACAAAGGTCAAAGGCCACCTGTCATGATGTATAATAAGATTGATGGCCTCAAAAAGCACAGCGTTCTTGGCATTGGAATGCTGAACTTTCTTAGACTTCGGAGGCTCTTGAGCTTTATTCAGAATGTTTTCCAGGCACTCACTAAGACGTCCACGAACGGCAGGATCCTCTGAAGCACACAGTTCGGCAACACCATTAATGTATGCAGGCTGTGTCAATCAAATTATCCGAGCACAGCGACTATACTGTAGGGCCTCACCAGGTGGTGGGTAACACTGTAGCAACCTGAGCAGTTTGACAGACAGCCAAGGAGCTGGTACGAAGTAATAAGTGTAATCCTGCAGGTCTGTGTACGAAGACGTTACGATCTAGGAAACAAACAGCTTTGTGAGGCCTTCCTACGTCATTCAAATCGCCAAGTTCGGATGACATGGCAATATAAAAGTAAAAGTATTCAAAACAGTGCAGCAGCAAAAACAAGGGGCACATCCTGTTAGGGAGGGGTGGGGGGGGCACAGGTGCCCGATATCAGTAGCACATTTATAAATACTACCTTATTAAGATTAACAGAATCAGAATGGGTGACTCTAATTTGGGAAGTAAGCCCAAGTTGCCACCTGCTGGCTTTGCAAAATGCCATCAAATTGCTGCAAGTTTTCCCAAAAATAAAAATAAAAACAAAGACAAGAACGAATGAGATTTTGATGGCCAGCTTTAAAGGTAGGCATCACGATAGATTGGCAAGGTCGAGATTCGAGGCCACTACTCAAACTCAATTATCAACTGTCAGAGCAATGGTGCAGAGATGGGACATGGCATGACATCAAGAAGGGTGCACAGCCCACACATGACATGCAACTGTAAATGTTTATTGGTGAATCCATGCTCAAGCATGGGAGAGGGGAAGTGAAGAGTGAGGGGGTGCCCCAGAACCCACCAAATTCCCCCCCTCTACCATACCTGGCAATGCAAGTGGATATTTCATTCATATCAAGCCAGTGCCAGTCCGATTTCACAGCGTTTCGTTACAAGGATTACACGAACCACAGGAAGTCATACAAAGGTCAACGCCCATTCGGCCAACTGAAATGTGTGGCTCACCCTGCTGAGTCGTGACACAGCAAGGGAAACGCTACCCTTGTACTCGTCAGGATTTTTCTGGGCTAAAGCAGTGATGAGGCTCGTGGCTGCAGTCACAACACCCTGCACAAGGGATAGCATTAGAATCAGTGCCAAAGAAGAAAGAAAAAGAAAGAAAGAAAAAAATGAGCAGGCAGAAAAACACGTCATCCATTACCAGAAGAGACTTTGCATTTTAGGAAAGTACATATACCATGTGCTGGTCATTGAGGAGGTGAATGACTCTGGACGTCCAATCACCAACCGGGATGACATCCGGGGATGTTCGATAGAGCCGGAGCAAACACAGCGCTGCACTTTGCTTTACACTGTCCATTGTATCTCTGCATCAAAATAATTCCAGGCATGACATTCATCCAAAGCAAGCAAGCAAAATAAAAACTGGAATTCCTGTGCTCAAGCGAGTTCAATCTGACCATAAAATGAGCCGTCCCAGCTTATTAAACACTCACGCTGCGATGAGGAGACGAGGAACCTCTGCAGCAAGGGCCTCCGCCATCTCACGCGAGCCCACGTTCGCTATACAATGGAGAGCCAAGTTGATGAAAATCGGATTCCGGCTGGCAAGATCATTCTTGATGGCATTGCTGATGAGCCTGATTAGCTCAGAGTTGGAATTAACGAGAACAGAAATAAAGAGGTAACCCTGAGGGGAGTGGAGAGAGTTGAAGGATGGTGGTGTTATGAGGAGGTGCAACAAAATCAGCTCTCGAGATCAAACTATTGTTATACCCTTTCAGCAGATTCATCTCTTAGTCGATGGAGTCTTCTTGTTTTAATATACAGTAAATGGGCTGCAGGTAGCATCGTTTTCTGAACGTGCAGCTACGCAACTGATGCAGTGCCCCATGGGCAAGTGCAGGAATTTGTAATTTATTCAGGGTGCCGGCAAGAGCTCGCCTTCTCTCCGCGAAGGACACCATAGGGTCCAACATCCACCAACTAATGCTGGCAGACAGGACGCCCAGTTTAATGTTCATCCGAGGGACAGCCCAAACATTGATGAATCGCCCTGCTTGTGACACATCGGGATGACAGCATATAGTTAAGACGGAATTCAAACCCAGACTCGACAGCTTGGAGGGGAGTGTGCGTACCTCTAGACTATCCTGTCAGCCCTCCGCTCGATGTCCATCGACCGTGACAATTCAAACAGTTCTAAGATTTGCTTAAACACCTCCAAGCAAAGGCAAAAATAAAAATAAAACTCCAACAACTAGTCAACCAAACATTGAATAATTATGCAACCTCTTCCACAACAAAGATCCGTTTTTGCATTAGTGGTTGTCATATGTGGTCCGTTAAACACCAGAGTGGTCTCAAGAACGGGAACAAGCATGCGGATGATCAGAACTAGCAAGCAACAAAATGACTCCAAAACCGGCACGTTATAACCACAAGTTACACAAGACAATCTCCCACGACATCAGAATTTCTCAAGACTCCAAGAGGCGAGTCGTTGCACTTACAATCTGCTTCTCGGTGTACTTGTTCGAGCTGAGCAAATTGACGGCCTCCATGTGCCCGAAGTCGATGTCATGACCGAGCAGGAAGATGAACAATAGTTTGCACACATATTTCTTCTTACTGTATCCATCCAGAGCCTTGTCCCCTGCACAAAACAAACAGAGCAAGCATGCCCCGTTAAACAGCACATCCACACTTGAAGGTACCAGCAGATAAAACAGACAAGGCCAAGGCGAAGCTAGACGCACAGACAGGAGATAATCGTGTGCAGAAAAACTCGAATCGTTGTGATCATTAAGGGAAGCTCACCTTTGAACTTTGATCGAATATTCGCAAGTTCCTTATTAATCCTCTTTATCTCTGCCTCCTTACTCTTACCTGAAACACAGCACAGCACAATAGCAAACCAAAACAAAAGGAAAACAAACAATTTGGTCAATGGCTATTGGATGTGAAGCTTCCTGCACTGGCTGCTTGAAATTTCTGCTTCAGGAGGTACATGCCGATTCAGCATTATTAAACAAGGATGTTTACCCGGCAGTCACATGGACATTCCACAATGGCAAACCAACGTGCTCAGTCAGCAAACTGTCCAAGCAATGTTAAAAAGGGAGATAGAGAGAGAGGGGGGGAGAGAGAGGGAGAGGGGAGAGAGACAGAGGGGGGGAGAGAGAGAGGGGGGAGAGAGACAGAGAGACAGAGAGACAGAGAACAGAGAGACAAGAGACAGAGAGACAGAGAGACAGAGAGACAGAGAGACAGAGAGACAGAGAGACAGAGAGGCGGAGAGAGACAGAGAGACAGAGAGGGGAGAGAGACAGAGAGACAGAGAGGGGAGGGAGAGAGACAGAGAGACAGAGAGACGGAGAGGGGGAGAGAGACAGAGAGACAGAGAGGGGAGAGGAGAGACAGAGGAGACAGAGAGGGGGAGAGAGACAGAGAGACAGAGAGGGGGAGAGAGACAGAGAGACAGAGAGGGGGAGAGAGACAGAGAGACAGAAGGGGGAGGAGAGACAGGAGAGACAGAGAGGGGGAGAAGACAGAGAGACAGAGAGGGGGAGAGAGACAGAGAGACAGAGAGGGGGAGAGAGACAGAGAGACAGAAGGGGAGGAGGACAGAGAGACAGAGAGGGGAGAGAGACAGAGAGACAGAGAGAGGGCGAGAGAGACAGAGAGACAGAGAGGGGGAGAGAGACAGAGAGACAGAGAGGGGAGAGAGACAGAGAGACAGACGAAGGGAGAGAGGACAGAGAGACAGAGAGGGGAGAGAGACAAGAGACAGAGAGGGGGAGAGAGACAGAGAGACAGAGAGGGGAGAGAGACAGAGAGACAGAGAGGGGGAGAGAGACAGAGGAGACAGAGAGGGGGAGAGAGGACAGAGAGGGGGAGAGAGACAGAGAGGGAGAGAGACAGAGAGGGGAGAGAGACAGAGAGGGGGAGAAGACAGAGAGGGGAGAGAGACAGAGAGGGGAGAGAGGGGAGAGAGAACAGAGAGGGGGAGAGAGGGGGAGAGAGACAGAGAGGGGGAGAGGGGAGAGAGACAGAGAGGGGAGAGGAGACAGGGAGAGAGACGGAGAGAGACACAAGAGAGAGACAGACAGAGAAGAGTAAGAGACAGAGAGACAGAGAGACAGAGAGACAGAGAGACAGAGAGACAGAGAGACAGAGAGGGGGGGAGTAAGAAGACAGAGAGAGAGACAGAGAGACAGAGAGGGGGGGAGTAGAGAGACAGAGAGAGAGGGGAGTAGAGAGACAGAGAGAGACAGAGAGGACAGAGAGACAGACAAGAGAGAGAGGAGTAGAGAGGACAGAGAAGAGGACAGAGAGACAGACAGAGAGAGAGAGGAGTAAGAGACAGAGAGAGAGGGAGAGTAGAGAGACAGAGAGAGCAAGAGCCAGAGAGAGCAAGAGCCAGAGAGAGCAAGAGCCAGAGAGAGCAAGAGCCAGAGAGAGCCAGAGAGAGAGCGCCAGAGCCAGAGCCAGAGAGAGAGCGAGAGAGCACCAGAGACAGAGCCAGAGGAAAAGGTCGCACACAGGACTGTTCATTGCACCGAACAACCTTCATGGATAGAATGGAGCAAGATTGTTGAAATTTAAAGACAAAGAAAAAAACACACACACATGCTATGGTTAATAAAGCCAGGACAAACATACAACCTGATAATTAATTCTACATCAGAACACACTCGTTGGTCTGTCTCTCCGTCACATATCTCGAGATGACGAAATCTCATGGTTTCGGATACAGTGGGGTGCAAAAGCAGGAGTCCAGTCGGAAATTTACGAATCGAGACAACAAAATCATTGTAATATGAAACCAAAAGCACTTCCAAGGGATTTACATGAATTCTTAAGGATATAACAATACTTATTATACTAGGAAGAAAAGTAAAATCTGTCTTTAGGTGTACGATCAATAAATCAGTGTGACCCCCTTTTACCTTGAGAATTGCCTCAACTCCATTTGGAATTGATCTAATTAGTTTATGGATTATGTTTCAGTCGATCTTACCCCCAACAGTGTTTTAATGCACTCCAGAGCATAGTCCGACTGCTCATGCAAATTATATCTTTCTCTCAATTTCTCAAATGTATTCACCCTTCATTACCCACGCCACCGGTTTTGCCCTTGTCTGTCTGCCACTCTGTGAGCAGGATATCTCAAAAGCTTATGAACAGATCCAGACAAAATTTGGTGGACAAGGATGAATTTATTCAATTTTGGTGAAGATCCGAATCCAGATTCGAGAATTTTTAAATTTTTCAAACAATTCTTCATCAGTGAGATGGTGCCAAAAACGGTATATAGCACGATATCTCAAAAAGTTGTGGACGAATGAGTTAGTTCGGTGACAAGAACAAGCCGATTAGATTTTGATTCAGGTCCGAATCCAGATCCGGCCCATCAGTGGGATATAAAAGGTAAACTACTCAGCCTGGCAGAGTTACGCACGCGACCAAGTGATATTCCAGGTACCTCCGCCACCGAAGGTGAAGGAGGTTATGTTTTCACCCGTTTGTTTGTCTGTCTGTCTTTGCACTGGATCTCAAAAAGTTGTGGACGGATCCGGATGAAATTTGGTGGACAGGTTCGGTGCGTCAAGGACAAACCAATTCGATTTTGGTGAAGATCCAGATCCGGATCCAACTACTAGAATTTTTTCAGTGATTCTTCACCATTGAGAGATAGGACCAAAAACGATATATAGCACAATATCTCAAAAATGTATTGGGTCCGATATGTTCTCGTGGATCAGACATTACGTGGCGGAGGTATGCGCTCTACCGAGTGCCCTTCCAGTTGAAAAAGTAAAGGCGGTACAGAGTATGTCAATAAGGTCAGGCAGCAGTCGGAATCCCTGTAATGACATCAGCATCATCTTTAAATGAAGGGTTCCTGGAACAAAGTGGTCATTGATGGAATAATTATTGTTACTTAAAAGCACTGGAAACACCCCTACCCCACAACACTTGGACATGGATCCCCACAAAGCCTTCCCTGTAACACTCAATAACGCTCGGACACACACCCACACCCTTCCCCATGCATTACGCAATTTTTGAATGCACCCTTTTGCACACAGCCGGCGTCCTTTTTCTTGTTTCCCATTCGATCAGAATAATCTCTCATCTACGTGGGGATCGTGTCAGCTTTGAATCTGTTCAATCTACTCGTCCCAAACTGGGAATAACAGGCCGGTGTCGCACTAATCATCTTCAAAATGGGCGCTGAAAGCGGCGCTTCAAACAGTTGGCCACGTCACTCTCCTCTGGTCGTCCCAATGTTCCTTATAGCTGGATCCTTTGGGAAAACACGCGCACACTCACACACCATCTTTGGTTGGACAGTGTTGCTGCAACCAGAAGCTATGCATCTACATCAAGGCATTCTCAGTACTTCTTCACGAACTTACATCACACGTAAACACAAGCCAGGCAGTAAAAGTATCCTCGAGATGACGTCACGACAGTGATATATGACGTAATCACAGCAGTTTTTTTTTGCGGGGTGGGGTCAATCGGTGTACAAGCACATTGAGAAAGAAAAACAAACAAACAACACAAACACCGTCTATGTGTTTGTACGTGCTAGTCTGACAGACAGATACTCACGAACATGCGAACGTGCAGACACACAAACAAATCACACACACAAACACACGTACAGTTCCTGATGTCCGAGATGAACACGGCCAGGCCACGCATGCCATCGCCCTTGCTTACGGCCGGCATCGCAGGGGCCTTGTCGAGCGACGAGATGGAAAACGAAGTGAGGCCTGAGGGGCGTGGAACAAACACGAGAGAGCCAGTATAAACGGACACGTCTGTGTTTGTGTGTGAACACGCACAGTTAAACAATTAAATAAATATATCAAAATCTCCTGTCGCTGCAGGCACAGGCCGATCCGAACATCCTCATGTGAAACGTCATTTCATCAGGGAAACACTCAAACAGCCCGTACTTCGTCACACAAACACCTCAACATCGACTCACTCGACGAGGAGCGACACAAACACCGCAACGGCCGACGCGACGCACCGCACCCGCAACACTGTGCTGCTTCGGACAAGCCCCCAAGATGGCGCCGCCGTCTTCACCTCCCACCTTCCGCCGTCATATATTCGTGAGGAGAAAAAAAATAATAATAATAAAAAATTAATAATAAACAACAAACTTCTCTCATTTCGTTTTTACATTAAACGATTCTTGATCGTTCCTCGTGTTAAACGAACCGTTTTATCCGTAACGCTGATAAATCACGATCCTTTCGCTGTTTCCATGGAAACGTGTAAGAGACACGTTTAACAGAATTGCTTTTACCTTTTATTCTGTTCGGACGAAATTAATTTAGTATTTTTATTTTTATTTTTTTTTAAATGCAGTAAACCACCACCACGTCAATCAGTCGGACGCAGCGTGCCATATATGGTATGTGATGACGTCATCGATTGCGTCGCCATCCTCGTCACTTCAAGAACGAATCGTTCGGTTCGCGCGCGCGTTGCGTCGTGGGAAAGGATTTTCCAAATTCTCAACATGACCGACCGATCTGAACAGGGAATAACAAGGAAATCCGACACACGTGGAGGCCATTCAGCCCGTCGTGTCTGTACGAACACCGCACGAACACACGTGGAGGCCATTCAGCCCGTCGTGTCTGTACGAACACCCGACGAACACATCTACACAAGATCCAAGGAAGAAAATGCAAAAAGAAAAAAACTTTCACCAGGGATGCGTTCCGTTCGCAAGCGGCTTGCCATCGCTTATCAAGTTAGTCGTTTCCGTATCAACTGCTTTGCAAGCGGCTCGCCATGTTTGTCTGTCTGTCTCTCTGGAAAAAGTTACACTTCGTACTTATGTCTCTTAATTGCAGATTGTTTCAACGTCAGTTGCACAGTGACTACGTCTATTAATTACGGACCATTGTGACGGACCTTTTAAGACCTTTGGACCCCTTTACACCATTACATTTCTTAAGACCTTTTTTACTTGGCGAAAAATTTTTTTTGCCAAGTATGTTGGTCTGTAGCATTTGTCTGTCTGTCTGTCTGTCTGTTGGGTGGTCGCTAGACTACCGTTTTTGTCAGGTTTTCCGTCTGTCTGTACGTCTGTCTGTTTGTTTGTATGTAATGGACAGCTCTGGAGGCCAGAGGAGTCAACCGATTTTGATGAAACTTGACTGGTGGGTTTGTACCAGGATCTAGTTGTATGCTTTTAAGCACCGTTGCGATGGACGCCACCGTTGCCTAGCAGCGGGACTTTGAAATTTTTGAATCGAAAACATTTTTTTTTTCGAAAATCAAAAATCGGCTTCCAGGCTTTCATGCGCACTATAATCAACCTCTTTGTCAAAAAATTTCAGCCCGATCCATCAAAAACTGTATGACTAGTATGCAATTATATAGCGACCACCCATGTCGCCTACCGGCTTGTCTGTCTGTCTGTCTGTCTGACTGTCGCATGATTTTTGGCCACAGTTTTCAAGCAATCGTTCTGAAATTTCTTGTGTATGTAGGTGACTGGCCAAGGACAGCAACATTTAATTTTAGTGAAGATCCAAATCCGGATCCGGATCTGAGAATTTGTTCTGAGAGATCCGGATCTGAGAGAAAACGATAGATATTCCGATGAAACTTGGTAGACATGTTGGGAATGCCACCAGGAAGGATTGATTCAATTTTGGTGAAGATGCTAATCCGGATCCGGATAGGAGAGTTTTTCAAGTGATTCTTCACCATTGAGAGATGGGGCCAAAACCATGGTATAGCATGAGATCTCAAAAAGTTGTGGACGAGTAATGACAAAACTCGGTGGATGAGTTGGTTAGGTGATGAGAACAAGCCGATTCGATTTTGGTTAAGGTCCGGATTCAGATCTGACCTATCAGTGGGATACAAAATTTAAACTATTCAGCCTGGCGGAGGTAATTGCTCTCCCAAGTGCCGTTCCGTTTCGCCAAGTGTCACTCTATGAGTGATTTTTTTTTTAACACTTTAATTCCCATCGACCCCTATAAGCCCTAACGAATATTGGAACATACCCTTTGGAGTTTAGACCCTTTAGAACCCTTCCAGACCCCAAGAACAAGCTGTATTTTGATTCATGGACCAAGATGTGAAGTTTTGTTATTTTCAGAGTTTTGTTCCGAGAGATGTTTTGAGGATCGTCACCGAGCCCCTGATACCCTTCCACTGCAGTTCATTTGTGGTAATGTTCCCAGGGATGGTTTGTAGAATATTTGTGGGTTCTTCTTCATCATTTCCATTGCTTGAATTATCACTGGTACCATTTTGGTGCACTTCAGCTTCCAAGATATTTTCACTTCATTCTTGAAGTCTTGATATTTGGTCATTTTCTTGCTTCTGCATTATTTATGCCAAAATTACTGGGTACTGAAACCTCTGGATAGGAGACTTTTTCAAGTGTCTACTCTGTTGAGTAGCAATTCCGTTTTTCCTTTTTGTTTCTGAGTACTATGTGCGGTCGCAATACTCTGTTTTCTATGTTCACACTGGATGGGATTATCAGGTCATACATGAGCATTATGTTCTTGTTCTCAATGGCTGCTTTTGGTTCATGTTTCCATGTGTTTTGTGGAACTGGGATATTGATATTTCTACAGATGTGTCAGTGGATTACTCCACATACGTTGTTGTGCCTTTGTGTGTACAGCTGTTCTGACATGAGTGTTTTACATCCTGCTAGTAGGTGACTCGTGCTTTCTGTTTCTACCTTGCAGAACCTACACTTGTCCGATTGGCTCAGTGCTGCCATTTTCTTAAAACCATTCGTGTAGTGTCCTTGGTCTTGGACACTGCACGAATATCCGTGGCATTTATTATGATTTGATCTCCATCACAGTTGAGCTGACCTCTTAACAATTCCAATTAATGATCCTTCTTTGTCAATGCTCAATCTGTGCAAGTCTTTTTTCATATATATATATATATATATATATATATATATATAATTATATTGTTACGGTTGTGGAAATTCACAGAACACCATTCAGGCTTCCCAGAGATCAGTTATGTAGATAAGTGTATGTTCAGATTAGATTTCCCCACCGATGTCTAAAGGGAATTATTCGTGTAACCGGGCTGTGATCTTGATCAGCGCTATCTTTATTTTGGAACAACCACATCTGAACAACCACGCCATCCCCACCACAGCGCCAACCACGACATCTCACCATCTCCTCAACCACATCTCCACAAACGCACAACATCGCCTCACCTTCATCTCCATTGCGCCGCCATC
>CM068966.1:14466230-14480435 GCA_035128595.1 Eptatretus atami | reverse complement strand
AAGAGAGAGATCCGTAACGGTGAACACAGGGATGCCTTAGGGACTACCTACGGCGACCGTGAAATCAGTGCGGTCCGCCGTAATTTTTGGGGGTTGGCAAATTCATTTTTCATTGATAAGAGGCCTAAGGCAGCCGCACATAACGCAAGCCCCCGTACGCCCTACGTACGGTTTGACGTGGAACACATCTAACGTCATTGGCTACGGCTTTGTCGAATTGCTAACGGCCAAACCTAGAATGAAAAAAGTTATATACTCCGCGCTATAATTCACCGGAGACCCCTACGCCTGTAAAAGATAG
Source organism: Eptatretus atami (assembly GCA_035128595.1). Classification (NCBI taxonomy): domain Eukaryota; kingdom Metazoa; phylum Chordata; class Myxini; order Myxiniformes; family Myxinidae; genus Eptatretus; species Eptatretus atami. The sequence continues at coordinate 14,480,134 of CM068966.1, read as the reverse complement.
CCATATGCCTAGAGCCACCTGAGGCCGCCAACGTTTTCGTCATTCAGGGGGGTACGGCTGGCCGTAATCCTCGCCGTAGAGCAAATGTGACTGAGGACCTTAATGTCCCCGTTCCAACAACCAAAGTAGAATATACAAACTCTTCCACAGACCCCGAATTCCAAAAACATAAAACTCGTTCTTCTTCTTCTTCTTTCGGTGCTCCCGTTAGGGGTCGCCATGCGGATCAACCGTCTCCATTTCGCTCAATATCCTCCACATCTTCCATTGACACTGCCAACGCCCGCATGTCCGCCCTCACACATCCATGAACCTCTTCTTTGCCTTCCTCTCTCTCCTCCGCTGGCGGCTCCATCCTCAGCATCCTTCTCCCGTTATACCATCCGCTTTCCCTCCTGTGCACATGTCCAAAAACCATCTCAATCTCACTCTCTCACTTTGTCTCCAAACCGTCCTATCCTGCGCTGTCCCTCTAATATACTCATTCACTTATCCGTTCATCCTACGTTCACTCCCAATGGAATCACAGCATCTTTTAACTCTGCCACCTCCAGCTCCGCTTCTCTATCTTTTGTTAGCGCCACCGCCTCCCAAACCATACACATAGCTGGTCTCACTAACCAGTCTTAGTATACTTTCCCCTTCACTCTTGCACACCGTCTGTCACAAATCAACTTCCTGCAAACCTCTTTACCACCCACTCCATCCTGCCTCACTCTCTTTTTTCAACTACTTTGGCAGTTGATCCCAGTATTTACACCATCCACCTCCCACCTCAACGCGCTTGACAACCGCACCAATACACCAACCTCCTCCGCATTATTACGCACATACTACCGTCTTACTCCTACTGACTATCATCCCCTTTTCTCCAGTGCGGTACCTCCAAACTCGTCGAAGCATCACCTCAGCCCTGCCTCCCTACTCTCTCTAACAGATGCATGATTCATCTGCGAACATCAGTCCATGGAGACTCAGTCTGATGCTCGTCCATCAACCTGTATCCTCACATTGCAACAGGAAAGGGCTCAGAGTTGATCTTGGTGCAATCCCTTTACCTTAAACCGTCCGTCATTCCTGACGCACCACCTCACGCTGTCACACGTCCTCATACATATCCTGCACGTCAATCTCACATAACTTTCTCCAGCCACTCCAGACTTCCTCACATTGCCACAACTCCTCTCTTGGCACCCTATCATAAGCTTTCTCTAATCCACAAACACACCAAGTAACTCCTTCTGCCTTCCCTATACTTCTCCATCAACATCTCAAAGCAAACATCGCCCCCCATCAGTGGTGCTCTTCTACTGGCATAAACCCATATTGCGCTCACAAATCGTCACCTCTCCTGCTCAACACTATGTTCCTACTACTTCCCAAAACTTCATGGTGTGGCTTAACAACTTTATCCCTCTGTAATTTCCACAGCTTCTGCACATCACCTTGTTTCTTGAAAATCGACCTATACACTTGATCTCCACTCTCTCGGCTTCTCTCAACTTTCAAGATTTTATTAAACAATCTGGTTAACAAACCCACTGCATCTCTCCTAGCACTTCCCTGCCTCACTGGTTTCATCTGGCCAACTGCCTTTCCACTTTTTTTATCCTCTTCATGGCAGCCTACTTCCCTTACTGGATCCACCCCACTTCCTAGATTCACCTATGCGCACCCTCTTCCAACTTCTCTCTCTTCTCATTTTTCATTATACAGCTCCTCAAAGTACTCAGTCCACCTTTTCAACACTCTCCTCGCTCGTCAGCACATCCCATTTGCTCCTTTATACCCCTAAACGCTTGCAAGCACTCCTGCCCAGCTCGGTCCCTCTTGTCTGCCAATCGGTATATCCTTTTTCCCTCCTTTGTTAATCCACTTTCATACAGCTCTCTATATCCTTTTTCTTAGCCACTTTTGCCACCTCTCTCTTTGCCCTTTCGCCGCCGCTCCCTTGTACTCCTGCCTACTTTCTTCATCTCTTGACTATCCCACTTCTTTCGCCAACCCTTCTTCCTTAGACTTTTCCTGTACTTCCTCGTTCCACCACCAAGTCTCCTTATCTTCTTACCTCTGTCCAGATGCACACCAAGTACTTCCTAGCTATTCCCTCACGCACTTCTGCTGTAGTGCCCATCAATCCACCCATTCTTTACCACATCCAACACTGTCCGCTCGCCTCCCTAAATTCCACGCAACAGCTCTCCCTCCTTCAGCTTTCCACATCTGGGTCCTTGGTTACAGCCCTCACTCTCTTTCCTCACCTCACCTCCAAAATCATCCTACAGACCACCAACTCGACTGTGTTCGAGCTACACTCTCCCTGCCACCACTTACACGTCTCTAATCTCTTTCAGGTTGCATCTCCTGCTTAAGATGTAATCCACCTGTGTGCACTTTCTCCACTCTTGTATGTCACCCTGTGTTTCCTCACTTCTTCTTGAAATACGTATTTCCACTGCCATTTCCATTCTTTTTGCAAACTCTACCATCATTTTGCCCTTCCACATTTTCTTGTTGAGGACCGTACCTACCCATCACCTCCTCAATCCTCTTTATTCCCTTCCCCAACATGCCCATTGAAATCTGCTTCCAATCACCACTCTTTCCATCCTTGGATACACTCTCCACCACTTCATCTAACTCACTCCAGAAATCTTCTTTATACTCCATCTCACACCCCATATGTGGGGCTATGCATGATAACATTCATCATCACCGCCTTCAATTTCCAACTTCACACTCATCACTCGTCAGACACCTCTCCTCACCTCCAATACCCTCTTGGCATAATCTTCCTTCAGGATTACCCCGACACCCATTTCTCCTCCCATCCACACCGTGGTAGAACAGTTGAAACCACCTCCAATGCTCCTAGCCTTGCTCCCCATCCACTTGGTCTCTTGTACACACAGTATGTCCTCCTTTCTTCTCTCCATCATATCAGCCAACTCTCGCCCTTTGCCAGTCATCGTCCGCAACATTCAGAGTTCCAATCTCTCACCTCCACACTTCTACTCTTCCCACCTCTCCACTGCCTCCAGACTCGCCTTCCCCGTCTCCTTCTCCTCCTTCGCCCAGCAGTAGCACAAATTTCCACTGGTACCCCTGCGACCACCAGTACCGGTGGCGGTCGTTGGTAACCCGGGCCTCGACCCGATCTGGTATGGAAATTCGTTTTGTTGTCCGCATAATGACTTGGCATAGGTTTTTTACGCGCGATGCCCTTCCTGACGCAACCTGGTCGCCTCTTACGACACACAGGGATATGGTACACACTATTCTAACCGGGGCATACACATAAACTACAAGTTCCAAAAATTCCAAAAACATAAACTACAAAGTAGAATTTGACATGAATGCACCAATGGATGTGTGTCTGCCCACGAATAGATGTCAACCCACTGTTACGTTTGATCTCAAAGGTCACATGAAAAATTAAAGGTCCCCAGAAGGAGAAAAGAGAGAAGAGAGAGAGAGAGAGAGAGAGAGAGAGAGAGAAGAGAGAGAGAGAGAGAGAGATGAGAGAGGAAGAGAGAGAGAGAGAAGAAGATAGACAGCATCGGATGCTTCTAACTCGAGTTATGACTGCAAAATGATTTTCAATTGGAACATGACCTTTGACCTTTGTTCAACCTAAAATTGAATCAGTTCATCTTTGTGTTACAGTGCATACGCATGTCAAGTGTGTGTTAAAATCTCTTGCATGGTTCATAAGTTATTACAGAAACACCGATTTTCAATTAAAGGGCACTTGGAACTTTTGAGCAAAAATTTAATCGGTTCATCTTTTTATTGCAGTCCATAGTTATGCCAAGTTTTTGTAAAATCTCTTCAGCGGTGTAACAAGTTACACGGTAATGAAAATCTGCTACTTTCAGATAAAGGTCACATGACCTTGACCCGAAAATGGTATCAGTTCATCTTGCATCAAAGTACATACCTGGACCAGGTTTGGTCAAAATCCTTTTGCGGTTCAAAAGTTATTGTGGGAACTAAAATCTGCTACTTTCAGCTAAAGGTCACATGACCTTTAACCTTTTGAATCCCAACTCTAATCAGTTTAAACTTTGTATCACAATACACCTTTGTACCAAGTTTGTTTAAAAATCCCTTTATTGGTTCACAAGTTATCACGGAAACAAAAATTGATCACAGGCGTTCCGATGCACGGACGGACAACCTGAAAATGCGTCCGCACTGGAGGCAAAAGAACACAATTGCCTCCGAACCGCAAAAACAAAAGAACACAATTATTTATTTTTAATATACAGTGCCTTCAGAAAGCATTCGCACCCCTTAACTTTTTCACATTCTGTTGGTTGCAGCCTGAATTTAAAAAATGGTGTAAATTGAGATTTTTTTCACTGATCGACACCAATTATTTTTTTATATCCAGTGGCTTCAGAAAGTATTCACCACCCCTTGACATTCTGTTGTGTTGCAGCCTGAATTTAAAATGGTTTTAAATTGAGATTTTTTTGTGTCACTGATTGACACAAAATACTCCATAATGTCAAAGTGAAAACATGTTTAGAAATTTTTACAAATTAATTAAAAAATGAAAAGCTGAAATGGCTTGCATCAATAAGTATTCCACCCCTTTCCAATGACACTCCAAATTGAGCTCAGCAGCATCCAATTTCCTTTGATCATCCTTGAGATGTCTCTACAACTTAATTGGAGTCCACCTGTGGGCGAATTCAATTGATTGTACATGATTAAGAAAGAAACACACCTTTCTACATAAGGTCCCACAGTTGACAGTGCATGTCAGAGCAGAAACTTCACCATGAAGTCCGAGAACTGTCTGTAGAACTTCGAGATAGAATTGTGCGGAGGCAGAATCTGGGGAATGGTATGAAACAATTTCTAGAGTGTTGAAAGTTCCCAAGAGCAGAGTGAGCTCCAATCTTCGGAAATGGAAAAAATATAGAACCTACCCAGACTCTTCCTAGAGCTGGCCATCCAACCAAACTGAGTAACCGGGCAAGAAGGACCGTAGTCAGGAGGAGGTGACGCAAGAACCCAATGACCACTCCGACAGAACTACAGAGTTCCCTTGGCTGAGAATGAGAGAACCTGCTGAAAGACAACTGTCTCTGCGAGCACTTCACAAATCTAGGCTTTAGGCACAAATGGGGGAGTGCCAGATGAAAGCCACCCCTGAAAATAATGCACATAACAGCAAGCCTGGACTTTGAAAAAGGCATGTGAAAGACTCTGAAGAGGATGAGGCAAAAGATTCTGTGGTCTGATGAGACAAAAAATTGAACTCTTTTGGCCTGAATGCAAAGTGTTTACATCTGGCAGAACCGTGCACAGCTCATCACTCATCTATCACCATCCCAACCATTGAAAGCATGGTGGTGGCAGCATCATGCTATGGGATGCTTTTCAGTGACAGGGACTGGGAGACTTGTAAGCTAGAGGGAACAATGAATTGAATGGAGCCAAATACTGTCAAATCCTTGAGGAGAACCTGCTTCAGAGTACAAGAGACTTCAGACTGTGGCAAATATTTATGTTCACAGGACAATGACCCCAAGTATACAGCCAAAAAACACTGGAAGGGCTTCAGAACAAGAACGGGAAAGTCCTTGAGTGGCCCAGCCAAAGCCCAGACTTGAATCCCATTGAGAATCCGTGGAAAGAACTTGAAAGATTGCTTTTCACTAATGCTCACCATCCATCTTGACAGAGCTTGAGCAAATCTGCAAGGAAGAATGGAAGAAATCCCCAAATCAGTTGTACAAAGCTGATGCAGAACATATCTAAGAATACTTGAAGCTGTAATCTCTGCCAATGGCGCTTCTACAAAGTATTGACTCAGGGGGTTGAATATTTACAGTGCCGATAGAGTCTAGACCCCTTTCAAATTTCTCACCTTTTGTTGCCTTATAACCTGGAATTTAAATTACATTAAATCAGACTTTTCCCACCTTTATTTATGCATCGTAACCCACAACTTCCAAGTGAAATTTTTTTAATATAAATTACATTAAATTAATTAAAAACACAAAATTAGAATACAGTATCTTCGTTAGATATGTGTTGAGTGTCCACCCCCACCCCCGAGTTCATACTTGGTGGAAAGCACATTTGACGCAATTATAGCTGTGAATCGGTTGGGATAGGTTCTACCAACTTTGCACACCTTGATTTGGTAATATTTGCCCATTCTTCCATTCTTCTGCACAAAACTGTTCAAGCTCAGTCAAGTTGCGTGGGGAGCATTGATGGACAGCAATTTTCAAGTCATGCCACGAGATTTTCGATTGGAATTAGGTTGGGGCTCTCACTGTGCCACTCAAGGACGTTTATCTTTTGTTCCTTAGCCACTCCGTGTAACTTTGGCTGTGTGCTTTAGGTCGTTGTCATGCTGAAAGGGGACTTCCGTCCCAATTTTCAGCTTTCTTGCAGAGGGCAGCAGGTTTCCTCGAGGTTTTTTCTGTGATTTTGCTGCCATCCATTTTCCCTTCTATCCTAACAAGTGCCCCAGTCCCTGCTGCTACGAAACATCCCCATAACAGATGCTGCCAACACCATGCTTCACAGTAGGGATTGGTGTTCTTTGGGTGATGTGTGTGTGGTTTGTGCGAAACGTAACGTTTGTTTGCATTTAGGCCAAAAAGTTCCATCTTAGTTCATTCAGACCACAAAACTTTTTTGCCACTGATTTCAGAATCTCCGGAGTGGTTTTCTGCATACCTCAAACAGGACTGAAGGTGGGCTTTTTGAGTAATGCTTCTTCTTGCCACCCCACCATACAGGCCAGACATGTGGAGTGCTTGGGATATTGTTGTTACATACACACAGTGACCAGTCTTTACCATAAAGAGCATGGAGGCTTTTTCAAAGTTGCCATTGCTCTCTGATCAGTCTCCTCCTTGATTGGTCATCCAGTTTGGAGTGACGGCCTGATCTAGGCAAGATCTTCGTGTACCATACGCTTCCACTCTTAATGATTGTCTTGACTCTGCTCCAAGGGATATTCAAGGCATTTCAAATATTTTTATACCCATACCTTGATCTGTTGCCTTTCACAACTTTATCCGCGGAGGTCTTTTGAAAGCTCCTTGGTGATAATGGTTGAGTCTATCTGTGAAATTCACTACCAGAGAGGAAACCTACAGGACAGCTGATTTATTCTGACATAATCAGGATCACTACAATTTAACACAGGTTGAGGCCAATTAACTTGGTGTGTGATTTTGAAGGTGATTGGTTTCACCTGAGCTAATTTACAATAACTATTAAAAGGGGGTGGACACTTTATCCAACCAAGATATTCTAGTTTGTATTTTTAGTATTTTCTGAAAATTGTAGAATTTGTTTTTCCCTTGGAAGTTGTGGGTTACGATGTATAATGAAAGTTGAAAAAGTCTGATTTAATGCAATTTAATTCCAGGCAATAAGGCAACAAAAGGTGAAAAATTTGAAAGGGGGTGGAGACTTTCTATAGGCAACTGGATGTAAATTACATATTTCTGTATTTCATTTTCAATAAATTTGTAAAATTCTAACACCATGTTTTCTTCTTTGACATTAATGGGGTATTTTGTGTAGATCTGTGACCAAAAAAAAAAAATATCTCGATTTAATCCATTTTAAATCAGGCTGTAACAACGATGTGAAAGAGTCCGAGGGTTGTGAATACTTTCTGGAGGCACTGTAGATTTTTCAAATTATGATTTTCTGGTTTATGAAAATAAAATAAATAGGTCTACGTTGAACACTGCCTTATCACAATACCAGCTGTGGTCGGTTACCAACTTCCTGCCCAGTTGGTATCACACTTTTAGCAACTGCCTACCTGTTGTAAACAGTTCAAAATGATCTGCACTTTAATGGTGAAGTTTGAATGTGCTTCAAGAGAAGCCAAGACATCAAGCTTAGTAACACTATATTCTTGTAATCCCTACATTGCAAAACACCCAAAAATCCAGCTTACTACTCACCTACACTTTGTCCTCTCTTCTGCTGTATAACTGCCTCCCTAAGTCACCACAATACCACTCCTCCTGCCAGGGCTTCAAGACTGTAGTTCACTGCCAAAGTCATGTCATCTTCCATCCCTACTCCATGATCTTTTCTACCTTCACCACATCCAACCCTCTTCACTTCTCCCTGTACTCTCTATCTGCTTGTTTGTTTCCTGTATTTCCACCCAAGTTGGTTATGGCAGTGCTCAACCCTTCCAATCTTTCATTACCATGCCCTTCCGCGAGTATAGATTTTGGATTAAAAATGTCGTTTGCGTTAGATGAGTCTCGGGAAGATAAAGCAGGGCTCGAGTCTGTTCTTTCCATTTTCTTCCTCAATCTGCATTACATTTGGTGGGCTCTTTCCTCCAATTTCTGGTCAAATATTTCTGCAGACACCCATGCAATGTCTAGGTATACCCCTGTAGACAGCCAGACACTAATGAAGGTAGCCAGGGAAACAGAAAACATGACCAAGAAGATGAGGATTCTCTGTTTTCTACCTTACAGCAAAGTTCAATGTCTTCGTACCTGAGGTTCACCACAACTTCTCTTTACAACATTGCTACCAAGGATTTGGCCATTGATAACAATACAGGACCTCCTTCTGAATGCCAAAAACTTGAAAGTAGCTGAGGCCATTCATAAGGAAAGACTTAGTATAAAAAAAATTAAAAAGTGGAGAATCACCAGCAGTTCCATTCCAATACGACAATACCAAGGAAGAATGCTCCAACTTTTGAAAGTTTGTATGAAGTGGTGACCAATGGTCAAGATAAGGATAAAAGAACAGTCTTGAAAGCAATATAAGTGTCCTACAATGCCTGATCATTGCCTATGAAGCTGGCCGCAAGGTTGAATCTACAGCGTGAGCTGATGAAGGGTGCCAGTTACACACGAGCAGAGATTAATGGGTCATTTATACTGACACTAAATCCATGCTGGCAGACAGACTTACAGCAGACATTGATTGCCCTCAAACCATTGAATTCTGAGATATGCCATCCTGTTAGTAATAGATGGACATGCACTAGTTGCCCTGGCAAAGCCACTGGAGCAAATATATTTGGTGACCTTGAAGATCTTCACAACATCAGTGTTACATGCAAGACCATCAATAGCCATCATGTGAGTCTGTGACTGCTGGTTGCATCATTTTCTGGGGGCACGGCTGTGCCGCTGATGCATGTGCCCTCTATTACCAGTACTGTACATTGGTACTCATTTTGCTAACCTTGGAAAGAATGACAGGCCGAGTCAACCCCACCTGGTGTTAATTCAACAGGAGACAGGGACTCAAAATCAAGACCCTAAATCTCAAGCCAGTCACCTTAACCGTTAAGCCAACACCAGGCTTTGTTTATCATACAGACGAATAGATGTTGTTTTTGACGAATATTGGGAAGAATCCATCAATATTGGTACTAGAAAGTGACACATCAAGAGCACTTGATCAATTTGGCATGTCATTGAAGGGTATGAAGCGAGTCTTCTCTTATCTGGCAAAACTTCCTAGCTCTGCCTGAGAACAAGGCTGACTTGACAAGGATTCTATAGAACAGCTGATAACAAAGACACCACCTGACAGGGAGATAGTTGTCGCAGGGGATTTGCAAGATGATGGAAGGTGCATTCATCCCAGATATCCACCGATCTGTCAGATCTTACTGTGACACACAAAGAGGGTGATACAGCTAGTGCTGGGCACAGTATCAACAACTTTAGCAATGTTGTGTCTGCAAGAGATACTGATGTGGCTTCTACTGTTGGTGTCAAATTATCATCACTTCTCATGCAGAATCTCCGATGAAGTCAGGCACAGTAAATAACCAAAGTATATCCCCATTAAGGACTCTTTGTATTAGCGGCTTCCTGGGGCTGCAGCATCACACCTCCCATGCACTGACAGGATGTGATACATATTTCGTATGCAATCACGCAAAGCAACTACCTGAAAGGTTGTCATCAAATGCCAATCTCCTTCTTGCTGGCTGAATGATTGGCAACTTACAGAAGGGAGAATTGAAGCAGCAGAGAGGTTTGTACGTCGGATGTACAAGTTGGACCACAATGACTGTAGACATGGCTCGCTGCACCATGTTCGCCAAAGCAGGCAAACAAAGGCCATACACCGAGGAGCAATGCTTTCGGTTTCACATTATGCGAGTGCATTACCAAATCATGATCTGGAAGCAAGCTCACCGCCCAGATCAGATTGCCAACACCAGAGAGGACGGGATTGAAGTGGCGGGGGGAGAAGCTACAACCCATCCTAATGACACGAACTGAAATTCCTAAAGCCTGTCAGGAAGTCATCTGCTTGTCATGTCACACCGGATACAGAAATCTCCACTGCAGAATAGGAAGGCCAAACTACTCTGCACTGCAGTCTGCAGATGCAGCAGATATACCAATGAGAATGCCTGTGTTAAATGCCAATCCAAATAATTTGGTACATCTGAACACTGATGGAGCAGTTGTGTGTTCTCTGTATTTAAATATGCATCACATCCAGATTTGCTTGCTAAAGAACAATGTCACTTGGACACGTGACTGGAAATCGTGAATAACCCATGTTATGCTAAGTGATTCAAATATTCAAATATACAGCAAGTTGTTTATAAAGTGACAAAAAAAATGAGTTGCTTTCTGAATTGCCTTGTGTTACCCGCTACATTTGTATCTGGGTGTTAAAACATGAGCAAACTTGTTTTTGTCTGCAGTGAAAGTATATTCCAAAACTACGTTTTTGAGGCGTTTGAATTATGCTTATTGGGGGTTAAAAATGTCAACAAAAGTTTTGCAACAAACAGATTTGTAATTCATCATAATCAGCAATTTTCAGTCCACTGTTGGACGAAGCCTCAGCATGTTGACGCCACAGCATGTTGACGTCTCCTGCTTTTTTTATTCCAATTGACTATTCCCCAATATGTGTCTCTTTCATCCCTCCATCTTAAATGTGGCCTTCCCTGTTCCTATTGTTACGAATCTGGCAGCATTTGCACCAAACAGACAGCAGTCCCCGCAGTTCAGTTTATTTCGATAAGTATGTGTTTATAGTTAGGTTCCGTCCTTCTGTCTAATGGGTTAATTACATGTGTGCGCTACGAGTTACTTTTATAGTCAGGTTTTTTACATCTCTTGAATCCGCACAACGCAACAAAACCCTCGCTTCACTCCTCCTCCCACGCTGTGGCCGAACGGGCGCTTCGCCCGCCCAGCTTTCACCTCTCCGCACCATCGACGCATTACGCAGCGTGTTCGGGACCACGGACGTGAGCGGGGGTTTCATCACCTCAGGGCTGGCTCCGCCTTAGCCAGATTGAGTGTTCGGCCCGACCAATGAGGGCGGCCACTAGTCGCCCGACAACCCCTCGTCCAATCCGGGAGGCGAGTTCCTCAGAGCGGTTCCCTCGACCGCGGGGGAGGGAAGGATAAGAGAAGGTGGCGAGCCGTCGTGAAAAGAGAGAAGAAGCAGGTGCAGATTAATCATGACATGAAGCTTGCCTGGAGCACCACCAGTGGAATTATTAATAAGCGTGTTGCTCTGATTCGGCTTGCCTTTGCTGGAAAGAGAAGAAGCCTCGTCTTCTGCTAGCGTTCCTCGTCTTGCCGGCTGGCGTTCTCTGTCTACTCGCAGGTGCTCGTCTCGTCTGGTCCGTTCTCGTGCTGGCTGGCGTCCGTTGTGTCGTTCCTGGCCCTGGTGCTTGGTGCGCGACGGAGGTGTGGTTCGAGTCCCCCCCCCCCCCGCCGAACCAGCTCGTCTCGACCAGACCGCAATAAAGACCGCGGCCACCATTTCTTTGGTGTGGTGTGTGTGTGTGTTGTGTGTGGTGTGTGTGTGTGTGTGTGTGTGTGGCGCCAGTCTGTTAAGTAGAATTGTTAAGTGCTTTTCGCTCACTGTACATTGCCTGCATTTCTTAATTCGGATAACTCTGCACTCTGTGCCCCCTCCCTTATAAATAAACCCCCAATTGTTAAATGTTCCAGTTCGTTGCTGTCGTTTCTACCATTGACCCAGCACGGTGCAGGCTTGAGAAATAGTGAGGCCGTGGTGCCGTAAGTTGTCATTGGGTCCGACGGACTCTGGTAATTCCGCTCGGTTACACTGGACCGAGGTCGCCAGAGCGACCCGGTTGACAGAGTCAGTTTGAGGGTGTGACTTCCTCGGTAATTTGACGACGTGGGTAGTTAGGTATATTGAAATTTGGCTATTGACCCTACCCCACGCCGTCAGAGATTGGCGATCACGGTCTTTAAGTGACCCATGACCTTTCGGAGTTTTTTTTTTTTTATTTATTTATTTATTTTTATACCTTGTCGAGGCTGTATGAGAGCTACCACACAACGCACATCAAGGGGGGCATGAGACAGGAGTGGAGGGAGTGGGATGGACAAACAGTGGGAACAGGACATTAGGAGATCTGTGGAAGGGAGAGGGATGGGGCGGGGAACATGGGGAATAGAAGATGGACATTACAGGGACTTTCAGGAAGGAAAGCAGGGAATTTGAAGGAGGTGGTCTTGGGTGGATTATCGGGAGTAGAAAAGATCGTGATTTGGATGGGGGATGATAAGAGGTGGTGGTGAACAGCTGTTTTGAAGGCCTGGAGGGAAGAATGGGAATGATTAGAGTGAGGGAGTTTATTCAAAAGGCGGGGAAAAAGAGGAATGAAAGAGTGAAGGTGAGCAGTGATTCGTGATTTTGGTAGTTTTACTAGAAAGGGGGGTTGTTGGCGGACCTTGAGCGCCCTGCGGAAATGTGGTGGGGCCAAATCGCAGAGAGAGCAGGGGGGGCGAAGCTGGAGAGAGGACGGTAGAAGACAGAAAGACCACCGACCAACCTGCGGTGATTGAGTGAGAGGCCCAAAGACTCAGCCTCAGCGGTGAGTCCAATTATCCGAAATGCCTTGGTTTCTACCAGCGTGAAGCTGAGAAAGGTGGGAGGCAGGAGCACCAGCCCAGAGGGGAGAGCAATACTCCATCAGGCTGCGGACAAAAGCTTTGTAAGTGGTCAGGAGCTCAGGTGGGCCGAGGAAGGACTTTGCACGACAGAGGATTCCCAGTCGGCGACTGGCTTTGGAGGCGAGGTTTGAAATCTGGCTTTCCAGGAAAGGTCATGGCAGATAGTGAGACCCAGAAGCTTGAAAGAAAGGACTTCTTCCAGAGGATTGTTAGAAAGTGGATAGGGGGGGGGGGGTTCTAAACGGTCCTTTCGAGAGACATAGTGACAGTGTGAGATTTGTCCGGATTGAAAGACATGTTCCACGTGTTGGACCAGTTTGTGATTTTATCCAGACAGCAGTGAGCGAAGAAGCTGCTGCTTGCCGGTCTGAGGATGACCGATGGTACGGCAGAGGTGGAGTCATCAGCAAAGAGATATAGAGGATTTTCCAGAGAGTCGGAGAGATCATTGATGAAAACCAGAAAAAGAACAGGGCTCAGAACGCTACCTTGAGGAACTCCAGCCTGGACAGGAAAGGGGGATGAAAGAACTCCATTAGGGCCACACGGTGACTGCGACAGGAGAGAGTCTGCGAGCCATGAGTGGAGATGGCCTTGGATACCATAGAGAGAGTTTGGTGAGCAGGGCAGGGTGCCAGACTGTGTCAAAGCACGTGATATGTCCAGGGATACGGCTCGGATTTCCTGTCTGGCATGAGGGCTTCCATCCATTGTTGGGAGCGCAGAAGCAGCATATCCAGGTAGAGTGACCTGGTCTGAAACCAAATGATGATCAGAAATCAAGCCATTGGAGAAGAGAAGGATTTGATGTTTGAAGCGATGATGGATCCATAACCTTGCTGATGATTGGGAGAAGGCTGATGGATTGGGAGAAGGATTGGGAGAAGGCTGATGATTGGGAAAAGACAACAAGTGGAGTTGTCCGAGAGTCACGACCTAAATTCCGGGTGTTCG
>CM068966.1:14430273-14445602 GCA_035128595.1 Eptatretus atami | reverse complement strand
TTTTTTTTGATTTTTTTCGATTTTTTGACCACTTTAAAGGGCCGTTGCTATGCCGTTGCTAGGGCCCAGGATCCCATATTCGAACGCACACAATTCCCAGAAATATTGGTCCTACCTACCAAATTTCATTGGAATCGGTTGAGTGGTTTAGCCCCTTTTTTTTTTTATGGGGGAGGGGGAAGGGGGGGGGGGGGGGGGGGAGAGGGGAGCCCCTAGGCTTGACCAAAGTTTCACGACAGACAGACGATGGAAATGTCCAGAATAAGGTGCTCTAAGAGCAGCCCAACAAGCATAGACAGACAGACAAACTATCCACGGAAATACTATAACGATAAAGGGTAGAAAAAAAAATCTCAAAAATTTTTTTCCCCGATCGATCAATACCCAATATATATATATATATATATATGTATAGCCTGACAAAGTGAAAGGTTAACAGATATCATAGAGTCTGTCAAAACAGTTTCTGGAACATTGAGTCAGGTTCACAATGTTCAATGTCTTTAGAATGTCATTATAACAATACTGAGTGCAAACTTAAAGAACTACTTGGAATGGCAAAAGTCCAACTTCCAATTGACGAAAATGTTAGAATGTCAAGTGTTGTTAGGACACACAAGAGGCCTACAAAATATTAAATGGGTGTATTTATGTATTGTTATGTATTGAATGCTTGAAGGTGCTGATGAGCCTGTTTTGGTAAATGGAGCACAGCCCTTTTGTAAACATTTAGGAAAGGCTGTGCTAATCCTTCCTTCATTACATGTGACTGACCTATCACGTGAGCATGGCTCGGGGATGGAAGCATGGCCAAATCGAAATCAAAACATCTTGATCTTTATCTCTGCCTCTCACCTCTCAATCCAGCCCTGGCTCCAGGTTACACACATTCTTTCCAGCAACACTTTCCTCATTACCAAGTCGACTCTCACCTCCATTCTTGCCTGTTGAAGTATCTCCCTGAATCCGTTGTTCCCAACAGGATTTCATGTCTTCTGCCCTCAACCACTCATGGTTTTTTCCCATTTGCACGACTGAGCTTATACACCCACCGAGACCTGTTCTCACCTTCTCCTTCAATTTCTCTCCTTGAGCTGTGGAGCATCCATTTTGTTGGCTCAATGTTTTCCTTTTGCCTCATTCTTCCATAGTTCTACTCTTCCATGAGACTCGATACCCGTATGAAAAAAAAATAATACATAGATACATATATAAATACACAGTACGTTTTTTTTTTTTTATCTTAAACGAAGAAACAGTACATTCCAATCAAAAACAGTAAACTAGATCTATTCTGCTAATTTAAGTAATAAGCAAGACAGACCGGAGTTTCAGGTGACATTTCACCTGCTTCTCAGTGATCTTCCTCAGGCCAATAGACCCTGAGTCTCAGCACGTGTCCACTTTTTTATTCCGAGGCAACCATTCCTGGTCAGTGCCGGTGTGAGGTCAATTGAGAAGTGTTTTTATTTTGCCGAACCATAAGTAACAAATGCTTTCGTAGTTAGGGTGGCTGTCTTGGGATCTTAGCGTCCTGAGTTTGAGCCCTGTTGCCCTGAATTAACACCAGGTGGGGGTGACTCAGCCTGTCATCCTTCCGAGATCGACGAAATGAGTACCGGTGTACTGGTATCGAGGCACAGCATCAGCGGCACAACCAGCCCCAACAAAATGATAGCTACCCAGCGCAAGCTGCATACACAAGAAAGAGAAGCAGCAACAAATGCCAATCATATCATCAATGATCTGCTCTGCTGTTTTTTGTTTTTTTTTACTTACTCGTGATCTGGAATTTTATGTGTGGGGTGACTAGGTGTGTGTGTGTGTGTGTGTGTGTGTGTGTGTGTGTGTGTGGTGTGTGTGTGTGTGTGTGTGTGTGTGTGTGTGAGCGTGCGTGCGTGCGTTTCCAGGGCATGAACATGGCTGGGTTCATGTCCGGGTAGGCCGGTAGGACATCGTGACGTGTGGGTTGCATGATTGGTGGGGTTCCATTTGGTGTTGTAGATATGTGGGCGTGGTTTTTTTGGGATCGAGAGTTAGTTTTTTTGCTACCACTCGTCTAGCTGTTAGCCATTCATATCAAGGTGTGTATTGTGTCGGTATGTCACGGTCTCCCCAATAAGACCCACCTCTCAACTCTTAATGTGCCATGCTCCAGTATCAATCTGCGGCGTTTGTTGGATGTCGTGTCTCGGACACGGGTCCCATCCAAGTCAAATTTGTGGCCAGATTGCAGGCAATGACATGCTATGGCTGACTATGTCACCTTTCCAAGCCTAGTTGTTCCATCATGTTCATCGAGCCCTTATTTCAAATGCCTTTCAGTTTCACCAATGTAGAATCGGTCACAGTCTCTGCATGATGAATGGTAAACTACTCCTGATTTATCAACAGTTGATATCCTGTCTTTAGTTTTGAAAAGACATTACGGATGTTGTCTATTTATTATGTGTTTGAAACACGTACACATATTTATTATGTGCTCGCAAAGACACCCAGCGTTGCCAGGCATTTTTGCATCGTGTATGTTTGGAGAAGTTAGCTAAGGTGGTCACCTTTTTTCTCCAAACTCTTCTTTAACCCTTGAGAGTTATGTCATTAGATAGAACAGTAAAATTATCTTGAAATCGATGCATAGGTTGTGTTTGTACTATTTTCTGCTTTTGAATAATTAGCGATTAGCGTATTGAGAGGTCACATGACTCCTTCACCGATCTTACTGATCGTTGGAATGTCTAATCAAGTTATTTTTCACATCTTGATATTGAAGCTCACCATCACACCAATTATATAGATAATTTAAATCCGAAAAAAATTTGGGTTTTTTTTTTGGAAAGCGTTGTATATATGGATCTACCTCGGAGATGGCTCAGGTGGTGGCTCGTGTGTTATAAGTTATGAATTGTGAGAAAATAACTTTCAAACCACTAGTAAGGTGCATCGTGGTTAAAAAAGAAGTGATCCTCAAGTTTCATCGGGATTAATCTTGGGAGTCAGAGGAGTAAGGCTCACAGTAAACTACTGCTCTCCACCATCGTAGGATCAATTGTGAACATGTGTAGCGGGTTCAGGACGCGATGAACCTACTGCACATGCATAGCAGTTATTGTGATAAATAATTTCCACTGACATTATCGCGACAGAACTGGAAAGTACGATAATCGTCCTGTCACGATTAGTGCTATACGTATATACTTAACCAATACACGAAATGCTACTTGAGGTATAATACCTTTTTGTTGTTTTCTCAACAAGAGTGAGACTCATGGAAGAGCAAGGTTAGATTAACAGTGGGGTAGCAGGGCAACAATTGGGCACAACCGTCAAGGGGATAAACTTATAGGAAAGAGAGCGAAAGAGAAGATCGATACGGTGGTGTAGTGCCAAATTGTGAGGTAGGAGCCTTGTAAAAATGTCGGCTGTGACGTCATCTCCAGATCTACCATCATATCAAGTTTGAACATGACTCTAAGCATTTGAGTCCCTAAAATCAGTGAAAATTAATATATGCACATTTTACCATGATAAACAGTGAACACTCACACCCACATAACCTCACAATTAAGAATCCCCTTTCAAGATAAAGTCAGATCGGTTTATTCTCTACTCACTAACCACCATTTTTCGACAAAACTATGTCGAGGCCTTGCCATTTGTGGGTTTCCCCTCCGTAGATTCGCTCTAATCGCGATTAATTTACTCAGGCAAGTTTTGCGGATTGCGGTCAATGTGCCCGAATAATCACGGGTTGGCAAACTATTTTACAACAATTATTCACCTAATAACACAGGCCGTCAACACGGTAATCCCTTCAAACCCTCCAACATCATCATCATCACCATCATCATCTCCATCAACTCGTCTTTATGTCGTCCATCATCGGATAAAGTTTATTTATAATCATTATTATTAAAGGTAATCGTTGCATGATCTTAATAACAAAGAAAATAAATTTTATTTTATGTTTTTTAATAAGACTTTTATTCATGAAAAGAAATAGCACAAAAACGATGCACAGGCATGTTAATTAAGGGACAAATTTTACAGTTTGGACAAAAATTTAAGTTTAAGGCCCTAACCTTATTTTCCCAATTACCCTTAAGTTTGCGTATCGTGGATTTGCGCTTCATGGGGATTTTCAAAAACGTACCCCCGCGAATGACAATACAAGGTCTCTCCTGTATTTTAAAGAATAAAAGAAGTTTTTATTATCCCGCCGCCGCGTGGCGGAAGGGGGATATTGTTGTACCCCGGTCGACCGTCCGTCCGTCCGGCTGGCTGGGCGTCAACATTTATTATCCCCCCCGCGTGCGGAAGGGGATATTGTTGTCACCCGGTTCCGTCCGTCCGTCGTCGCGGCCGGCTGGCTGGGCGTCAACATTTATTTCAATGGCGGGGGATTCCCCATCTCTGATGGTATATTTATCCCCCGCCGCGTGGCGGAAGGGGGATATTGTCACCCGGGTCGTCCGTCCGTCCGTCGTCCATCCGGCTGGCTGGGCGTCAACATTTATTACCCCCCGCCGCATGGCGGAAGGGGGATATTGTTGTCACCGGAGTCGTCCGTCCGTCCGTCCGGCTGGACGTCAACATTATTTCAATGGCGGGGGATTCCCATCTCTGATTATCCCCCGCCGCGTGGCGGAAGGGGGATATTGTTGTCACCCGGGTCGTCCGTCGTCCGGCTGGGCGTCAACATTTATTTCAATGGCGGGGGATTCCCCATCTCTGATTATCCTCCGCCGCGTGGCGGAAGGGAGATTTGTTGTCACCCGGGTCGTCCGTCCGTCGCTGTCCGTCGTCCGTCGCGGCTGGGCGTCACATTTATTTCAATGGCGGGGGATTCCCCATCTCTGATGAGTATATTTATATTTAGTACGATGTGTTAAGGGCAGGCAGGATGGCCGAGATTACGCCCACACACACTCGAAGCTGTCTAGCCTGGGTTTGAATCCTGTCCCAGCTACTGTATAAACTGTCATACCAGAGTTTCACAGGAAGGGTATTAATCAGCGTGCGTGCCGTCCCTCGAATGGACATTGAAATTGGGCATCTCATTCTGTCAGCATTACTGCATTAAGTTGTTGTCTTTTGCATTAGCATATATATAGTCATGCTTATCTGCTCTGCCAATATGAGTCTGTGTCATTGATGTATTGTTTGTGGAATTTGGAAACCTTTTGCACACAGACAGACAGCAGTCCCCATAGTTCAGTTATTTCGATAAGTATGTGTATAGTTAGATTCCATTCCCTATGTCTAATGGGAATTTGTGTGTGTGCTGTGAGTTATTTTATAGTCAGTGTTTTATACATCTACTACAACAACAACAACAACGGGCACCGTCCTCACTCAACCCGGTCGCCATTGCCCACGTGTTTTTTGGCTGAAGGTGTGGGCGAGCCTCCATCGCCTCAGATCGAGGCTCCGCCCGAGGAAGG
The DNA here is from genome assembly GCA_035128595.1 of Eptatretus atami. Classification (NCBI taxonomy): domain Eukaryota; kingdom Metazoa; phylum Chordata; class Myxini; order Myxiniformes; family Myxinidae; genus Eptatretus; species Eptatretus atami. Next base: position 14,440,161 of record CM068966.1, on the reverse strand, counting down.
GCATGTAACGTTCCTCCAGCCAATGAGCGAAGGGCGAGCATCGCACGCGCGCCCCAGCCAATGGGAGGCCAGCGTGCCGAAAGCTACTACGGAGCCTCTTCGGGGGGCGGGCCTCCGAGACGGCCTCGACACCCCCCCCCCCCCGAGACGCCTCGTCAACCAGGAGACAGACCACCTCAGGGCGGCCGCCCAGACCAGATGGGATGTTCGCCCCTCCGTCCAATCCGGAGGCGAGTCCTCAGAGCAGTTCCCTCGACCCGCGGGGAGGGGAAGGATAGAGTGGGTGGCGAGCCGAAGAAGGAGAAAGAGAAAAAGCTCGTCTTGCTGCTGGCGTTCTCGTCTACCCACGGGTGCTCGTCTCGTCTGGTCCGTTCCGTGCTGGCTGGCGTCCGTGCGGTCGTTCCTGGTCCCTGGTGCTTGGTGCTGCGTTGTTTTGCGGCGGGTTCGAGCCCGCAAGGACAAGCTCGACCAACCGCAACGAGACCGGACAGGTGCAAGAATTGGCCCTGCCCTCAGCTCGCCTTTCCATCCCGACGTGAAGGGCCAAAATAAAGGCCGTGGCCACCCATTTATTTGGGTGTGCGTGTGTGTGTGGCGCCAGTTCTGTTAAGTAGAACTGTTAATGCTTCTCGCTCACTGTACATTGCCTGCATTTCTTTTATTTCGGATAACTCTGCCTCTTTGTGTGCTCCCTCCCCCATTATTGTTTTATAAATAAACCCCCGTGTTAAATGTTCCAGCTCGTTTTCTGTGCTTTCTCCCATTGACCCAGCAAGGTGCTATTGAGAATTAGTGAGGTCGTCGGTGCGTAAATCGGTTCATTTGGTCCGCGCGGCTTTGGTAACTTCCGCTCGTTACGCCGGATCCGAGTCGGTAACAGCGACTCGGTTCGGACAAAGTCGGCCGAGGGTGTGGTTTCCCCGGTAGCTAGACTGCGTGGTTTATTTAGGTTATATTGGAGAGCGAGACAATTACCCCTACGCAATGCGGTCGAAATATTGGCGTCCACGGTCCCTAAGGGACCCGTGACCTTTGGAGTTATCCAAGGGTTACGACCTTCCATTCCGGTGTTCGGTGGGAGAACGGCCTAACTGCTCATCTAGCGGTCGTCCTCGCCCCGAACCCCGCCCACAACAGTATTGTAGGCCTACCTTTACTTGTACAACATGAACAGTCATTCTTCACGAAACACAAGCAACACACAACACAGACCAACCCAGACTTCAACTAGTTGTAGGCATCCAACGTTTTCCATGCTTCACGTCGTTCAGGGTGTAAACACAAGATAATTCATTAAAATCTATATCAAAAAAAATGGTTGAAAGTTTGCCTCGCTTCTGAACTTTGCTGTTCAGGTATCCCCACTTAAGGAAGGTTCACATAGCTTCAAAAGTGAAGGTTCATCACAACAAATGGATTCATTGAGGGCTATTCATCACTTAATTAATTCTTAATTCGCCAAAGGATGCTCCTGCCGATTAACTTTTCGATAGGGAGATTAACTTTTCAAGAAGGCAAGGGTTAAAAAATGTAGGTTTGTCATTGTCCACTGAATTAACACCAGGGGGTTGACTCACCTGTCTATCCTTCCGAGGTTGGCGAAATGAAGCACCAGTAAACTGGTAATAGGGGCACTGCATCAGCGGCATAGCTGGTGCCCTTAAACCAATGACGCAACCAGCAGCCAAAAAGGCAGCACACAAGATGGACCAGTCAAAAAGAAGTTCAAAAGTCAACCATCGGACGGAAAAGTGATGTTCAGCGATGAAAAGTGAACCAGGCCCAATTTTGAAACACCAAGAAGGGCGCACAACGGTAAAGTGTCTGTTGGGAAATTCTGCCAGAACCAGTTAAAGACCAAGCTATTGATGAAACGCCAAGGATTACTATTAAAAGGTGTTTGCATTGTTGCATGACAATGCCATCCACACACTGCCACCCAAATTGTGAAACCCTCCGGCAATTGAACTTGAAGTGTTGAGCATCCTCCGATCAGTCCTGACTGGCCTTTGGACTTTCACCTGTTTGGTCCACTCAGACGCTTTAAGAGGCCGCCACTTTGCAGTGACCAGCAAGTGAAAGAAGCGGTGCATGTGTGGCTCATCGCTCAGCCAAAAACATTTCTTTCTAAGGGCATACAGAAGCTTGTGAACCGTATGGACTAAGTGTGTTGAAAAGGAGGGGACATGCGGAAAAATGTATGCTCTTATACATTGCTCAATTGTAGTTTTTTTTTTTTGTAACCCTTGTCGAGGCTCAATGTGAGAGCTAACACAACGCACAGCAAGGGGGGCATGAGACAAGAGGGGTTGGGAGTGGGAAAGGACAAAACAAGTGGGGAACGAGACATTAGGAGATCTGTGGAAGGGAGAGGGATGGGACGGGGAACATGGGGAATAGAAGATGGATATTACAGGGACTTTCAGGAAGGAAAGCAGGGAATTTGAAGGAGGTGGGCTTGGGTGGATTATCGGGGGTAGAAAAGATGAGGATTTGATGGGGATGATAAGAGGTTGTGGTGAACAGCTGTTTTGAAAGGCCTGGAGGGAAGAATGGGAATGAATAGAGTGGAGGGAGTTATTCCAAAGGCGGGAAAAAAGAGAGAATGAAAGAGTGAAGGTGAGCAGTGATTCGTGATTTTGGTAGTTTTACAGAAGGGGGTTGTTGGTGACTTGAGCGCCCTATGGAAATGTGGTGGGGACAAATCGCAGAGAGAGCAGGGGGACGAGGCTGGAGAGGAGACGGTAGAAGAAAGAACTACCGACCAACCTGCGTTGATGTGAGTGAGAGGCCCAAAGACTCATCCTCATCGCGGGGATGCCAATAATTAATCCGAAATGCCTTGGTTCTCACAGCGTGAAGCGAAAGAGGTGGGAGCAGGAGCACCAGCCCACAGGGGAGAGCAGTACTCCATCAGGCTGCGGACAAAAGCTTTGGTAAGTGGTCAGGAGCTCAGGTGGGCCGAGGAAGGACTTTGGCACGACGGAGGATTCCCAATCGGCGACTGGTTTTGGAGGCGAGGTTTGAAAATGTGTCTTTCCCAGGAAAGGTCATGGCAGATAGTGAGACCGCAGAAGCTTGAAAGAAAGGACTTCTTCCAGAGGATTGTTGAGAAAGTGGATGGCGGGGTTTTTCTAAACAGTCCTTTCGAAGAGACATAGTGAGAGTGTGAGATTTGTCCGGATTGAAAGACATGTTCCACGTGTTGGACCAGTTTGTGATTTTATCCAGATCTGTAGTGGGCGAAGAAGGCTGCTGCTTGCCGTCTGAGGATGACCGATGGTACGGCAGAGGGTGGAGTCACATCAGCAAAGAGATATAGAGAATTTTCCAGAGAGTCGGAGATATCATTGATGAAATAGTTATATTATTTTAAGTAAAAATTTATTTGTGGATACATTTTGACTCACCCTCGTACAATGTTTTGACAAGAGTTGACCCCGATTATTTTGCCATGAAAGCACATAATCGCAATAACTCAACCGATGGTGATGTGGGTGTTTTATTTATTTTTCAGCTGTTGTGGAGCCAGGCTCGACCTGGATGGATTGAGGTGCCTGAGTGCCTCCGGTGGATAGATAAGATAGATGCTGCAACACTGAAATCAACACGTATACTCTTCACCATAAAAAAACCGAAAATGTAGAATTGAAAACGTAATTGTTGATGGAACTGTTTGAGCGTTCATCCGATTGCAAGTTTCCACGTAATGTAATTGCCTCATGCAACTAATTTAATTGTTCAACACACGCACTCATGCAACTCTTAGCTTTTTAGAGGTGACATGAGGAATTCTGAGCAAACGCGAAACAGTTTTTCCACATACTGGTATTCGGAAAGACTATCGGGAAAAACGTATATTACAAAAAACAGCCGATTACGTTCTTTAACAATCCATTACAACCACATCTGTCATAAAATGAGAGGAATCAATCATTGGACACCTTCAAGCAAGGTCTTCTCTTAGCCACGTTGCAACACTCAAAATGTGAGGGGAGGAACAGTTTTGACCTCAGAAGACCATTATCAACTATTGATCACAAGGATCTGCTAAGAAGTTGACGTCCAGGAAAACGACTCTCCGCTCAGGACCGATACATTCACGAAGACTCATCTACGAGTACACAATCGGTTTCAACTGACTGGAGTACAGCAAAACGTACTCTCTGCACCTCAATGTAGTGATTGCTGCTAGAGGTGGACATACCTGGTATTGAGGTTGTTACTTCCACATTGGATCCCTATTGTGAAAACATCACCACAACGCAGCATTACATGATTCGGTCACGATTGAAATGGACATTTAATTATCCAGCACGTACAGTATCTCTGTCAGAGGTTGCACCTCATCTGTGTCCATTGATGTCACACATATAATTGCATCAACAACAATTACGCATTCAGTTCTTTTTATGGCACAGAGTATGAGTGTGGGTTAAGGAGGGGTTAAAGGGATAATAAAGATCATGGGTCGGGATGGGATACACGAGTAGCGGTGCAGTGCCTGCTCGAAGCCCTGGAGGGAAGAGCAAGACAGAGCAGCCTCTGGGAGGCCATTCTTAATTGGTTAATTATTTTAACAGATACCAAAGAAACCTTGGTACAACCTTAGCCTAATCCAAAACAGCTAATTACCATTGCGTAGTAATTGCTGTTCACCATGATAGGGCTTCGACTCCGGAGGTAAACGTACTTCCTCCCACCAATCACTGACCTGTAAAAGGGAGACAACGATGGAAGAAATACATGTGAGGAAAGTTCAAGAAGAGTAACAGAATGCAAGAAATTTACTTAAACCAATAGGGAAAAGGGGATGATGAGAAAATGGAAAGGCGGTGGGGGGGAGGAGGAGGTAAGTAAAAGGACACTGATGGAGGGAAATGAGGAAGAGACATGACTAGGAAGAATGAGATGAAAAGATATTGAAAACAACACGAGGGAACATCAGAATTAACTCAAATGGAATGATGCTGTGGAGGTACATACGTAGTTGGGAGCCCACCAGGCTTTGAGCTGTACGTAGCGCTGAAGTTTTCGGCCTTCCCCCTTTTGAAAGTCTCGTGCCAAGCATTCTCTTTGCTCCACCTCCCTCTGGCTCCAACAGGGGATTCACTGACTCAAGATACTACAGAGAAAAAGAGCAAAGCGTTGAAATCTACCTGGCCACAGTCCGAACCACCATGAGGAGAGCATCATCTATCTTAATGAATATTTCACTTTCAAGGTGTAGAATGGGATCAAGTAAGAGCCTATACCTTTCAACCAAAAAAAGGAATAAAACCTATTACCTATCCAACTTGCTCAATACAAAAAAAGGTGTACGATATAGAAAGAAAGGAAAAAAGTGAGGAAGAAAAAGGCAAATGAAAAATGAGGAGAGGAAGCATCAGAATATTGATGAAAGGGATGAGGAGAAATAGGGGGAAAAAAAAAAGAAGAGAAGAGGAAGATATGAACAGAAAAAAAAGCAACAAAGCAAATAACTTATAATGAAGATGAAAGTAGAGAAGATGCAAGGGTTGATAAAAGGATGAAAAAATGTCCAAGACGTCCAAAGTACAAGGTAAAGACCATTTGGAACAACATATTTAACTATTCCACATGAGTATTTGCCTCCACCTCAACAGGTAGTGAGTGCTACTATATTTAAACCTAAACGAAACCCAAACAGTTAATTTGACCAGGGTAATGGCAATACAATGGCTTACTTTTATCCAAAGATAGCCTGGTATCTCAACCGAAATTCAGGTCAGGTGGAAGAGCTGCATTTAAGTCATCAGCTGAAGCACAGCATGCTTCAAAGATGCGGCATCCCACCCTCCTTTCCCTCACAATATCCCCCCGTTTTTATCAAGAACAGCATGGAATTACAAGAAACCAACTAGAACAACTTATTACAAGCACAATACCAATTGGAATGAAATGAGATCGAAAGCAAGCAAGCATTACCCTGGTTAAAGTATCGTGGAGAGTCGGTGGAGGGAGACGGGGCAGAGATGACTGGAAGCTAAAAGCTTTGGGTTCCGGCCAGAAAATAGACGGACCATCATCTGAAATGCAACACGTGCACACTTCCTCATCCTGAGCCTTTGTTTTTCCAAATACGCAAACAAACATGTTCTGATAGGTCTCAAGGATCCGATTTTTCCTGGAAACTAGGAGACCAAACCTTGTACTGCTATAAGGCTTCCAGAATCTCCTTAGCTACAGAAGTTACCTCCCCAGGCACCCCCACCCCATTCCCCAAGTACCAATCCACATGCGTGCGCTTAATGGCGTGGTGCCATGAGGTGCAAAATATCATCCATGGTAGGAAAAGCAAACACGAAGGGTGTAGCGCATCGCAACACCATTGCTCGCCAGATTCCTGTAGCAAAGAGAGTCCACCAGCCACATCTCGCTGGCTGCGAGAAAGCAGAGATCTGCAGGCAGAATAAGAAACAGGCAAGAGAGAAGATATGAGAGAGAAAACAAAGCGACAAAAAGTTGCAACACAACAGTCCATCTTAAACTCCTGGAAACTGATGAACAATGGTTTTTTATCCTGATGAAAAAATAACTGGATCTCATGGCCTGTGCAGACACATACAGACTCTCACATCTTTTTGTAACCAACTACCTACCAATTCACCCCTCTCCACTATTCAATATTTCCTGAAGAGCCTGCTTTAAGCAGTTAACAGCTGAAACATCTTGAGACATTCACGGGCAGCGCCTGACTGAATTCGAGGAATGAACCCCAGCGAAGGATCCAGCCGAAGATGCAAGGATCCCAGGGTCCCAAGGTGACAACCAGCCAGCTGGAGGGTGGCATTGGATAAAGTCCTCGTTAAACCATTCTAGGTAAAGGGAAGATAAGATTGACAGAGGGAGGAGTAGGATGGTCAATAGGACAGAGAGGCCAGGTGTAGACATACACATCGGGTATATACAGGTTGGTGCACAGGTAACATTGCACTTTCCTTTGAGCTATGTAATCCGGGTTTGATTCTCGGTCTGTCTATAAACTGTCAAGATTGATGCTTCGCAGGCAGGGAGTTGCATAACAAAGTATGCTGTCCTACTGATGATGTTAAGTCGGGTGTCCTATTTGCTAGCATTACTTGACATGAAAGATGCATAGCATCTTAATGAAGAGTAGGTGAGTTAATGCCCTCCATGAACAAATTACAACCCCCTCCCCACCCACCCCAAACACCACTGATTAGGCTGTGGGACCATTAAAGTAGAGGAAGAGGTAGATGAGAATGAAGATGAAAAGGAGATGGAGCGATAGAGTGATATTGTGGTCACCTTGAGGCGGGTCAGATGCCTTGCCATGCTCTGAGACCCAGACAGCCAAATCTGCCGTAGAACCTCCTGACTAGCTGGAGATCAATGCCCTCTGGTGTGACCGTGAATTGAAATCCCACGGCTTGATGTGCTTTGCCATGGCTGTCAAAAGATTACAGAACAACAAACATGGAGAAATAGATGAAAACTTATAACAATTGAGGATGGTGCAAATGATCAAAGACTTTCAAAAAAGGACACAATTATACCTCCTTCTGTTCTGTTCTTGCGTATGACAGCTTGGCTGCCGGGTAGCTATCATTTATTGGAAGCACAGCTTTGCAGCTGATGGTTTGCCCTCTACCAGTGCACTGGTACTCATTTCCGCCTGCACGAGGATGAGTCACCCCACCTGGTGTTAATTCAACAGCCAACGTGGCTCGAACTCAGACCCTAAAGATCCCAAGCCAGCCATTCCTAGCCGCTAAGGCAACACCAGGCTTTATACTTCTTGAAGCCATCTGCTAGCACATACTCCAACTCAACTCATTATTTATCATCACCCCCACAACAACAACAACAAAAAAAGGTCTATCTTTCATTTACCCATCGTTAAATCAATCAATCATTTATTAACCCTCTTTAATGAATCAACCTTCCACTTACTCCTCGAAACATCAATATTCATTCAACCCACATCAAATAACTTTCATTCATTTCCTTTTACAATTAATCAATCTTTCATTTACTCTTCAAACCAATTTATTTTATTTGTATACCTTGTTGAGGCTCGTATGAGAGCTAACACACAACACACAGCAAGGGGAGCATGAGACAAGAGGTGGCGGGAGTGGGAAGGAAAAAAACAGTGGGGAACAGAGACATTAGGAGATCTGTGGAAGGGAGAGGGCTTGGGCGCGGGAACATGGGGATATACAAGATGGACATTAACAGGGACTTTCAGGAAGGAAAGCAGGGAATTTGAAGGAGGTGGGCTTGGGTGGATTAACGGAGGTAGAAAAGATCGAGGATTTGGATGGGGGATGATAAGAGGTGGTGGTGAACAACTGTTTTGAAGGCCTGGAGGAAGAATGGGAATGAATAGAGTGAGGGAGTTTATTCCAAGGAGGAAAAAAAGAGGATGAAAGAGTGAAGGTGAGCAGTGATTCGTGATTTGGTAGTTTTATCAGAAGGGGGTTGTTGGTGGACTGAGCGCCTGCGGAAATGTGGGGACAAATCACAGAGAGAGCAGGGGGGGGGGTGAGACTGGAGAGGAGATGGTAGAAGACAAGAAAGACAACCGACCTGCCTGCGGTGAGAGAGTGAAAGGCCAAAAACTCAAACTCATCGCGGAGATACCAATGATCGAAATGCTTGGTTTCCACATCGTGAAGCCGAGAAAGGTGGAGGCAGAAGCACCAGCCCAGAGGGAGAGCAGTGCTCCATCAAGCTGCGGACGAAAGCTTTGTAAGTGGTCAGGGAGCTCAGGTGGCAGAGGAAGGACTTTGCACGATGGAGGATTCCCAGTCGGCGACTGGCTTTGGAGGTGAGGTTGGAAATGTTGGCTTCCCAGGAAAGGTCATGGCAGATATGAGACCCAGAAAGCTTGAAAGAAAGACTTCTTCCAGAGGATTGTTTGAGAAGTGGTTGGGGGGGGGGGTGTTTCTAACGGTCCTTTCGGAGAGACATAGTGAGAGTGTGAGATTTGTCCGGATTGAAGACACGTTTCCACGTGTTGGACCAGTTTGTGATTTTACCCAGATCTGCAGTGAGCGAAGAAGCTGCTGCTTGCCGGTCTGAGGGATGACCGATGGTACGGCAGAGGGTGGAGTCATCAGGGAAGAGATAAAGAGGATTTTCCAGAGAGTCGGAGAGATCATGATGAAAACCAAGAAAAAGAACAGGGCCCAGAACGCTACTTGAGGAACTCCAGCCTGGACAGGAAGAGTGGATGAAAGAACTCCATTTAGGGCCACACGTTTCATTCATTCTTCTACCAATAAAGCGATCTTTCATTCACTACTCTCACAATCAATCACTCTTTAATTACCCCTGTTCAGGTCAATCCACTTTCAATCACCCCTCTTCTAACATTAATTTTTTCATTCATCCTCTTCCAAACAATCAACATTATTCATTCATTCACCTCTCCCACCAAATCCTTCCTCAAATAAATTTCTTTCAATTCCCACTTCACTCTCTCTTCAAATCATCAATTCATCCATTCACTCTCTTCGAATGAATCATTCATTCCATTCACCCCCTCTTCCAAGTTATCCTTTATTTTCATTCAGATTAATACGTACACGAACATTACACACCTTAAAAAACACCTTACAACACAAAAACTTACACAACATACACAACCACGATAGTATGTTATTTAAAACAACCGTAACCGTTATTTTGTATCAGACATCGACATGAATAAGTGTTTTCAAACAATGTAATCATTCTCAATTTGCATTATCAAATCCCAATACGTCGTCAAGAGAGATAACCTGAGAGGATGCGTTAAAACCCCAAACGTAATAAAATAACAAAAAAAAAGGAAGACGATAGTTCGGTCTGGAAATTAGCATCACGTCTCTTGTCAGCTTACGTGTTCCTCCTCTC
>CM068966.1:14416307-14430248 GCA_035128595.1 Eptatretus atami | reverse complement strand
AGAGAGAGATCCATTTTACCCTTTAGACCTTCATTACTTCCATCTTTCAGATATTTTAATAGCCTGAGACCCCTTGACCTTTAATACTTTTGACCTTTAAAACTAAACTTAGACCTTTCAATTTGCAACTCAACGACCTTTCATTAGGTCCATCCTTTCATTATTTGCCACACAAAATACCCACACAAAAACAGTCCTGGCGAGGTCTGCAAATCTTGATTGCTCTTTCTTGTTACATTGTTAATTTATTGATTCATAGCATGTATACGGTTTTGTTTGACCATCAGTTTGCCGTGAAAAAAAAAAAGTTTTAATTCATTACTCAAGTGTTACATTTTTTTAAACAATTTCTTAAAAAATGTGCAACTTTTGACAAAAAAGGACAAGTATATTACATTACAATCCATTAATACATATTTGATGTGAGATTTACATTAATGTCTCTTGGAAGTTGTGAATGAAACTTAAAATTAAGTCCTTTGGTTGAGCGTTTGTCCCAAAGCCTAGAGATTGATTGACGGAGATCTGATAGAGATGTTGAAGGTGATGAAGCGACAAAATAAATACAGGAGGCTTTTTTCATCAGATGGGAACCGCCGAAGCTGATAGTGATTCCTGGATTTAAGTAGTTTCACGAGGAAGGGGGTTGATGGTGGATGTTTATATCTTTCATCACCCATAACCATCTTCATCCACATAAATGTAAAAAGAAACAACCATTACAATCCGTTTCCTGTTGACACAACTATTCTTCCTCCTCATGTCTCCTTTTCCCCCCACACCAATACCGTCCCAATCCAATGAAATGGTCGAGCCAAGATTAGTGTGTGAGCAACTGATTACTCACACACAGGACTGGACACAAGCAAGTTTTGCTGAGTGACTTTCTGACTGGGCCTCAAAACAATGAAACAGATGGTTCCACAAATACAATTCCTCAATTCGTGCACAGAACGTGGATAGTCGATTGCATTGATTTGGCCAGCAACTGTGCTGCTAATGTGGTCTGCTCTTATGTCTCGGCAGGAATTTTGCAATTGTTCAGGGTGCCCGTGTATAACCGCTGGAATCTTCTCATCCCACATAAAAACTAGAACACATTATCCGTGCAGTCTTGAGAAAAAAGACATTGGGGAAAGCGTCTTTTCAACTCTTGCTTGTGCTTCTGAGCAATTATCTATATTAGCTTGTTCATCAAAGTTGAATAACAGGTGCGATGGCAACATACAAAGGCTGAAGGGGCAAAAGAAGCAGTCCAGGTATGTAACTTCTTGCATGGAGAAACTGACTATTTCAGCAGAAAAGATTCGTTGAGAAAAAGATGCACTAGCTAAAGCAAACATCTTTTGACAAGTTGGCCTTCTTTCTGTGTACATCATTTAGGAGCCACCATTTTTGTCTGAATGTCGCTATTACTCCGTCTTCAGAACGAACGGCAAATTTGATTTTGCTCAAGATGGCAGTAAATTTTTTGCCAAAGTACTGCTATACCGAAGGTTTTTAGAAGTGCAAACAATGGCTTTGGTTTAACAGTGTTAAATATATAGTTAACATTGAAATTTTATATTTGATCACAATCATGTTATTGTTTGTTTGGTTTGTTTGTACGTCCTGATCCATTCAGTGTAATTAGCTCTTCCACAAGCCTCAATTATTGTATACAAAAAACCCCAAAAACAAAAGGGCACTTGGTAGAGCACATACTCCGCCACGCAATGCCTGATCGCAAAAGAACATTATCAGGCCCAACCTTTTTTTGAAATAATGTGCTATATATCGTTTTTGGCCCTATCTCTCAGGTGAAGAATCACATTTAAAAATTCCAATAGTCGGATCCGGATCTGGATCTTCACCAAAATCTAACAGTTTTGTCCTTGTTGCACAACAAACCTGTCCCAAAATTTTCATCCAATCATCACAACTTTTTGAGTATCCTGGCACAAACAGACCAACAGGAAGAAGACGTCGTGCCAGAGCACGATACTTTGCAAAATCCATAAAAACAAATTTGAACCTCAAAAAATAATTGGTCGTTGAATTCAATGACAAATATGGCAAACTCCTGCTTCAAATGTCAAATGAATGGAATGAAAATTGAGGATTTTAGAAATCTCACCTAGTTGTTGACTTTCACGTATGCTTGACCTTTTGGCCATGTTGAATCTCAAAAATTATTTGGTGGTTGAATTGAAAATTGGTGGTTGAAACTATATAAGCTAATATGAAAATCCTGTTTCAAAATTTCTCGTCAATCCGATGAAAATTGAGATTTTTAGAAATTCGACAGATTTGTTACCTTTGGCCCATGTTGGCTTTTGACTTAAAAACAATAGGGCTTATTGCCTATGACAAACCCTACATTTGTGAAGTTTTGTGAAGATCGATTTAAAATTGTGGACCTGTAGGGCAATTGAAAAACAGACACAGACGAACAGACAAGACAGAATAACAAAATTGACTGACAATATCTTGAAAAATCTTCGATTTTGCAAGTAACAAACAAAACAGACAGACAGGGTGAAAACATAACTCCCTTACCTTCGTGGTGGAGGTAAGCAAGTTTTTTAGGCTGTCGGGAAAAAACCCCGCAAAAACATTATGAAGCAGTAGTTTGCCGCCATGACGCACCGTCTCTTTTACATCAGATTATTTAATGTGTTAAATTAGCTATTCGTCCTTTGTGTCCTTTTACTGCATCCTAAAACAGTAAACTGTTCCTGTTTGGAAGGATGTTTCAATTTTGGTTTGACTGCAGACTGAGTGAAGCAATGACTTATAGTTGTGGTGTGAATGTGCGCTTCGGACGAGACTCCAACCATTTGCCAAATTCAGACGGCAAGTCAGCTAAACTGCAAGGTTTGTGTTCCGATTTGTGTGTGCAGAGTGTTCAATATATAAAATTACAGTTGAAATCAAAGCAATTCCTCAATCACAGACTGACATCTGTCAGACAGAGTAGACAATTGCTTAAACCCGCGCTTTAATGCTTAACGCGTTGGGGTAACAGGCGAACGTGTCCCTGTTTAACGTCATTCGAGAGACGGCACACTTTGTTGTGGACCAATCCCACAGTTCAGTTTACAGTTTTGGTTGAGAATTGAAACCACACTGCACAGCTCAAAGTCAGTGCACCATCTCTGAGCAATGCTGGTGGACATCAAGAACATACGTGAGGATTTCATAACTGTTCCACCGGCTACAATATCATGAATGAGAAAAATCTCTCCCTCTTTAAAATTCAAATCCTCACCTCGTAGCAACTTGTTCCCATGAATAGGAGCATCTGCCCACTGTGCTCATGCAATTTTATTCCCATGCTTCCATTGCGATAAACCACACAACTGTGAAAGATTTATCAAAACACCTTGGGGCGGGATAGTCACAGTCAGAGAGAGAGGGATTTACTTTTGGGGTACCACTCTGTACTGACAGTTATCAAACAGCCATCTACACCTATCTACATTACTTTCTCCCACCATCTCATCCAACTTCTTTCAACCTTCCATCTTCAGGTCCCAAGGCGTCGATACTCTATCGACCGATCATCACAGTTCCCATGCAGTAGTGATTGGGGAGGAAAGCATCCAGGGAAAGTAACGGATTCTCCAAGCTGTAACCCTGTTCTTCATGCATCCAGAGTGAGGGAAGAAGGCCCCCTTCTCTATGGCCATCGAGCCGACGCCTGTTCACCCTTCAGAGAAGAATGCCGCTCTGGTCTTTGCCCAATGCACGCTGCACGCATGTCACATGTAACAAGAATAAATATTCAGATGCCTCAGTAGCTTAATTTTTGTTTTTTATTCTTTATTTTTTCTATTTGTTTTTTTTTTTTCGTTTTTAGATTTTTGTATTTTTTGATTCTTTATCTTTTTAGTTGTAGTTTGTGGCTGTTTATTTTTTCTAATTAATGTTGTCTTTAGTTTGTCATATTAATCTCAATGAGATCTCAAACTCAAAATACGCCACACACCCGCCACCCACCACCCCCAGCCACCCCCCCCCCCCCAGTTTCTTGAAAACCCCAAATTCAAATGCACCTCAAATACAGTACAACATTTTTGTAAATGTCACCCATGATAATTCCAGTCTTTCACAAACCACAAATAAAGAATATATCTTAACATTACAGATTACATGAGTGAAACTGCGAACTTTTTGAAAAAAGGAAAAACAAGATTTTCTTGGGGGGTTCCGGGGTATGCCTACCCATAAAATTTTGAAAATTGAATGCCAAATATGAATTTTTGCGGGTGATCCTGTCCATATTGTAACAAAAAAAAACGATACAAATGAAAGTGATGTTTGGGGAAGAATTTTTTATTCACCCTGAACATTTCAGCTGGAGCCTGTGTGGCTTAAACGGTTTAGGGTGACTGGCTTAACATCTTAGGGTCTTGGGTTCAAGTCCCCTCACATGCCCTGTTGAATTAACACCAGGTGGGGTTGACTCAGTGCGTTATGTCCTTCCGAGGTTAGCAAAATGAGTAACAGGGGCACTGCTCACGTGGCAGCGGTCGGAATCATGAACGTTATAAGTGACGGGAAATAGCGTTGAAAGAGTTCAAATGCCACAGGGAATAATGGAAAGTTGCGCAGGTATAGTGTGAATAGCCCTCTGGAACCTTGCAGCGGCAAGGCAGGAATGTTGATCGAAGGTCCAAAGACGAAATCGACTCTTCGACTCTTCAGACGAGCTACATCAACCCGCGTAAGGCAACGTGAGACGTGCAGGTGCCAGAAAGCCAAAGAGCTTCTTTACACACGAGCCACATGGAGGTGCAATATCAGGGAAGAATCATTGCCAGCGAAACTCCACCATAAGCTTGCCCTTTTTCCAGCACATTACAGCAGCAGAAGATCACCGTCTACGTGGACGCATCTGATAGACACAACAAATGGCGCGTCGTTTCGCGCCAAAATTCCAAGCAGGCGGATATTTAGCGTGGAAGGAAAGGACGTCCAAGGCGTTTAGAACCGAGTCAATCCTTTATTCCACCCCACTCATCTCTCTTCACGTTGCACCCGGTTCCGGAAAACCCCCGATCAACTGAGCTCGAGAATATTTACATATTGTAACATGAAAACGATGCCGCTACAGATCGCCAATGGCCGCATTTCTTCTCCTCGACCTTTTGTGAGACCATTGAAGAAGAATTCCATTGAAGGATAATAGTAAGTCCCGTCTCGGTGATAACTCAAGCGGTCTTCTCCAGCTGAATGAACGAGGGATGAATGAACATCAAGCCTTCCATTCGATCGGGAAACCCACCTTCTCCTTTTTCCCTTTCACAATTTACTCCGTCATTCTATAAACTCAATCTCTCTATTTTCATTCCAATCACAAATTAAATATGACACCATAAATATAACAAAATAAATGTTCACAACACTCATGATGTAAAGGAATATCAATGCCATTCCAACGTGATAACCAGTACAGACGAATCTGTTGGTGAGGAAAGGCAGATACGCAACACCGACGTACACACACAGCCTCCTGCTTGGGGGACATCTAATCACGGTAACGTGCTTGCGAGCTTTTACACCCAGGTAACTTCCACAAAAATAGCTCATAATAAAAACTACCGTGGAAGTGATCTCATAAATCGTGCTCATGAATGCGTTGTTGCGTTCACATTGCACCCCATCCGGATGAAATGGGTTGATAAACGAATCGATTCCCGATAATCGCGGCGTGCTTTCTGATGACCTCCGCATGGGTCGTTACAAAAATACGGATTTCTGTAAAATATGGAAGGAGTTTCACCCCATGGGATTAGTGAGCAAAAAATGATCACTGAAGTTACATGATGAATGAAAGTGTCAGAATTATCTATCACACAAAAACGGCTAAATTGAAGAGATTGAAAACGTGTTTAACTGGGTGGAAAGTGTTTACCCATCAATGTTTAAAATTTGGACATTACATTATCGAGTCAAGACCAATTGCACACGTGCGAAGGATGGCCAAGGTAATCGCCCCGTCAATTAAAATATCAACCATTACTTTCCTCACTGATTTAGCCAGGATTACCTTTAAAAGGAAACACTTCAAACCTTGTTTTTGGCTTTAGGAACGGAATAAAGGAGATCCCTCAGAATGTCATCACTTAGCATAAACCCCAAAACATCGTTCCATTATGATCATCAAACTTTCTCTTCTGGTTGTCAGAAAAGTGGCTTCGTTGTTGTTTTTTGCCAGGCAGGGGTGTGACATCATGAATGTACCTCGTATTTGATCAGTTTATTTGGGAGTGCATCCAACATATCGATTGTCCCAGCAAAACTACATGCTCAGCACGATCCATGACTGACCGATTTCCGGCAGTAAGGGGCCGCCAGTTGCAGCTCTCCGGGCTGTGGGAGAGACTTGTCATCAAGGATAATTTGAAGTTGGTTCTGGAGGACGTGGTGAGAGCAGGCACCACCATGGTATACAACAAGCGGAAATATCGGCCACGATGCAGGACACCAAGTGCCGACTATCTGTCATGTGCTGCAGGGTATCTACAAAGCAGCATGAGAGGGGAGAAACGGAGAAGACAATAAATATGGAGTTTTTATTATTGGATATGAAATTGGAGAAGAGAAAAAGGTAAAATGGTGAATGAGGAGGGATGCAGGTACAAGGAATAAAAAAAATTGTTGCACGAATGAGGGATGTCCAGGATAGCCAAGAGGCATGTGCACTGGCCTATGACTGTCTAGCCTGGGTTTGAATCCGCGCACAAGCTGTAAACTGTCGCTGATGAATCACTCTGCATGTTCCGAATGCACGGCGATTCATCAATGTGTGTGCCGTCCCTCAGATGGACATTAACTGGACGTTCTGTCTGCTGGCATTAGTAAGGGGACATCCTTCGCGGAAAGTAGGTGAGTGATCGCCGGGACCTGAACGAATTACATTAAAAATTAAGCACACTCAGTGAGTATCCTGGCGTCGGAGTGGGCAACCCATCGGAAATTGTAACCTCGCCAAGAAACTGCTTCAGCAGAAGCCGATGCTCTATATCGAGCATGGTACATGATGATGTGCAAAAAGATGATGGAAGGCACAATAACTTTTAGTCAGGTGCTGAAGACAATATGAAGAATGGGGTGGTTGGAAGTTAGTGAAGTAGAAGTAGGAGAAATTCAGTGCAATGTGCAGGTGCGATGAGAGAGAATGTCAAACAGTTTCAATGCAGGCAGCGACAGGTGTTGAACATCCGCTCCCACTGAGAAGAGCACATGGGCACTGTTCCAAGCAGCATTAACTAAAGGGAATAGAAAGAAGAATGAACAGTACATTAATTGAAGGGGGAGTGGAGGGCAGGGAAGGGAAGAATTGGAAAATGGTCTGTATTGCCTTTTTTTGAAAATCATTAGAGTGTAACAAATCCCAAAGCATTAACCAGAGCACTGGGCTGCACCCCTTACTGGCATTATCTCCTCACGATCGAGCTTTTGGCGATAGAGCATCATAAAATGAATGACGTTGGCAGCCCTCGCGGCTTGAATTGTGGTTGGCTGTGGTATAACAGGTGTCCTTTTGAAATGTGGGAGGGGAGGAGAAGTAGAATTAGAAACGATAAATAAATACAAACATCTGTACAAGTTAACTACTGAAACTTAAAAACAGGAGTTACAGGCCTGTGCAGATACATAACGAGCAGAGCACGTCATTGGAATCCAACATACATGGAGGAACAGTACAAGAAGAGTAAATTAAGAGAGGATTCAAATAATTAAACAGGGATTGACAGGGTCACATGTAAAGTATCTGTCAATAACGTTCCAACCTATTTACAACTTGGTTAAAGTCAGTCACAAGATGAGGTCCGTCATCAAGAATATAAAGTTACGAAAGACCCAAATGGATGTGAGATGTGGCTTCATTTTAAAATAAATACTGCATATAAATAAATACCTCAATATTTCTGACATTACTAATGTCTCTCAGAGGCTTGAGCATGTCACTCTAAAATGTTAGATGCAATGACTAACAAAGGTTGTGGGACACCCTCTCCAAAATTTTGAGAATGCTCCACACATGCATCTGATTTGTGCAACAGTGATCTTCTTCTTCTTCTTTTGGCTGCTCCGGTTAGGGGTCGCCACAGCGGATCATCCGTTATGATCCGCATAATGAATTTGGCACAGGTTTTACGCCGGATGCCTTCCTGACGCAACCCTGGTCACCTCTTACGACACAGGGATATTGTGCAACGTGAATATCATCGCAATATGCAGTACAAATTGGTCAGGGAAGTCCATTGCCCATTTCAGAACACGGTGTAATGGAACTCTGATGGCAACTCCACTGAGGACATTATCAATATTCGCAAATCAACTGCTGGAAGCATCATAAAAGTGGAAAGATTATAGGCATCACCTAAGACGACCAACACTAAGCGGACCATCCATAATCACCTCAACTGAGAAGACAACCCCCGAGATGGATTGTTAGGAAGAACAGGTGAGGAGTTTTTAGTTGCCCAAATCTCCATGATGTGACATGAAAGTTCAGTGAATCATGAGATGTAAAGCATGAGTGGTTGCAGTTTATCGAGCCTTGCATTCCATGGAAGAACAATGAAGAGTGGCTACAAATATATAGTGTGTGTGTGTGTATATATATATATATATAATACACAAGCCGGTAGGCGGACATGGGTAGTCGACTACCCAATAGAACCTGAAGGCGATGGGCCCGTTCGATGGGGAATGACCTGAGGATTAAGCACAAGAAAATTCATGATTCTAGCTTCAAGGGTTAATTCTGCAGATTGTTTTTTTCGTTAAAATACCCCCACATTTAGAGTTTTTTCGGCCGTTGCTAGGCAACGGAGGGGTCCATAGCAACGGTTCTTTCTCACACATAACTAGGATACATGAACCTACCATACCAGTTTCATGTATATCTGACTCATAGTCTTCTGAGATATAACGAACCTCGTTTTTTTATTGTTTTGACCAGGGTTCATTCAAGTCTATCTTCTCCGATGGTTTTCATAGGATCCGGCTGGAAATTTTTGACAATATGGCTGAATGTACTGCCCACAGTCGCTCGTGGCCTGAATTTTTGAAAAAAACATTTTTTTTATGATTTTTCAAAAATTTCAAAGTCCGTTGCTAAGCAACGGTGGTGTCCATAGCAACGGTTCTCATTTGCACACAACTAGGTCATGGTATGAACCTACCAAGCAAGTTTCATCGAAATCGCCATTGTATTAACGGAGCACTGGACCGAACAGACATACATACAGACAAGCCGGTAGGTGACATGGCTGCTCGCTCGAGATGGAAAGCTGGCCGACGCGACTAGCCGATATTCATGTACATGCTATCAATCAATTTAGCACAATAAATATGATTATCACAGCCCTCTTAGTTTGCGCCAGAAATCCGCCTTGTGAAATTTCAGGCATGTTTCCAAAGAGACTAACAAATGGCAGCCCTGGTAATTCCATTTATCTATTCGCTAGAATTTTTTTTTTATATGATGCTGTAAGACATTCTCCCTTGGGCACAAAAAAACAGGTCCCTCGGAGGTCCAGTTTCGGAGGTATTGATTTTTTTGTACAGTCCACAATAAGTGTACGATGTACGATAAAGTATTTTAGCTGTTGCTAAGCAACAGAGGTGTGCATAGCAACCATTCATTTTTGTGTACATGCTAGCCACATTGTACACATTTCACCCAAGTTTATCAAAATCAGACTCTTTCTCTTAGAGATATTCGCAATTAACCGTTTCTGAAATGTTCGACATGTACTCGCCCAAAACCTATCTCTCCTACAAATATTTTCCGTTAGGGCTGCAAATTGGCATGGAGGGAGCTAGATAGATTGCGCACAGAACTCTAAGCTTCGATTTTCGATTTTTTTTTGATTTTTTTCGATTTTTTGACCACTTTAAAGGGCCGTTGCTATGCCGTTGCTAGGCCCCAGGATCCCATATTCGAACGCACACATTCCCAGAAATATTGGTCCTACCTACCAAATTTCATTGGAATCGGTTGAGTGGTTTAGCCCTGGCTTGACAAAGTTTCACGGACAGACAGACAGATGGAAATGTCCAGAATAAGGGTGCTCTAAGAGCAGCCAACAAGCATAGACAGACAGACAAACATATCCCACGGAAATACTGATAATAGGGTAGAAAAAAAAATCTCAAAAATTTTTTTTCCCGACTCGATCAACTACCATATATATATATATATATATATGTATAGCCTGACAAAGTGAAAGGTTAAACAGATATCATAGAGTCTGTCAAAACAGGTTTCTGGAACATTGAGTCCAGGTTCACAATGTTCAATGTCTTTAGAATGTCATTTTATAACAATACTGAGTGCAAACTTAAAGAACTACTTGGAATGGCAAAAAGTCCAACTTCCAATTGACAGAAAATGTTAGAATAGTCAAGACTGTTGTTAGGACACCAAGAGGCCCTACAAAATATTAAATGGGTGTATTTATGTATTGTTATGTATTGAATGCTTGAAGGTGCTGATGAGCCTGTTTTGGTAAATGGAGTCACAGCCCTTTTGTAAACATTTAGGAAAGGCTGTGCTAAATCCTTCCTTCATTACATGTGACTGACCTATCACGTGAGCATGGCTCGGGGATGGGAAGCATGGCCAAAATCGAAATCAAAACATCTTGATCTTTATCTCTGCCCTCTCACCTCTCAATCCAGCCCCTGGCCCTCCAGGTTACACACATTCTTTCCAGCAACACTTTCCTCATTACCAAGTCGAACTCTCACCTCCATTCTTGCCTGTTGAAGTATCTCCCTGAATCCGTTGTTCCCAACAGGATTTCATGTCTTCTGCCCTCAACCACCTCATGGTTTTTCCCATTTGCACGACTGAGCTTTATTACACCCACCGAGACCCTGTTCTCACCCTTCTCCTTCAATTTCTCTCCTTGAGCTGTGGAGCATCCATTTGTTGGCTCAATGTTTTCCTTTTGCCTCATTCTTCCCATAGTTCTACTCTTCCATGAGACTCGATACCCGTATGAAAAAAAATAAATACATAGATACATATATAAATACACAGTACGTTTTTTTTTTTATTATCTTAAACGAAGAAACAGTACATCCAATCAAAAACAGTAAACTAGATCTATTCTGCTAATTTAAGTAATAAGCAAGAGCAGACCGGAGTTTCAGGTGACATTTCACCTGCTTCTCAGTGATCTTCCTCAGGCCAATAGACCCTGAGTCTCAGCACGTGTCCACTTTTTATTTCCGAGGCAACCATTCCTGGTCACAGTGCCGGTGTGAGGTCAATTGAGAAGTGTTTTTATTTTGCCGAACCATAAGTAACAAATGCTTTCGTAGTTAGGGTGGCTGTCTTGGGATCTTAGCGTCCTGAGTTTGAGCCCTGTTGCCACTGAATTAACACCAGGTGGGGGTGACTCAGCCTGTCATCCTTCCGAGATCGACGAAATGAGTACCGGTGTACTGGTATCGAGGCACAGCATCAGCGGCACAACCACGCCCCAACAAAATGATAGCTACCCAGCAGCCAAGCTGCCATACACAAGAAGAAGAAGCAGCAACAAATGCCAATCATATCATCAATGATCTGCTCTGCTGTTTTTTGTTTTTTTTTACTTACTCGTGATCTGGAATTTTATGTGTGGGGTGACTAGGTGTGTGTGTGTGTGTGTGTGTGTGGTGTGTGTGTGTGTTGTGTGTGTGTGTGTGTGTGGTGTGTTGTGTGTGTGTGTGAGCGTGCGTGCGTTTCCAGGGCATGAACATGGCTGGGTTCATGTCCGGGTAGGCCGGTAGGACATCGTGACGTGTGGGTTGCATGATTGGTGGGGTTTCCATTTGGTGTTGTAGATATGTGGGCGTGGTTTTTTGGGATCGAGAGTTAGTTTTTTTGCTCACCTCGTCTAGCTGTTAGCCATTCATATCAAGGTGTGTATTGTGTCGGTATGTCCACGGTCTCCCCAATAAGACCACCCTCTCAACTCTTAATGTGCCATGCCTCCAGTATCAATCTGCGGCGTTTGTTGGATGTCGTGTCTCGGACACGGGTCCCATCCAAGTCAAATTTGTGGCCAGATTGCAGGCAATGACATGCTATGGCTGACTATGTCACCTTTCCAAGCCTAGTTGTTCCATCATGTTCATCGAGCCCTTATTTCAAATGCCTTTCAGTTTCACCAATGTAGAATCGGTCACAGTCTCTGCATGATGAATGGTAAACTACTCCTGATTTATCAACAGTTGATATCCTGTCCTTTAGTTTTGAAAAGACATTACGGATGTTGTCTATTTATTATGTCGTTTGGAAACACGTACACATATTTATTATGTGCTCGCAAAGACACCCAGCGTTGCCAGGCATTTTTGCATCGTGTATGTTTGGAGAAGTTAGCTAAGGTGGTCACCTTTTTTCTCCAAACTCTTCTTTAACCCTTGAGAGTTATGTCATTAGATGAACAGTAAAATTATCTTGAAATCGATGCATAGGTTGTGTTTGTACTATTTTCTGCTTTTGAATAATTAGCGATTAGCGTATTGAGAGGTCACATGACTCCTTCACCGATCTTACTGATCGTTGGAATGTCCTAATCAAGTTATTTTTCACATCTGATGATTGAAGCTCACCATCACACCAATTATATAGATAATTTAAATCCGAAAAAAATTTGGGTTTTTTTTTTGGAAAGCGTTGTATATATGGATCTACCCTCGGAGATGGCTCAGGTGGTGGCTCGTGTGTTTATAAGTTATGAATTGTGAGAAAATAACTTTCAAACCACTAGTAAGGTGCATCGTGGTTAAAAAAGAAGTGATCCTCAAGTTTCATCGGGATTAATCTTGGGAGCTCAGAGGAGTAAGGCTCACAGTAAACTACTGCTCTCCACCATCGTAGGATCAATTGTGAACATGTGTAGCGGGTTCAAGACGCGATGAACCTACTGCACATGCATAGCAGTTATTGTGATAAATAATTTCCACTGACATTATCGCGACAGCAACTGGAAAGTACGATAATCGTCCTGTCACGATTAGTGCTATACGTATATACTTAACCAATACAACGAAATGCTACTTGAGGTATAATACCTTTTGATTTGTTTTTCTCAACAAGAGTGAGACTCATGGAAGAGCAAGGTTAGATTAACAGTGGGGTAGCAGGGCAACAATTGGGCACAACCGTCAAGGGGATAAACTTATAGGAAAGAGAGCGAAAGAGAAAGATCGATACGGTGGTGTAGTGCCAAATTGTGAGGTAGGAGCCTTGTAAAAATGTCGGCTGTGACGTCATCTCCAGATCTACCATCATATCAAGTTTGAACATGACTCTAAGCATTTGAGTCCCTAAAATCAGTGATAAATTAATATATGCACATTTTACCATGATAAACAGCTGAACACTCACACCCACATAACCTCACAATTAAGAATCCCCTTTCAAGATAAAGTCAGATCGGTTTATTCTCTACTCACTAACCACCATTTTTCGACAAAACTATGTCGAGGCCTTGCCATTTGTGGGTTTCCCCTCCGTAGATTCGCTCTATCGCGATTAATTTACTCAGGCAAGTTTTGCGGATTGCGGTCAATGTGCCCGAATAATCACGGGTTGGCAAACTATTTTACACAATTATTCACCTAATTAACACAGGCCGTCAACACGGTAATCCCCTCAAACCCTCCAACATCATCATCATCACCATCATCATCTCCATCAACTCGTCTTTATTGTCGCCATCATCGGATAAAGTTTATTTATAATCATTATTATTAAAGGTAATCGTTGCATGATCTTAATAACTAAAGAAAATAAATTTTATTTTATGTTTTTAATAAGACTTTTATTCATGAAAAGAAATAGCACAAAAACGATGCACAGGCATGTTAATTAAGGGACAAATTTTACAGTTTGGACAAAAAATTTAAGTTTAAGGCCCTAACCTTATTTTCCCAATT
>CM068966.1:14386655-14405287 GCA_035128595.1 Eptatretus atami | reverse complement strand
TCGTGGATCAATTGTGAACATGTGTAGCGGGTTCAAGACGCGATGAACCTACTGCACATGCATAGCAGTTATTGTGATAAATAATTTCCACTGACATTATCGCGACAGCAACTGGAAAGTACGATAATCGTCCTGTCACGATTAGTGCTATACGTATATACTTAACCAATACAACGAAATGCTACTTGAGGTATAATACCTTTTGATTTTTTTTCTCAACAAGAGTGAGACTCATGGAAGAGCAAGGTTAGATTAACAGTGGGGTAGCAGGGCAACAATTGGGCACAACCGTCAAGGGATAAACTTATAGGAAAGAGAGCGAAAGAGAAAGATCGATACGGTGGTGTAGTGCCAAATTGTGAGGTAGGAGCCTTGTAAAAATGTCGGCTGTGACGTCATCTCCAGATCTACCATCATATCAAGTTTGAACATGACTCTAAGCATTTGAGTCCCTAAAATCAGTGATAAATTAATATATGCACATTTTACCATGATAAACAGCTGAACACTCACACCCACATAACCTCACAATTAAGAATCCCCTTTCAAGATAAAGTCAGATCGGTTTATTCTCTACTCACTAACCACCATTTTTCGACAAAACTATGTCGAGGCCTTGCCATTTGTGGGTTTCCCCTCCGTAGATTCGCCTCTATCGCGATTAATTTACTCAGGCAAGTTTTGCGGATTGCGGTCAATGTGCCCGAATAATCACGGGTTGGCAAACTATTTTACACAATTATTCACCTAATTAACACAGGCCGTCAACACGGTAATCCCCTCAAACCCTCCAACATCATCATCATCACCATCATCATCTCCATCAACTCGTCTTTATTGTCGCCATCATCGGATAAAGTTTATTTATAATCATTATTATTAAAGGTATCGTTGCATGATCTTAATAACAAAGAAAATAAATTTTATTTTATGTTTTTAATAAGACTTTTATTCATGAAAAGAAATAGCACAAAAACGATGCACAGGCATGTTAATTAAGGGACAAATTTTACAGTTTGGACAAAAAATTAAGTTTAAGGCCCTAACCTTATTTTCCCAATTACCCCTTAAGTTTGCGTATCGTGGATTTGCGCTTCATGGGGATTTTTCAAAAACGTAACCCCCGCGAATTGACAATACAAGTCCTCCTGTATTTTAAAAAAAAAAAGAAGTTTTTATTATCCCCGCGCCGCGTGGCGGAAGGGGGGATATTGTTGTCACCCGGTCGACCGTCCGTCCGTCCGGCTGGCTGGGCGTCAACATTTATTATCCCCGCCGCGTGGCGGAAGGGGGATATTGTTGTCACCCAGGTCGTCCGTCCGTCCGTCCGGCCGGCTGGCTGGGCGTCAACATTTATTTCAATGGCGGGGGATTCCCCATCTCTGATGGGTATATTTATCCCCCGCCGCGTGGCGGAAGGGGATATTGTCACCCGGGTCGTCCGTCCGTCCGTCCGTCCATCCGGCTGGCTGGGGTCAACATTTATTACCCCCCGCCGCATGGCGGAAGGGGATATTGTTGTCACCGGAGTCGTCCGTCCGTCCGTCCGGCTGGACGTCAACATTTATTTTCAATGGCGGGGGATTCCCCATCTCTGATTATCCCCCGCCGCGTGGCGGAAGGGGGATATTGTTGTCACCCGGGTCGTCCGTCCGTCCGGCTGGGCGTCAACATTTATTTCAATGGCGGGGATTCCCCATCTCTGATTATCCTCCGCCGCGTGGCGGAAGGGAGATATTGTTGTCACCCGGTCGTCCGTCCGTCCGGCTGTCCGTCCGTCCTCCGGCTGGGCGTCAACATTTATTTCAATGGCGGGGGATTCCCCATCTCTGATGAGTATATTTTTATATTTAGTACCATGTGTTAAGGCAGGCAGGATGGCCGAGAATTACGCACACACACCTCGAAGCTGTCTAGCCTGGGTTTGAATCCTGTCCCAGCTACTGTATAAACTGTCATACCAGAGTTTCACAGGAAGGGTATTAATCAGCGTGCGTGCCGTCCCTCGAATGGACATTGAATTGGGCATCTCATCTGTCAGCATTACTGCATTAGTTGTTGTCTTTTGCATTAGCATATATAATGTCATGCTTATCTGCTCTGCCAATATGAGTCTGTGTCATTGATGTATTGTTGTGGATTTGGAAACCTTTTGCACACAGACAGACAGCAGTCCCCATAGTTCAGTTATTTCGATAAGTATGTGTATAGTTAGATTCCATTCCCTATGTCTAATGGGAATTTTGTGTGTGTGCTGTGAGTTATTTTATAGTCAGGTTTTATACATCTACTACAACAACAACAACAACGGCACCGTCCTCACTCAACCCGGTCGCCATTGCCCACGTGTTTTTGGCTGAAGGTGTGGGCGGAGCCTCCATCGCCTCAGATCGAGGCTCCGCCCGAGGAAGGGCATGTAACGTTTCCTCCAGCCAATGAGCGAAGGGCGAGCATCGCACGCGCGCCCCAGCCAATGGAGGCCAGCGTGCCGAAAGCTACTACGGAGCCTTTTCGGGGGGCGGGCTCCGAGACGCCTCGACACCCCCCCCCCCCCGAGACGCCTCGTCCAACCAGGAGACAGACCACCTCAGGGGCGGCCCCGCCAGCCAGATGGGATGTTCGCCCCTCGTCCAATCCGGAGGCGAGTCCCTCAGAGCAGTTCCCTCGACCCGCGGGGAGGGGAAGGATAAGAGTGGGTGGCGAGCCGAAGAAGGAGAAAGAGAAAAAGCCTCGTCTTGCCTGCTGGCGTTCTCGTCTACCCACGGGTGCTCGTCTCGTCTGGTCCGTTCCCGTGCTGGCTGGCGTCCGTTGCGTCGTTCCTGGTCCCTGGTGCTTGGTGCTGCGTTGTTTGCGGCGGGTTCGAGCCCGCCACCGGACAAGCTCGACCAGACCGCACGAGACGGACAGGTGCAAGAATTGGCCCCTGCCCTCAGCTCGCCTTTCCCTCCCGAGCTGAAGGGCCAAAATAAAGGCCGTGGCCACCATTTATTTGGGTGTGCGGTGTGTGTGTGGCGCCAGTCTGTTAAGTAGAACTGTTAAGTGCTTCTCGCTCACTGTACATTGCCTGCATTTCTTTTATTCGGATAACTCTGCTCTTTGTGTGCTCCCCTCCCCCATTATTGTTTATAAATAAACCCCCGTGTTAAATGTTCCAGCTCGTTTTCTGTGCTTTCTCCCATTGACCCAGCAAGGTGCCTATTGAGAATTAGTGAGGTCGTCGGTGCCGTAAATCGTTCATTTGGTCCGGCGCGGCTTTGGTAACTTCCGCTCGGTTACGCCGGATCCGAGTCGGTAACAGCGACTCGGTTCGGACAAAGTCGGCCGAGGGTGTGGTTTCCCCCGGTAGCTTAGACTGCGTGGTTATTTAGGTATATTGGAGAGCGAGACAATTAACCCTACGCCATGCGGTCGAAATATTGGCGTCCACGGTCCCTAAGGGACCCGTGACCTTTGGAGTTATCCAAGGGTTACGACCTTCCATTCCGGTGTTCGGTGGGAGACGGCCTAACTGCTCATCTAGCGGTCGTCCTCGCCACCGAACCCCGGCCCACAACAGTATTGTAGGCCTACCTTTACTTGTACAACATGACAGTCATTCTTCACGAAAACACCAACAACCACATCACAGACCAACCCAGACTTCAACTAGTTGTAGGCATCCAACGTTTTCCATGCCTTCACGTCGTTCAGGGTGTAAACACAAGATAATTCATGAAATCTATATCAAAAAAAATGGTTGGAAAGTTTGCCTCGCTTCTGAACTTTGCTGTTCAGGTATCCCCCACTTAAGGAAGGTTCACATAGCTTCAAAAAGTGAAGGTTCATCACAACAAATGGATTCATTGAGGGCTATTCATCACTTAATTAATTCTTAATTCGCCACAAGGATGCTCCTGCCGATTAACTTTTCGATAGGGAGATTAACTTTTCAGAAGGCAAGGGTTAAAAAATGTAGGTTGTCCATTGTCCACTGAATTAACACCAGGGGGTTGACTCAGCCTGTCATATCCTTCCGAGGTTGGCGAAATGAGCACCAGTATACTGGTAATAGGGGCACTGCATCAGCGGCATAGCTGTGCCCTTAACCAATGACGCAACCAGCAGCCAAAAAGGCAGCACAAGATGGGAACCAGTCAAAAAGAAGTTCAAAAGTCAACCATCGGACGGAAAAGTGATGTTCAGCGATGAAAAGTGAAACCAGGCCCAATTTTGAAACACCAAGAAGGGCGCACAACGGTAAAGTGTCTGTTGGGAAATTCTCCAGAACCAGTTAAAACCAGCTATTCGATGGAAACGCCAAGGATTACTATTAAAAGGTGTTGCATTGTTGCATGACAATGCCCATCCACACACTGCCACCCAAATTGTGGAAACCCTCCGGCAATTGAACTTTGAAGTGTTGGAGCATCCTCCGATCAGTCCTGACCTGGCCCCTTTGGACTTTCACCTGTTTGGTCCACTCAGACGCTTTAAGAGGCCGCCACTTTGCCAGTGACCAGCAAGTGAAAGAAGCGGTGCATGTGTGGCTCATCGCTCAGCCAAAAACATTTCTTTCTAAGGGCATACAGAAGCTTGTGAACCGATGGACTAAGTGTGTTGAAAAGGAGGGGGACCATGCGGAAAAATGATGCTCTTATACATGCTCAATTGTAGTTTTTTTTTGTACATACCTTGTCGAGGCTCATGTGAGAGCTAACACAACGCACAGCAAGGGGGCATGAGACAAGAGGTTGGGAGTGGGAAGGACAAAACAGTGGGGAACAGAGACATTAGGAGATCTGTGGAAGGGAGAGGGATGGGACGGGGAACATGGGGAATAGAAGATGGATATTACAGGGACTTTCAGGAAGGAAAGCAGGGATTTGAAGGGGTGGGCTTGGGTGGATTATCGGGGGTAGAAAAGATCGAGGATTTGGATGGGGGATGAATAAGAGGTGGTGGTGAACAGCTGTTTTGAAGGCCTGGAGGGAAGAATGGGAATGAATAGAGTGAGGGAGTTTATTCCAAAGGCGGGAAAAAAGAGGAATGAAAGAGTGAAGGTGAGCAGTGATTCGTGATTTTGGTAGTTTTACCAGAAGGGGTTGTTGTGGACCTTGAGCGCCCTATGGAAATGGGTGGGGACAAATCGCAGAGAGAGCAGGGGGGCGAGGCTGGAGAGGAGACGGTAGAAGGAAAGGGACACTACCGACCAACCTGCGGTGATTGAGTGAGAGGCCCAAAGACTCATCCTCATCGCGGGAGATGCCAATAATTAATCCGAAATGCCTTGGTTTCCACAGCGTGAAGCCGAGAAAGGTGGGAGGCAGGAGCACCAGCCCAAACCAGGGTTATGGCAATACAATGGCTTACTTTTATCCAAGATAGCTGGTATCTTCAACCGAAATTCAGGTCAGGTGGAACAGCTGCATTTAAGTCATCAGCTGAAGCACAGCATGCTTCAAGATGCGGCATCCCACCCTCCTTTCCCTCACAATATCCCCCCGTTTTATCAAAAGCATGGGAATTACAAGAAACCAACTAGACAACTTAATTACAAGCACAATACCAATTGGAATGAAATGAGATCGAAAGCAAGCAAGCATTACCCTGGTTAAAGTATCGTGGAGAGTCGGTGGAGGGAGACGGGGCAGAGATGACTGGAGCAGAAAAGCTTTGGGTTCCGGCCAGAAAATAGACGGACCATCATCTGAAATGCAACACGTGCACACTTTCCTCATCCCATGAGCCTTTGTTTTTCCAAATACGCAAACAACATGTTCTGATAGGTCTCAAGGATCCGATTTTCCTGGAAACTAGGAGACCAAACCTTGTACGCTATAAGGCTTCCAGAATCTCCTTAGCTACAGAAAGTTACCTCCCCAGGCCTCCCCCCACCCCCATTCCCAAAGTACCATCCACATGCGTGCGCTTAATGGCGTGGTGCATGAGGTGCAAATATCCATCCATGGTAGGAAAGCAACCACGAAGGGTGTAGCGCATGCGCCACACCATTGCTCCCCAGATTCCTGTAGCAAAGAGGAGTCCACCAGCCACACTCGCTGGCTGCGAGAAAGCAGAGATTGCAGCAGAATAAGAAACAGCAAGAGAGAGAAGATATGAGAGAGGAAAACAAAGCACAAAGTTGCAACAAACAGTCCATCTTAAACTCCTGGAAACTGATGAACAATGGTTTTTATCCTGTGATGAAAATAATCTGGATCTCATGGCCTGTGCAGCACACTACGACGCTCTCACATCTTTTGTAACAACTAACCAATTCACCCTCTCACTATTCAATATTTCCTGAAGAGCCTGCTTTAAGCAGTTAACAGCTGAAACATCTTGAGACATTACCCCACGGGCAGCGCCTGACTGATTCGAGGATGAACCCCAGCGAAGGATCCAGCCGAAGTGCAAGGATCCCAGGTCCCAAGGTGACAACCAGCCAGCTGGAGGGTGCATTGGATAAAGTCCTCGCTTAAGACACATTCTAGGTAAAGGGAAGATAAGAGACAGAGGGAGGAGTAGGATGAGCAATAGGGACAGAGAGGCCAGGTGTGACATACACATCGGTGATATATACAGTTGGTGCACAGGTAACATTGCACTTTCCTTTGAGCTATTAATCCGGGTTTGATTCTCGGTCTGTCTATAAACTGTAAGATTGATGCTTCGCAGGCAGGGGAGTTGCAATACAAAGTATGCTGTCCTCTGATGGATGTTAAGTCGGTGTCCTATTTGCTAGCATTACTTGATAGACATGAAGATGCCATAGCATCTTTATGAAGAGTGGGTGAGTTAATGCCCCTCATGAACAAATTACAACCCCCCTCCCCCACCCCCACCCAAACCACCAGATTAGGCTGTGGGACACATAAAGTAGAGGAAGAGGTAGATGGAGATGAAGATGAAAAGGAGATGGAGCGATAGAGTGATATTGTGGTCACCTTGAGGCGGGTCAGATGCTTTGCCATGCTCTGAGACCAGACAGCCAAATCTGCCGTAGAACTCCCTGACTAAGCTGGAGATCAATGCCCTCTGGTGTGACCGTGAATTGAAATCCCACGGCTTGATGTGCTTCTGCCATGGCTGTCAAAGATTACAGAACACAAACATGGAGAAATAGATGAAAACTTATAACAATTGAGGATGGTGCAAATGATCAGACTTTCAAAAAGGACACAATTATACCTCCTTCTGTTCTGTTCTTGCGTATGACAGCTTGGCTGCCGGGTAGCTATCATTTTATTGGAAGCACAGCTGTGCAGCTGATGGTTTGCCCCTCTACCAGTGCACTGGTACTCATTTCGCTGACCACAGGATGAGTCAACCCCACCTGGTGTTAATTCAACAGCCAACGTGGCTCGAACTCAGGACCCTAAGATCCCAAGCCAGCCATCCTAGCCGCTAAGGCAACACCAGCTTTATACTCCTTGAAGCCATCTGCTAGCATATCTCCAACTCAACTCATTATTTATTCATCAACCCCACAAACAACAACAACAAAAAAAGTCTATCTTTCATTTACCATCGTTAAATCAATCAATCTTTATTAAACCCTCTTTAAATGAATCAACCTTCCCATTACTCCTCGAAACATCAATATTCATTCAACCCACATCAAATAACTTTCATTCATTCCTTTTACAATTAATCAATCTTTCATTTACCTCTTCAAACCAATTTATTTATTTTGTTATACCTTGTTGAGGCTCGTATGAGAGCTAACACACAACACACAGCAAGGGGAGCATGAGACAAGAGTGCGGGAGTGGGAAGGACAAAACAGTGGGGAACAGAGACATTAGGAGATCTGTGGAAGGGAGAGGGCTGGGGCGGGGAACATGGGGAATACAAGATGGACATTACAGGGACTTTCAGGAAGGAAGCAGGGAATTGAAGGAGGTGGGCTGGGTGGATTAACGGAGGTAGAAAAGATCGAGGATTTGGATGGGGGATGATAAGAGGTGGTGGTGAACAACTGTTTTGAAGGCCTGGAGGAAGAATGGGAATGAATAGAGTGAGGGAGTTTATTCCAAAGGCAGGAAAAAAAGAGGAATGAAAGAGTGAAGGTGAGCAGTGATTCGTGATTTGGTAGTTTTATCAGAAGGGGGTTGTTGGTGGACTTGAGCGCCCTGCGGAAATGTGGGACAAATCACAGAGAGAGCAGGGGGGGGGGTGAGACTGGAGAGAGATGGTAGAAGACAGAAAGACCACCGACCTGCCTGCGGTGAGAGAGTGAGAGGCCCAAAAACTCAAAACTGCATCGGTCCGAGGAGAGATGACGCGAAGCTGATCCCGATGTTTGTGATTTTATCCAGATCTGTAGTGGGCGAAGAAGCTGCTGCTTGCCGGTCTGAGGGATGACCGATGGTACGGCAGAGGGTGGAGTCACATCAGCAAAGAGATATAGAGAATTTTCCAGAGAGTCGGAGATATCATTGATGAAATAGTTATATTATTTAAGTAAAAATTATATTGTGGATACATTTTGACTCACCCTCGTACAATGTTTTGACAAGAGTTGACCCCGATTATTTTGCCATGAAAGCACATAATGCGCAATAACTCAACCGATGGTGAATGTGGGTGTTTTATTTATTTTTCAGCTGTTGTGGAGCCAGGCTCGACCTTGGATGGATTGAGGTGCCTGAGTGCCGCTCCGGTGGATAGATAAGATAGATGCTGCATACACTGAAATCAACACGTATACTCTTCACCATAAAAAAACCGAAAATGTAGAATTGAAAACGTAATTGTTGATGGACTGTTTGAGCGTTCATCCGATTGCAAGTTTCCACGTAATGTAATTGCCTCATGCAATAATTTAATTGTTCAACACACGCAACTCATGCAACTCTTAGCTTTTTAGAGGTGACATGAGGAATTCTGAGCAAACGCGAAACAGTTTTTCCACATACTGGTATCTCGGAAAGACTAATCGGGAAAAACGTATATTACAAAAAACACACCGATTACGTTCTTTAACAATCCATTACAATGCCACATCTGTCATAAAATGAGAGGAATCAAATCATTGGACACCTTCAAGCAAGGTCTTCCTTTAGCCACGTTGCAACACTCAAATGTGAGGGGAGGAACAGTTTTGACCTCAGAAGACATTATCAAGCTATTGGATCAACAAGGGATCTGCTAAGAAGTTGACGTCCCAGGAAAACGACTCTCGCTCAGGACCGATACATTCACAAGACTCATCTACGAGTACACAATCGGTTTCAAACTGACTGGAGTACAGCAAACGTACTCTCTGCACCTCAATGTAGTGATTGCTGCTAGAGGTGGACATACCTGGTATTGAGGTTGTTACTTCCACATTGGATCCCTATTGTGAAAACATTCACCACAACGCAGCATTACATGATTCGGTCACATTGAAATGGACATTTAATTATCCAGCACGTACAGTATCTCTGTCAGAGGTTGCACCTCATCTGTGTCCATTGATGTCACACATATAAATTGCATCAACAACAATTACGCATTCAGTTCTTTTTATGGCAGAGAGTATGAGTGTTGGGTTAGGAGGGGTTAAAGGGATAATAAAGATCATGGGTCGGGATGGGGATAACACGAGGTAGCGGTGCACTGCCTGCTCGAAGCCCTGGAGGGAAGAGCAAGACAGAGCAGCCTCTGGGAGGCCATTCTTAATTGGTTAATTATTTTAACAGATACCAAAGAAACCTTGTACAACCTTAGCCTAATCCAAAACAGCTAATTACCATTGCGTAGTAATTGCTGTTCACCATGATAGGGCTTCGACTCCGGAGGTAAACGTACTCCTCCCACCAATCACTGACCTGTAAAGGGAGACAACGATGGAAGAAATACATGTGAGGAAAGTTCAAGAAGAGTAACAGAATGCAAGAAATTTACTTAAAACAATAGGGAAAAGGGGGATGATGAGAAAATGGAAAGGCGGGTGGGGGGGAGGAGGAGGTAAGTAAAAGGACACTGATGGAGGGAAATGAGGAAGAGACATGACTAGGAAGAATGAGATGAAAAGATATTGAAAACAACACGAGGGAACATCAGAATTAACTCAAATGGAATGATGCTGTGGAGGTACATACGTAGTTGGGAGCCCACCAGGCTTTGAGCTGTACGTAGCGCTGAAGTTTTCGGCCTTCCCCCTTTTCAAAGTCTCGTGCCAAGCATTCTCTTTGCTCCACCTCCTCTGGCTCCAACAGGGGATTCACTGACTCAAGATACTACAGAGAAAAAGAGCAAAGCGTTGAAATCTACTCTGGCCACAGTCCTGAACCACCATGAGGAGAGCATCATCTATCTTAATGAATATTTCACTTTCAGGTGTAGAATGGGATCAAGTAAAAGAGTCCTATACCTTTCAACCAAAAAAAGGAATAAAACCTATTACCTATCCACATTGCTCAATACCAAAAAAGGTGTACGATATAGAAAGAAAGGAAAAAAGTGGAGGAAGAAAAGGCAGAATGAAAAATGAGGAGAGGAAGCATCAGAATATTGATGAAAGAGGATGAGGAGGAATAGGGGAGGAAAAAAAAAAGAAGAGAAGAGGAAGATATGAACAGAAATAAAAAGCAACAAAGCAAATAACTTATAATGAAGATGAAAAGTAGAGAAGATGCAAGGGTTGATAAAAGGATGAAAAAATGTCCAAGACGTCACAAAGTACAAGGTAAAGACCATTTGGACAAACATATTTATACTATTCCACATGAGTATTTGCCTCCCACCTACAACAGGTAGTGAGTGCTACTATATTTAAACCTAAACCCAAACCCAAACAGTTAATTTGACCAGGGTATGGCATACAATGGCTTACTTTTATCCAAAGATAGCCTGGTATCTTCAACCGAAATTCAGGTCAGGTGGAACAGCTGCATTTAAGTCATCAGCTGAAGCACAGCATGCTTCAAGATGCGGCATCCCACCCTCCTTTCCCTCACAATATCCCCCCGTTTTTATCAAAAAGCATGGGAATTACAAGAAACCAACTAGACAACTTAATTACAAGCACAATACCAATTGGAATGAAATGAGATCGAAAGCAAGCAAGCATTACCCTGGTTAAAGTATCGTGGAGAGTCGGTGGAGGGAGACGGGGCAGAGATGACTGGAAGCTGAAAAGCTTTGGGTTCCGGCCAGAAAATAGACGGACCATCATCTGAAATGCAACACGTGCACACTTTCCTCATCCCATGAGCCTTTGTTTTTCCAAATACGCAAACAACATGTTCTGATAGGTCTCAAGGATCCCGATTTTCCTGGAAACTAGGAGACCAAACCTTGTACTGCTATAAGGCTTCCAGAATCTCCTTAGCTACAGAAAGTTACCTCCCCAGGCCTCCCCCCACCCCCATTCCCCAAGTACCATCCACATGCGTGCGCTTAATGGCGTGGTGCCATGAGGTGCAAATATCCATCCATGGTAGGAAAGCAAACCACGAAGGGTGTAGCGCATCGCCAACACCATTGCTCCCCAGATTCCTGTAGCAAAGAGGAGTCCACCAGCCACATCTCGCTGGCTGCGAGAAAGCAGAGATCTGCAGGCAGAATAAGAAACAGGCAAGAGAGAAGATATGAGAGAGGAAAACAAAGCACAAAAGTTGCAACAAACAGTCCATCTTAAACTCCTGGAAACTGATGAACAATGGTTTTTATCCTGTGATGAAAAATAATCTGGATCTCATGGCCTGTGCAGACACATACAGACTCTCATCATCTTTTTGTAACCAACTACCTACCAATTCACCCTCTCCACTATTCAATATTTCCTGAAGAGCCTGCTTTAAGCAGTTAACAGCTGAAACATCTTGAGACATTACCCCACGGGCAGCGCCTGACTGATTCGAGGAATGAACCCCAGCGAAGGATCCAGCCGAAGATGCAAGGATCCCAGGGTCCCAAGGGTGACAACCAGCCAGCTGGAGGGGTGCATTGGATAAAGTCCTCGCTTAAGACCATTCTAGGTAAAGGGAAGATAAGATTGACAGAGGGAGGAGTAGGATGAGTCAATATGGACAGAGAGGCCAGGTGTAGACATACACAATCGGGTATATACAGGTTGGTGCACAGGTAACATTGCACTTTCCTTTGAGCTATGTAATCCGGGTTTGATTCTCGGTCTGTCTATAAACTGTCAGATTGATGCTTCGCAGGCAGGGAGTTGCATAACAAAGTATGCTGTCCTACTGATGGATGTTAAGTCGGGTGTCCTATTTGCTAGCATTACTTGATAGACATGAAAGATGCCATAGCATCTTTCATGAAGAGTAGGTGAGTTAATGCCCCTCCATGAACAAATTACAACCCCCCTCCCCCACCCCCACCTCAAACCACCACGATTAGGCTGTGGGACCATCAAAGTAGAGGAAGAGGTAGATGGAGATGAAGATGAAAAGGAGATGGAGCGATAGAGTGATATTGTGGTCACCTTGAGGCGGGTCAGATGCCTTTGCCATGCTCTGAGACCAGACAGCCAAATCTGCCGTAGAACCTCCTGACTAAGCTGGAGATCAATGCCCTCTGGTGTGACCGTGAATTGAAATCC
Source organism: Eptatretus atami (assembly GCA_035128595.1). Lineage (NCBI taxonomy): Eukaryota > Metazoa > Chordata > Myxini > Myxiniformes > Myxinidae > Eptatretus > Eptatretus atami. Next base: position 14,392,755 of record CM068966.1, on the reverse strand, counting down.
CACGGCTTGATGTGCTTCTGCCATGGCTGTCAAAGATTACAGAACACAAACATGGAGAAATAGATGAAAACTTATAACAATTGAGGATGGTGCAAATGATCAAAGACTTTCAAAAAGGACACAATTATACCTCCTTCTGTTCTGTTCTTGCGTATGACAGCTTGGCTGCCGGGTAGCTATCATTTATTGGAAGCACAGCTGTGCAGCTGATGGTTTGCCCCTCTACCAGTGCACTGGTACTCATTTCGCTGACCACAGGATGAGTCAACCCCACCTGGTGTTAATTCAACAGCCAACGTGGCTCGAACTCAGGACCCTAAGATCCCAAGCCAGCCATCCTAGCCGCTAAGGCAACACCAGGCTTTATACTTCCTTGAAGCCATCTGCTAGCACATACTCCAAACTCAACTCATTATTTATTCATCAACCCCACAAACAACAACAACAAAAAAAGTCTATCTTTCATTTACCCATCGTTAAATCAATCAATCATTTATTAAACCCTCTTTAAATGAATCAACCTTCCACTTACTCCTCGAAACATCAATATTCATTCAACCCACATCAAATAACTTTCATTCATTCCTTTTACAATTAATCAATCTTTCATTTACCTCTTCAAACCAATTTATTTTATTTTGTATACCTTGTTGAGGCTCGTATGAGAGCTAACACACAACACACAGCAAGGGGAGCATGAGACAAGAGTGGCGGGAGTGGGAAGGACAAAACAGTGGGGAACAGAGACATTAGGAGATCTGTGGAAGGGAGAGGGCTGGGGCGGGGAACATGGGGAATACAAGATGGACATTACAGGGACTTTCAGGAAGGAAAGCAGGGAATTTGAAGGAGGTGGGCTTGGGTGGATTAACGGAGGTAGAAAAGATCGAGGATTTGGATGGGGGATGATAAGAGGTGGTGGTGAACAACTGTTTTGAAGGCCTGGAGGGAAGAATGGGAATGAATAGAGTGAGGGAGTTTATTCCAAAGGCAGGAAAAAAAAGAGGAATGAAAGAGTGAAGGTGAGCAGTGATTCGTGATTTTGGTAGTTTTATCAGAAGGGGGTTGTTGGTGGACCTTGAGCGCCCTGCGGAAATGTGGGGACAAATCACAGAGAGAGCAGGGGGGGGGGTGAGACTGGAGAGGAGATGGTAGAAGACAGAAAGACCACCGACCTGCCTGCGGTGAGAGAGTGAGAGGCCCAAAAACTCAAACTCATCGCGGGAGATACCAATGATCCGAAATGCCTTGGTTTCCACATCGTGAAGCCGAGAAAGGTGGGAGGCAGGAGCACCAGCCCAGAGGGGAGAGCAGTGCTCCATCAAGCTGCGGACGAAAGCTTTGTAAGTGGTCAGGAGCTCAGGTGGGCAGAGGAAGGACTTTGCACGATGGAGGATTCCCAGTCGGCGACTGGCTTTGGAGGTGAGGTTGGAAATGTGGCTTTCCCAGGAAAGGTCATGGCAGATATTGAGACCCAGAAGCTTGAAAGAAAGGACTTCTTCCAGAGGATTGTTGAGAAAGTGGATTGGGGGGGGGGGGTTTCTAAACGGTCCTTTCGGAGAGACATAGTGAGAGTGTGAGATTTGTCCGGATTGAAAGACACGTTCCACGTGTTGGACCAGTTTGTGATTTTACCCAGATCTGCAGTGAGCGAAGAAGCTGCTGCTTGCCGGTCTGAGGGATGACCGATGGTACGGCAGAGGGTGGAGTCATCAGGGAAGAGATAAAGAGGATTTTCCAGAGAGTCGGAGAGATCATTGATGAAAACCAGAAAAAGAACAGGGCCCAGAACGCTACCTTGAGGAACTCCAGCCTGGACAGGAAGAGTGGATGAAAGAACTCCATTTAGGGCCACACGTTTCATTCATTCTTCTTCCAATAAAGCGATCTTTCATTCACTACTCTCACAATCAATCACTCTTTAATTCACCCCTGTTCAGGTCAATCCATCTTTCAATCACCCCTCTTCTAACCAATTAATTTTTCATTCACTCCTCTTCCAAACAATCAACATTTCATTCACCTCTCCCCCAAATCCTTCCTCAAATAAATTTCTTTCAATTTCCCATTCACTCTCTTCAAATGCATCATTCATTCCATTCACTCTCTTCGAATGAATCATTCATTCCATTCACCCCTCTTCCAAGTTATCCTTTATTCCATTCAGATTTAACGTACACGAACATTACACACCTTACACACCTTACACACATTACACACCACGTAGTATGTTATTTACACCGTTATCGTTTTGTATCACGACATGAATAAGTGTTTTTCAAACAATGTAAATCATTCTCATTTGCATTATCAATCCACAACGTCGTCATACCTGAGAGGATGCGTTACCACAACCGTGAATAAAATAAACAAAAAAACAAAAAGGAAGACGATGTCGGTCTGAGAATTCACGTCTCTTGTCAGGCTTACGTGTTCCTCTCACCGTCTATCGCTATGCCCCTTCCATCGCGGATTTAACGAACGTCTGTCTCTCTTAAACTCCAACTGTAAATGTCGTTGTGTCCCGTTTCTCTTTCCCACACGACCTCTGCAGCTTCTTCTCCCTCACGCTTAACCTTTCCCCTACATTCCAAAATCAACTACCACGCCCTCGTCACGCCCGTCTCCACGCGGCGCCATGACGTCACGCCCGTCTCCACGCGGCGCCATTACGTCATGCCCGTCTCTACGCGGCGCCATTACGTCACGCCCGTCTCCACGCGGCGCCATTACGTCACGCCCGTCTCTACGCGGCGCCATGACGTCACGCTCAATCGTCTATCTGTGGCAGCGTGAGGTTTTGTCGTTATAAGTGTGTTATAAAGCTTGTGACCGCTATGTTTCCCGAGTCTCTCTATCGTTAATAACGGGGTTTTCGTGTCCATTCCGCTGCGGACGTCAGAGATCCCGCGATGCGATTCGAAGTCGGCCTTTGAGTTTGATTAATTAACAATCCAAGGAATTCTCGTAAACAGCCCGACAACAACAACAGCCGATGATTTAGGACCTTCAATAATATAAAACCTGTCGGTTTGTTTGATCGTTAAATATCGCTTTTCTACACCTCCCGTAGGCCATCTCCCTCACAGCGATCCTCTCATTACAAAACACAATAACCTTTGTCTCTGATCGCTTCCTCTGCCAAGCATCCATTCCCTTTTGTGTAAGTTGAGTGCTGCGTTTGTCACGTGATCTGTAACTCATTTATCTCGACTTCCAAAATAGGATGTCCTTCATATTCCAAGGACCCGGCCATCAAACACCCGATTAATTACTTCTGTGAAACCAAACGATCTTACATTCCCCTCTGTCCCGAACACTGTTCATCGAACTTGGCGGTTTTAACTCCAAACCTCCTTTCGCTCGTCATTCCTCATTCCTCGAACGTTGAGGTACTCGAGCCTCACTGTGCGATGTTCGAGTTTGTTTTGATCTCCCAGCCCATTGTTTCCTGGTGTTTAACAAGGCACAAAGTACACACACGTGGTTACAAGTGGCAATTGTATGCACCTATTACCTTCTAGCAAGTACCACCCGTCGCTTCGCTGTTAGGAGAAAAAAGAGGGAGGGAGGGGTGGGGGAGAAAAAGAGGGAGGGAGGGGTGGGGAGAAAAAGAGGAGGAGGAGGGGTGGGGAGAAAAAGAGGGAGGAGGGGTGGGGGAGAAAAAAGGGGAGGAGGGGGGGGGGGAGAAAAAGAGGAGGGGGAGGGAGGGGGAGAAAGAGGGGAGGAGGGAGGTGGGAGAGAAAAGAGGGAGGAGGAGGGGTGGGGGAGAAAGAGGGAGGAGGGAGGGGTGGGGAGAAAAAAGAGGGAGGGGAGGGAGGGTGGGGAGAAAAAGAGGGAGGAGGAGGGGGGGAGAAGAGAGGGAGGGAGGAGGGGGGGAGAAAAAGAGGGGGAGGAGGGGTGGGGAGAAAAAGAGGAGGAGGAGGGTGGGGAGAAAAAGGGAGGAGGGAGGGTGGGGAGAAAAAGAGGAGGAGGGAGGGGTGGGGAGAGAAAGAGGAGGGAGGGGGGGGGGAGAAAAAAGAGAGGGAGGGAGGGGTGGGGGAGAAAAAGAGGGAGGAGGGAGGGTGGGGGGAGAAAAAGAGGAGGAGGAGGGGTGGGGGAGAAAAAGAGAGGGGGAGGGTGGGGAGAAAAAGAGGGAGGGAGGGAGGGGTGGGAGAAAAAGAGGAGGGAGGAGGGTGGGGAGAAAAGAGGAGGAGGGGGGTGGGGGAGAAAAAGAGGGGGAGGGGGAGAAAAGAAGGAGGGAGGGGTGGGGAGAAAAAAGAGGAGGAGGAGGGGTGGGGGGAGAAAAAGAGGGAGGAGGAGGAGGGGTGGGGAGAAAAAGAGGGAGGGAGGGAGGGGTGGGGAGAAAAGAGGAGGAGGGAGGAGGGGTGGGGGAGAAAAAGAGGAGGGAGGGGGGGGAGAAAAGAGGGAGGGAGGGGTGGGGAGAAAAAGAGGGAGGGAGGGAGGTGGGGGAGAAAAAGAGGGAGGGAGGGAGGGTGGGGAGAAAAAGGAGGAGGAGGGTGGGGAGAAAAAGAGGAGGGGGGAGGGTGGGAGAAAAGAGGGAGGAGGGTGGGGGAGAAAAAGAGAGGAGGAGGTGGGGAAGGGGAGGGTGGGGGAGAAAAAGAGGAGGGGGAGAGAAAAAGAGAGGTGGGGAGAAAAGAGGGAGGGGGGAGGTGGGGAGAGAAAAGAGGGAGGGAGGATGGGGAGGAAAAGAGGGGGGGGTGGGAGGAAAAGAGGGAGGTGGGGGAGAAAAGAGGGAGGAGGGTGGGGAGAAAAGGAGGAGGTGGGGGGGAAAAAGAGGAGAGGGGTGGGGAGAGAGGAGGTGAGGGAGGGAGGGTGGGGGGAGGAGAGGGGGGAGAGAGGAGAGGTGGGGGAGAGGAGGGGTGGGGTGGAGGAGAGCAGGTGGGGAAGGGAATGCAGACGTGTGGTGCAGGTAATTACGATTCACACTGTTTCATCAAAATTATTCGGCATAGAATAACAATGAAGATGGAAACAAAATAATGTCTGAAATCCATTTTTACCGGTCATACTAAAAACACGCTCAGAGACAAACTCCCGTCCAGACGCGTCTGGACCAAGCTGTCTGGAGACAAACACCGGCCTTCGCGAACGCTTCCGCGAGACAAACACCGCCCGAACGCTTTGGAGACAAAACACCGCCCAAACGCTTCCGGAGACAACACCGCCCGACGCTTCCGAGACAATCACCACCCGAACGCTTCCTGAGACAAACACCGCCCGAACGCTTCCGGAGACAAACACCACCTGGACATAAACACCGCCCGGACACGTCTGGAGACAAACCCTGCCCGAACACGTCTGGAGACAAACCCTGCCAGCACACCTCTGGAGACAAAGCTTGCCATGACACGTCCGGAGACAAACCCTGCCCGGACAGGTCCAGAGACAAACGTCGTCCAATATAACCACCATCCGAATATGGCCAAAACAAAGACAGAGTGAAGAAGAGTGAAGAAGAGAGAAGAAGAGAGAAGAAGAGAGAAGAACAGAGAGAGAGACAGAGACAGAGACAGACAGACAGAGGCAGACAGATAGAGACAGACAGACACAGACAGACAGACAGAGAGAGAGACACAGACAGAGACAGAGAGATAGAGACAGACAGACAGAGAGACTGAGACAGACAGACACAGACAGAGAGAGACAGATAGACGAGTGGGATAGGGGGGTTCGCAGACAGAATATGTTATGCTTTACGAACAACACACAGTTTGGGGCCGCTAGGTTTCATGGTTTTGGATTTATGAAGGACACACACACACACACGAATAGATGTAAATGTTTCTGGGAACACCCATTCAAATGAATGGGGGGAAAAGGGAAAACTTTCTGACTCAAGCCCAAAAGCCCAAAATAGTGAGACTGATTTTCTCCCCACCTATCCCCTTCCCTCCCATACAAGCAAATGTAAAATTGAGGACTATGAAAAGATGAGACTTTACTGATTAAAGCAACTTCTTCCTTTTCATATTTTCATTCCACTCCAAGAGCGAACCAACGAATATTTGTCCATGTTCGACTCTAGGGAATAACTTAATTTTCTTATAACATTCAGTTCCATCGAGTATATTCACAAAGAATAACTTGGAACTTGGTT
>CM068966.1:14363559-14381987 GCA_035128595.1 Eptatretus atami | reverse complement strand
AACTCACTCATGCAGACGACTTAAATAAATTGCAGGCACTAAGACACACATGCAGGGGGAGCAAACCAATTTACCCAATTACCTAACCTTAACTTATAAATTTACATCACCATGGCCCAGGACTGATGGACTCTGGGGAAATAAGGCACATAGCATTGATCAAATGGTATTTTGAGGGTGAGCCGCTCCCGCAGCTGAAGTCGGATGTCTTCGGGGGCCTGTTCAAAAGGCCCCGTTGGTCTTATCACAAACCTTTTCATGTCTTCAAAGCCGCTGAAGCAAAACTCACTCCCAACCCGGACGGCTATGCGCCATCCAAGGCCATTTCTGATAGGCAGGGAGCCAGGGTACCCAAAATGCAGTCTCTGGCTCGTGAAAAACAAATGCAGGTGTTGTACAGGGAATGTGCCGGCTTGCCCAATTAGCTTTGGGCCTCCCCCTTGAAATGAGGCACAGTGAACACAAAACGGTTGCACGGCTGCACCAATGCAGTCCCCGTGTGCGGCTGCCTGCAGGGCCATCCCTGCAAGAACACTGGATGGGCACTGACTTCAAGCAAAAACACGAAAGAAAATGGAATGGAGCCGGACGATCAATGCCAGTTCTCCGTTGTGCAGATGGATGATACAAACACGGTGCACGGGCTGCCCAAGCGTCCCGTGGTGCGGCTGCCTACAGGCAGTCCCTGCAAGCTCGCGCGGTGTGATTTCTTGGCGCACCATGGTGATGGATGGAAAGGGGCAAATGCCAACAACAAGAAGGGCTGCAGGCATTGGGGTCAAGGCAGAGGGCAAGGCAGACCAAGCATGGCAAGCTGGCACCCGGCCGTGTAGCAAAACACAGGCCGGCAGGTGGAAGCTGGCGGCCTCTTGTCTCGTCTGGAGTTGGTGGATGGAGGTGCGGGGGTGCCGGCCGGTCTGTGGAGGCTCGGACCACCCTACTATGTCTCCCTTCGCCTGAAACCTATCGCCTTGCCTGTCTCTGTCCATACCCACTCCCTTAATTTGCAAAAAATCCACCCATGTATTTTTTTTTTCTTGGTTTTCCTTCTATAATTTGTTCTCCCTTCACCCCCTTGGTATCTCTCGTCGGCTAACCTATCCTGTCCTAGCCTACTCCCAACCCCTACGTCTCCTGGCGGGGAATAAAGGGAGAAGCTAGCGTCCTGTGTCTGAGCCCAAGTTGAAGCCTCAGAATGGCCTCCTTTCATATTCTCAGCGATTACTTTACCACGGTGAGTCCAGCGGCCACAACGAGTAGCGAAGGGATGGATGGTGCGGAGGGTACACTTCCCTATCTACCCTAATATTTATTAGGCCTTTAACTTACCCCAGGGCTTTCCAAAGCCACCTGTCGCTTAAACTATTGGTTCTACCAACCAAGATTCCCGTCGCCTGGTGTTTGGGTCCTTTCAAATTTTGGGCCCATGCCCTCCATTTTCGTCTCGTCCCTTGCACGGTCTCGTGGCGGATGCGTGGGCTCCCTGGCAGGAACTAGCTCTGCCGATCTCCAATATGCACCCCCGGGCCCTGCGACTGTCTCCGAGCCCTACCAGGCTCCCTTAAAATTTGGAAGTGCCCCCCCCCAGGGCTACTCCGCCTCGATGCTCATGTTGGGCAAGGCTGGCGCCAACAGGCCCCTTCCCCGGGTGCCGTGCCCACGACCACTTGCCCCATTGTGGCTATGCGCCGACGGGCCCCGCATCATGCGGGCCCCACCCGTTGCCCACTACGCTACCCGGCCCCCTCCTTGGACCCTTGGCCTACCGCGGCTGACTAGCCCGGTGCCCGGGGTAACCCAAAAGCGATACTCACTGTTCGGCAGCCACGCTCCCAGCCCGGTCAACAGGACTCCTGCCACCCCTCCCAAACGGGGTTTCGAGCCTACGTTCCCACCAACAGCAACTACCTCTATTTTGTCAATTTAAACTAAACCACTAACTCATTTACACTGACCCCGGGGTCCTTTGGGTGGGAATCACTCCTCCCCCCATCACTCATCGCACCTATGCCATTTCCACATTCACTCCATTCACTCAGGGGCCCGCTGGCCCTCACTCACTCATCAAGTAACATTTTCCATTTCACACCTTCTTCAGCGCTGAACCACGCCATTCCTCTTCACTAAATCCCCATAAACTACCTCGTGCTCCCTCGTCATCCCTTATTAATATAAGCACATCCTTTTAACACTACGTTTAAGCAAGCTTTACGTCCCCACTACTCCACTCACAGTCTGTCTCTGGTCCTTCAAAATCTCTTTTTCATTCCCATCCTAAATCTATCTAAATCCCTTCTGACTAATCCATTCCACGACCCATGGAGGACTTTTGTCCCTTTGCCCCATGAAGCCGTCTAACTAACTAACCCTTCCCCCTAAACTAGTGTTATCCTTTTGCCCAAAGCAGGGGGTCTTCCACCCTTGCCTGGGGGAATCCTGTCACTCGAAGTGGTGAGGCTTGCTTTGCTCCTTTTTTTGTCTTTTTTTCTATCGTGCACAGCGCGGCAACTTGCAACCTGCGCTCTTTCCCCGTGACGTCATGGCAGCTGTTCGCCGCTTCGCCGCACCTCGTTCCATTCGCGGACGGTAACATCCGGCAGGGATTCCCCTCTGCCGGATTGCAACCATGCAGCCACCGACGTCACCCTGCGCATCCCAAGCAAGCCTCTCGTTGTCGAGGGTTCCCCACGCGAGCACACGTCTCTGCTCGTCGGAAGCTTTACACCCACACCCGCCGCCTGGAGGAAACCCATGCCGGTCCAATTCACTATCCCAGCTAGCTTCTTGTCCGCCGCCGGATGGGCTAAAACATCCACCGGTGCGTTTCCGGACCGGATTTCACTCCTGCAGGCCACGCACGCGGCGGCCTCGTGCGAAAGAACAGCACGGACCTCCGCGCGCGCTCCGTCACCCGGCACGGTGCTCAAAACAGCTACGGCCGCTACTCGGCCTTTGTCCTTCATCTGGTCCCGTCGTCGTCGCTATTCAAACGCACGCACTCCCGCGTGCCAGACGCTCACACACCTTACCAATGACAATCGACATGCGGTGCGGTTTCCGCAGTACCGACCCATCATCTCTCTTACATTACAGCGCTCTCACCACACGCTGATCCTTCCACACTCGGTGTTTCCCTCACACACGCTATTTTTCTCAACACCCGGTGTTCTCACACACCACCTTTTCCCACTCTCGCCTTTCACTCATATTACACAACACACACTGAACAACCACGCTGGGGATTTGCACTACCACCAAGGGGTCCCGGGGCCTCATACCCCCCCAAGCTTCGCGTGTTACCCTGTCTACAGCACTCGCCCCCTCTAACTCGCAAAGCTCGACGGACTCACCTGCGTCGCGATCTGCTTCAGAGCATAGCGTTCTCCCTCCGTTCCTGAAGAGGGCTATCCTGCTGTTGCACCGGGCACGACACATTCCCCAAGCTCCCCCTCATTGTTGCTCCACCTAACTCCATGATTGTGTGTTGTTGTCTTCAGTTTATTTTTAGATTCACCCTCTATCTCCCGTGTTCTCTGTTATTTCTTTTTAAATTCCTGCGTCCCCCTTCGTTGTCTCTGTAATTATAATTCCTTTGTCGTCCTTACGTGTCTTGTACACGTCCTCAAGTCATCCCAGTTTTAATTTCTCCCTCTCTGTCACCGCACTTTCTCCGTTTACGGACTCTCGCCCAACACGTTCTCCCGATTATTGTGTCGGCGTCTCTTCATCATACCTCCCCCGTGTTCCCATCGGCGGGCCGCACAGCCGTTGCACTTCCCTCTCAGCTCGTTCGCTCCAACCCGTGGCGCCGCCATTTGCACTTTGTGTCCGCGCTTTGTCGCGCGCAATTGCCATTATGCCCTTCGTTGCCGCCGCAGGCTTCGCCCTATGCGGCTGCAATCTCACCCCTCAGTGTTTGCATATTTTTATCCATTGTGTTGGTTTTCATTTCTTCTTTTATTTACCTTTTTTCATGCCATCCATTGGTTTCCATTCCCTTTTGGCGTTCTCATCCATTTTTGCCAGCAAATTGTGAATAGCTGGCTCGTGTCAAGTGGCCCTGTGGCAGTCGACTCGCCTCCCACTTATTCGGGCGCGGATCGCCGGGATTGGGGAGGGAAATTTGACGGAGGAGGGGGGGGGAGGTGTCATACATCGCGGGCCCGCCGGCCCGCGCCCATTTGGACTCTTCAAATTTATTTGCGGGTATTCAAACCTTGCATATTGGAGTCCTGCATGGTTATTTTTGTCCTGGGCCATGGAATTCTACTATCTCTAAATCCATATCTAATACCCCCTGGCTCCCCGCTCGCCTTGAACTGCCATTTGCGTTATCGAATAATTTATCGCTCGTTACTTTGGGGGAACGGGAGGGTCGCTCTAAAACCCTTGATCGATTCCCTTAATTTGTTGGAGGGGGATGAATTTGTATCCCACTCCTGGACACAGTTGTTTATAGTTTTCCGCCCGTCGGCGTGCGAGCGACCGCTTTTAGCCAATCGCGGCCGCTCTCGCCCACCGGATGGGCAAACCTAGTCGCAGCTTCGATCAACGCCGAAATCCAGCCACGGGTGTGTTTTAATCACACCGAAAATCAGCCAAACTATTCTGTCCGCGCGCGACAGGGTCCGTCGCGAATTGTCGATTTACCTAGTATGCGCGCAGACAGAAAATGCCGGGGATTTACAACCTCAGGGACTTGCTTGGAAACGGAGCCGCCTGGCCAGCTCGCTCCGTTTGCGATTTGCCGAGCGGTGTATATCGCCAAGCCCCGCCGGATCCGGATTCCGTGATCGTTATTAAGAACCAACTATATTCCGAACTTAGATTATGGCAGTTCAATTGAGGGAATGAGGACGCAACAAGCAGTCAAACCATTCACAAAGGACATTTATTTACAAAAGGCACGTATGCAGGCATGCACGTATGCAGTCAAGAGGCAAACACCGCATGCAATTATTGCATCACAAAGCACGACAAAAGAAACTACAAACCGTGCTAATATTATCTACAACATGCCACTTACAGTTTACTTACTTGACAGACATGGCGCCAAACATTCATTCAAAGGGAAAACCCCAGGAAAGAAGGGGTAGAACTGGGACCTCGTGGGTTTTATAGTTCACGGAGCCGTGGAGACCGCAAGAGCTCCGAGAGGCCGGGCTGGTTTACTGTCACCCTCATGGTGACTCGCTGGGGCGAACCCTCGTTGTCTCGTCGGCACGGCAGTTGGCGCCGCGCGACTTGTGTTAGCCCAGGCCCCGCCGTGCGGCCTGTGGGGTTCGGGCCTATCCGACGCGCTCAGAGGAATTGAACGGCCCTTTTGCTCTTTCAGAGTGATCTCTTTCTAGAGCCCGCTCGTTCCTCCCGCGTTCTGCTCGGATCGTCCCGGCCCGATCACCTTCAGGGAAAAAACCGTTCTGTTGCTGGGCTTGGCGACCTCTCTCCGGCTTTTTCCAAAAACCCGCAGCTTGCGCGGCACGGCAGGCTGGCTGCGCTCCAAGCTCCGGACTGCCTGGCGCTGGACTCCAAGCTCCTCGGCTCTCTCTCCGACTCCACGCGGAACCCAGACCTCCACTTGCTCCAGCTCGACTCCAACCGACTCCGACTTCAAACTGATTGCTTGGCGTTCCAGGCGCGCCTTTTATGGGGTCCATGGGTGAGGTTCTGATCCTTAGACCTCTTCACCCTTCACCCCTCGCTTGGCTCCGCCCCTTTTGATCTTTTTGATCCAATCGCAATCAATGCGAAGAAACGGACGTTGCAGAGATCATCTTTACCCACGCGGACGTTTGCAGGAGGAAGAAGAAAAGGGGGGAGGAAGGAACAAAAAGGAAGGAAGGATCCAAGAGAAGACGAAAAGAAAAAAAAAGAAGAAAAAGAGAAAAAGAAAAAAAGAAAAGGAGAAAATGAAGGAGTAGGAAAGAAAAAAGAAAAAAGGGAAAAAATAAATAAAAGATTAAAAGAAGAAAAAAAAAAGAAAAAAAAAAGAAAAGAAAGAAGAAAAAGAAAAAGGACAGAAAATAAAAATAGAAGAAAGGAGAGAAGAGGAGATAGAAAAAAGAGAAAAAAAGAAAAGACAAGGAGAAGAAAAGAAAAGAGAAATAGAGAAAGAAAAAAAAAAAAGAAAAAAGAAAAAGGGAAAGAAAAGAGAAAGAAAAGAAAGAAAGAGGAAGAAGAAAGAAAAAAAAAAAAGAGAGGAGAAAAGAGAAAAGAAGGGAGGATAATAAAAAAAAAGGGGAATAAAAAAAAGAAAGGAAAAAAGAAGGAGGAGAAGGAAGGAAAAGGAGAAGAGGAAAAAAAAAAGAAGAAAAAAAAAAGACAGAGAGAAAAAAAAGAAAAAGAGAAAAGAGGCAAGGGGAAAGGAAGAGGAAAAAAAGAGAAAAAAAGAAAAGGGGAGAAAAGAGGGGAAGGAAAAAGGAGAGAGAAAAAAGAAAAATGAAGGGGGAAGAAAAAAAAAGAAAAGAAAAAAGAAAAAGAAAAGAAAGAAAAGAAAAAAAATGAAGAGAAAGAAAGAAAGAAGAAAAAAAAAAAAAGGAGGAAAAAGAAGAAAAAGAAATTAAGGAATGAAAAAATAAGAAGATAAAAAGCGGGAGGAGGGAAAAGGAGAAAAAAGAAAAGAAAGAAAAAAGGAAAAGAAAGAAGAGAAAAAAAGAAAGGAAGGAAAAGGGAAATAAGAAATAAAAGAAATTAAAAGGAAATAAGAAAAAAAAGAAAAAGAAAAAAAAAAAGAAAAGGAAGGAAAAAAAGATAAAAAAAAAAAAAAGAAAGAATAGAGAAGGAAATAAGGGAAGAGAAAAAAAAAAAAAAAAAAAGAAAAGGAGAAAAAAAAAGGAAAAGAAGAAGGGAAAAGAGAAAAAAAAAAAAGAAAAAAAGAAAGAGGAAAAATAAAAAAAAAAGAAAAAAAGAGGAACAAAAAAAAGAGAAAAGAAGAGACGAGAAGAATAAAAAAGAAAAGAGAGAAAAATGAAAAGAAAAAAAGAAAAAAAAAAAAAGGAGAAAAAGAAAAAAAAAGAAGAAAGAAAAAAAAAGGAAGAAAGAGAAAAAAAAGAAAAAAAGAAAAAAGAAAAAATAGAAAAAGAGAAAGAAAAAAAAAAAAAGGAAAGGGAGAAAGAGAAAAAAAGAAGAAAGGAAATAAGAAAAGAAGAATGAAGAAAAGAAAGAATAAGGTGAAGAAAAGAAAAAAAAGAAAGAAGAGAAGAAAGAAAAAAAAATAAAAGAGATGAAAAAAAAGAAAGGAAATGGAGAAGAAGAAAAAAAAAAAAAAAAAAAAAAAGAAAAAAAAGAAAAGGGTAAAAAAAAAAAAAAAAAAAAAAAAAAAAAACAAAGAAAAAGGATAAAAAAAAAGAAAAGAGAGGAGAAAGGAGAAAAAAAAAAAGAAAAGGAAAAAAAAAAAAGGAAAAAGAAAGAAAAAATAAAAGACGTGAGAGGGGAAAAATGAAGAAGAAGAATAAAAAAAAGAAAAGAAAGGAGAAGGAAAAAAAGAAAAAAAAAAAAAAAAGAAAAATAAAAAAACAAGGAGAAAAAGAAAAAGAAGAAAGGAAGGAATAGAAAAGAAAGAAAAAAAAGAAAAAAAAAAGAAAAAAAAAAAAAAAGGAGAAAAAAATAAAAAAAGAGAAAAAAAAAAAAAAAGAGATAGGAAAAAAAAAATCGAAAAAAATGAAGAAGAAGAAAGAAAAAGAAGAGAAGAAGAAAAGGAGAAAAAAAAAAAAAAAAAAAATGAAAAAAAAAAGAGAGAAAAAGGGGAGAAAAGAAGAAAAGAAAAAAAAAAAATAAAAAAGAAAAGAAAGGAAAAGAAAAAAAAAAAAAAGAAAAAGAAAAGATAGAAAAAAAAAAAAGAAAAAAAGGAGAATGGAGAAAAGAGGGAAAAAAGAAAAAGAAAGGGGAGAAAGGAAAAAGAGGAGAAAGAGGAGAGGGAAGGAAAAAAAAAAAATAGAAAAAAGAAGAGAGAGGAAAAAAGAAGAAAAAGAAAGAAAAAAAGAGGTGATGAATCAAACAAAAACAAAAAAAAGGAAAGAAAGAGAAAGAGGGAGAGAGAAGAAAAAAGGGAAAGAAAAAGTAAAAAAAGGGGAGAAAAAGAAAGAGAGAGAATCAAGAAAAAGAAAGAGGAGAAAACAAAAGAAAAAGAGGAGAAAAGAAAGAAAAAGGAAAAGAAAAAAAGAGAAGAGAGGAAAGGGAAAAGAGAAAAAAAGGAAAAAGAGAGAAAAGAGAAAAAAGGAAAAAAATCAGAAAAGAAGGAAAAAAAAAAAAAGGAAATGAAGAGAGGAAAAAAAAAGAGAAAAAAAATAGAAAAAAAAAATGGTGGGGGGAAAAAAAGAAAAAAAAAAAAAAAGAGGATTGAAAAAGAAGAGAAGAGAACTGAACGCGGAGAAGAAGGAAGAAAGAAAAGAGGAGGAAGAAAAAAAAGGGGGGAGAAAGAAAAGGAAAAAAAAAGAAAAAGAAAGGGTGGAAGAAAGAAGAGGGAAAAGAGAAAAAGGAAGAAAAGAAAAAAAAAAAAGAGAAGGAAAAAAGGAGGCGAAGGAAAAGAAGAGAAGAGAGGGAATGGAAAATAAAAAAAAAAGAATAAGAAAAATGAAAAAAAAGAAAAAGAGAAGAAGAAAAGAAATAGAAATCCGGACAGGAAAAAGAGAGGGGAGAAAAAGAAAAAAAAAAATAAAAAGAAAAAAGGAAATAAAAAAAAAGAAAAAAAGAAAGAGGGAAAAAAAGAAAAAAGGAGGGAGAGGAAGGATGAAGAAAGGGAGGAATAAAATAAAAAAAAAAGGAAAAAAGGAGAAACGAAAAAAAAAGAGAGGGGAAGAAAAGAGGAGAGGAAAAGGAGAGAAAGAAAAAAAAAGGGAAAAAAAAAGAGAAAGGAGGGAAGAAAAAGAAAAAAAAAAAAAGAAAAGAAAAGAAAGAGAAAAAGAAGGAAAAAGAAGGCAAATAAAAAAAAAAAAAAAGAGAGGAAGAAAGAAGAAATGAGGGAAAAAAAAGGAAAAAAAGAAAGAAAAAAAAGAAAGAGGGAATAGAAAGGGAAAAGGAAAAAAAGGATAAAAAAAAAAACAGGAGAAATAAGAAAAAGAGAAAGGATGAGAAAAAAGGAAGAAAAAAAAAAGATAGAAAGTGATGAAATAAAAGAAAAAAGAAGAAGATGGGGGACGAGCAAAAAAAAAAGAAGAGGAAAAAAGAAAAAGAAAAGAAGAAGATAAAAAGAAAGAGAAGAAAGGAAAAGGGAAGAAAAAAAAAAAGGAAAAGTAGAGAAAAAAAGGATAAAAAAAAGAGAGAAGAAAGAAAAAGAAAGGAAAAAAAAAGAAAAAAAGAATAAGAAAAGAAGAAAAAGAAGAAAGGAGAAAAAAGAGAGGAAAAAAAGGGAAAAAAAGGAGAGGGAAGGAAGAAAAAGATAAAAAAAATAAAAGGAAAATAAAAAATATAGGAAAAAAAGAAAAGAAAGGGAGAAAAAAAAGAAGAAGAAGGATGGGAGAAATAAAGGAAGAAGAAAAAAAAAAAAAAACGGAGAAAAAAGGAAGAAAAAGAAAAAAAAAAAGAAGAAAAAAAAAGAAGAATGGAAGGAGAAAAAATAAAGAAGGGAGGAAAAAGAGAAAGAAAAAAAAAAAAAGATAGCGGAGAGGATGAGGTGGGAGAAAAAAAAAAAAAAGAGAAAGAAAGAAAAAAAAAGAAGAGAAAACAATGAGAATGAGAAAGGAGAAAAAAAAAATAAGAAAAGAAAAAAGGAAAAAAAAAAAGAGAAAAGGAGAGAAAAGAAAGAAATGGAGGGAAAAAAAAAAAAGAAAGAAATAAAAGAAAAAAAAAAAAAAAAAAAAAAAAGAGATTAAGAGAAAAAAAGAAGGAAAGAATGTTAGGAAAAAAAGAAATGGAGAAGGAGAAAAAAAAGAAGGAGAGAAAAGAGGGGAAGAAAAGAAAGGAAAGAAAAAGAAAAAAAAAAAAAAGAAAAGAAAAGGAAGAGAGAAAGGGAAAGGAAGAAAAAAGGAATAAAAAAATGAAAGAAGAAAGAAAAAAAAAAAAAAAAAAGGGAAAAAAAAAAAGAAAAAAGAAAGAGAGAAGAAGGGATGGAAGAAAAGAGAAAGAGAAAAAGAAAAAAAAAAAAAAAAAGAAAAAAAAAAAAAAATGAGGAAAGGAGAGGAAAAGGAAGGAGGAAAAAAAGAAGGAGGAAAAAAAGAAGAAAGAAAGAGAAGAAAGAAAAGAGAAAAAAAAAAAGAAGAAAGAAAGGGAGAAAAGAAAAAAAGAAAAAAAAAGAAAAATAAAAAAGAAAAGAGACAAAAAAGAAAAAAAAAAAAAAAAGAAAAAAGGAAAAAAGAAAGAAAAAATAAAAGAAAAAAGAAGAAGGGAGAAAAAAAAGAGAGAAAGAGAAAAAAAATAAAAAAGAAAAAAAGAAAAAAAATAAAAATATGGAGAGAGATTAGAAAAAGAAAAATGCAAAAAAGAGAAGAAAGAGGGAGAAAAGAAGAAGAAAAAAAAAAAAAACAAAGGGAAAAAAAAGAAGAAAAAAAAAGAAGAAAGAAAAAAAAAAAAAAGATAAGGGAGAAAAAAAGGGGTTGAGGAGAGAAAGAAAAGAGAATAAAACGAAAAAAATAAAGAGGAAAAAAGAGAGAAGAAGGAAAAAGAAAAGAAGAGAAGAAAAAAAAAAAATAAAAAGAGGAAAGAAAAGGAGAGAAAAAAAAAGGAAAAAAGGGAAAAAAAAAAAGAAAAAGAAAAAAAATAAGAAAAAGTGAAAAAAAAAAAAAGAAGAGGGAAGGAAAAAAAAAGAGAAAAAAAAAAAAAAGGGGAAATAAAAAAAAAAATAAAGAATTAGGATAAAAAGAAAAAAAAAAAAAAGGGAGAAAAAAAAAAAGAAAGAGAAAGATAAAAGAAAAAAAGAGAAAGAAAGAATTATAAGGAAAAAGAAGGAAAAAGAAGAAAAAGGAGAAGAAAGAAAAAGGAAAAAAAAAAAAAAAAATAAAAGGAAAAGGGGGAGAAAAAAAAGAACAAAAAGGGAATAGAAAAAAGGAGGAGGGAGAAAGGAAAGGAGAAGGAAAGAAGGAGATAGGAAAAAAAAAAAAGAAAAGGAAAAAAAATAGGGAAAATAAAAAGAAAAAAAGGAGAAAAGAGGGGAGAAGGAAGAAAAGAGAGACAAAAAAGGAGAAAAAAAAAAAAAGAAGTAAAAGAAGAAGGAAAAAAAAAAGAAGAAAAAAAGGAGAAAGAAAAAATTATAAGAAAAAGGATAAAAAAAAAAAAAGAAAAAAAAAGAGAGAAGGAAAAAAGAAAGGTAGAAGAAAAAAAATGAAAAAGAAAGAAAAAAATAATAAAAAAGAAAAAAGGAAAGGAATAGGAGTAGAAAAGGAAAAATAAAAAAAAGAAGGAAAAAAGGAAAAGAAAATAAAAAAAAAAGAAAAAAAAAAATAAAGAAAGCAAAAATAAAAAAAAAACGGGGAGAATGAAAAAGAAAAGAAAAAGAAAAAAAGGAATGGAAAGAAGAATAAAAAAGGGAAGGAGGAAAAAAAAAGAAAGAAAAAAGAGAGAAAAAAAAAAAAAACAAGGGAGAAATATAAAAAAAAAAAAAACAAAAGGGATAGAGAAAGAAATAAAAGAAAAAAAGGAAGAAAGACAAAAAGAAGGAAAAAAAAAAAAAGAAAAGAAAAAAAAGGAAGAAAAGAAAAAAAGGACAAAAAAAATAAAAAGGAAGAAAGAAAAAAAAAGGAAAAAAAAAGAGAAAAAAAAATAAGGGAATCAAAAGAAAATAAAAAAAAAAAGAAAAGAAAAAAAGAAAAAAGAAAAAAAGGAAGAATAAAAAAAAAGAAAAAGAAAAAGTGAAAGGAGAAAAAAAAAAGAAATAAAAAATGAGAATTAAGAAAAAAGAGAAAAAAAGAAGAGAAAGAAAGGGAAGGGAGAGGAAAGAGAGGAAAAAAAAAAAAAAAAAAGAAAAAGAAAAAAGGAAAAAAGAAGAAAATGAAAAAAAAAAGGAAGAGGAAAAGAGAAAAAAAAGGGAGAAGAGAGAAGGGAAGGAGAAGAAGAAGAAAAAAAAAAAATAGAAAGAGAAAAATCAAAAAAAAAAAAAAGAAGGAAGAAAAAAAAAAAAAGAAAAAAAAAAAAAAGAAAAAAAAAAGAAAAAGGGAAAAAAGAAAAAAGAAAAGAAAGCAGGAATCCATCGGCCCTCACCGAATAGGGAGGTCCCGCCGTCTCGGTGCAGAGATGTTTGTTCGTTCAGGACGCTGTTGCTGGTAACAAGATGTGGCGTTCGTGAAGATGAAGGTGAGGCGATGTTTGTTGTGTGCATTAGGTGGTGAGGAGATGTCGGTTGTCGTTGTGGAGATGGTTGGATGAGAGCAATGTTTTCGTTGGGGAGAGGTTTGATGAGATGCTGTTGAGGAGATGGTGAGAGATGTCGTGGTTGGCTTGTGGAGATGTGGTTGCTTCAAAATAACGATAGCAAAAGAATAATTGCTGACTCAAAGATCACAGCCCGGTTACACAAATAATTCCCTTTAAACATCGGTGGGGAAATCTAATCTGAAACACACTTATCGACATAACTGATCTCGGGAAACCTGAATGGTGCTCTGTGATTCCACAACCGTAACAATATTATTATGAACTTAGAAGATAATAATGGGAACGGTTTCTCATTGGTTTCTATTTTTAATAGTCAAGACAAATATTATTTTGATAGTTTTGGTCTTCACCACCTGTTGAAGTAATAAAATTCTTACAGAATGGTGTTTATCAAACATTTCAAGTTCAATAATTAAATTCCAAGTGTTGTGGTCATTATGTCTATATGTTTATTTCAACTCAAAAAAAAATAAAAAGTTTAATGACATTTATTTTAATCTTATATAAATGACTTATTTGGTAAAGATGGTTCTATCTTTGGTGTATCCCAACAATGAATATCGATTTATCAAATTATTACACAAAAAGCGCAGGCTGACGACAGAAATATAGTATAGCAAAAAATATTAATATGAAAAATGCTTATAAAATCATAAATTATCCAGCCGACTGACGCGAATCGACTTGGTGAGATTAAATGATTTATCACAATATATATCCTTAAATAAAACGGCTTTGTATTCCAAAGATACAGAAGTGTTGATTTTATCTCCGGGTCATTACAGATTCACAGTCCAATTAAAATAAATTTTATAAAGAAGGGCGTATCGTTTGTATGAGAATAGACAATGGGGATATGATAGATTGATTTAGGGTATAATTGTCATTTAAAATTAACCTAGAAGACCTGGAACAATTAAATCAGTCTCGTAAGGAAGATATTATCCACTTGGTGCTGAGAATGAGTTTGTGGAGCCACGATTGTAAACAACAATAAAATAATTTAATCAGGGTAAAATCATAATGGTTTTTGCCATAGTTTTATCTTGAAACCGATGAGACAGGATTATATAATTAAGTAAGGGAATACAAACTGATTTGTATTCTATGGGAAGATGGGAATTATGGGATGGATGAATTATGGGAAAAACTATGGAAGATGGGAGTATTTCCTGTCATTATATTAATCTGTCATATATTCTGATACATAAATGACAGCAAGAAGGCTTCAAGAAAATTATCATTTCTGTGTCCAAGCATACCTTCAAGAAAAGGGTATTCGGTATTTTAATAAATATGTCACCAACATAAGAATGAGGTATTTTCAACAAAAGATTGGCTTTATACTGATGCTAATAAACCAACAACTTTGGATTTAAGTAACATGTATAATAATGAAAAAAATTAGTTAAGAAACGCAAGGTCTTTTAGAAAATCAGAAGAATTTATTGGTTTCTTATTATGAGAAAAATAATTGTGATTCAAGAGTATCGCAGAATCCAGATGAATATATGCATGAATTCTATGGGGTGAAAGTGGTTCAAGGATAGTAAGGATGAGGAAGGAGTTGAAGAAATGAGAAGAGAGAGAAGAGGGAGAGGGAGAAGAGAGAGAAGGAGGAGAGGGAGAAGAGGAGAAGGAGAGGAGAAGAGAGAGGAGAGAGGAGAGAGAGAGGAGAGGAAGAGGGAAGAGAGAGAAGAGAGAAGGAAGAGGGAGAGGGAGGAAAGAGAGAATAAATAAATATAAAAAATATGGAAACCAGTGAGATTATAAAAGATCAAAGTATTACAGAAAATAAATAAATCTCAACGCACCGAGGGGAAAACAAGAATTGGTAATCTATTAGAAATATATGCGTCAAGACTATTAACATCGGTTTCAGGAGAAGATTTAAACGAGAAAGTGGAGATAAAGAAGAGAAAGAAGGAAAAGATTATATTATTGATGATGTTGGTGTAATTGACTTTAATTAAAGTTTTACATTTTTTTTTCTTAATAAATGAGGAGAGAGAGTGAAGACATTTCTAAGGATTCTTTATGTTTAAAATTAAGATTCAAATGTGCATGTTGGAAACTAAAAAGGTTTTCGCACTCTGTAGGAATTTTTCACATAAATAAATGAGTTATTGTCTCAAATGTGAAAAGAAAACCGAGAGTAAAAATATCTCGTATGTTAAAAGTAAAAATAATAGGGTTATACAAAAAGTACATGTTCGGTGTGTGGCTCAAAAAAAGAGTGAATTCATCACCAAATGAGGGGAGATATCAAAAGTTTTTATCAGGAAGTAAATTTACAACTACAATCCCAGGGAATTACATCTACTAGGGTTTTCTTTCTGTGGCCAGGAACAAACTTGAAATAAAGATTAGATGTGGTTGAAAATCCTAAACGTGGAGCAAACCTATCAATAGGGTTGATGAAGTGTGCATGAGGCACGATATTGATTATGGAAATAGCACAACGTTGAAGAAAAACATATGAAGCTGAAAGAGAAATGTTGTATAATTTGTCTTGATACAAAATCCAACCTTGAGAGAAAAAGTTGATAGGTTCATCGTGAAGAAGATGATCAGTGCGAAATTGAAACTTGGGCTTGGAAATTCAAAAAACTTATTGGCTCTAATGATGTCATTAAGATTGAAGAGCAATTAGCTGATGAATTACATAAACCAATAATCACAAAGTTTCATAGAAGGAAGGTTTATTCCAAGGAAGTTGATTATATCTGGTCCGCTGATTTAATTGAAATCAATTATGATAAGGGGTACAAGTATGCTTTAACCGTTATTGATTTGAGGAGTAGATATGCGTGGGTTGGCCCTTTGAAAAACAAAACAGGTAATACTCTTATGTTAGCTTTCCAACAGATATTCAATAAAAGCAAGTGAAAACCTCAAAAATGTGGACTGATGAGGGTACAGAGTTCTACAACAAAACATTTATGAATTTTCTTATAATGACAAACTACATTATACACACCTTAATGAAGGAAAAGCGGTTGTGATTGAGCGTTTTAATCGCACTTTAAAAGAGAGACTATATAAAAAATTCACTCAATTCGGTTCTCACAATGGTTATCTTTAATTCAGGACATTGTAGATAAGTACAACGACACGATTCACACCTCAGAAAACTAAGCCATCAGAAACATTCACAAATTAAAATATGAAAAAGAGATTCATGTCATGAAGCCTAAGTTCAAAGTTGGTGATATAGTAAGAATATATAGGTGGAAATCTCATTTTGAAAAAGGTTATACAAGCGATGGACAAATGAACTTTTGAAAATTGTTGATGTCGTCGGTACAGTTCCTTGGACTTACAAATTATGTGATTTAAGGGGGAAGAGATTTTAGGTTCATTTTATTCACAGGAATTACAAAAGACAAAGATAAAAAAAATGGACTCCGCCCCTTTTTGACTCTGCCCACACAAGCCCCACCCACGCAAACCCCACTCACAAAAGCCACATCCACAAGCCCCACTCACAAAAGCCACATCCACACAAGCCCCACCACACAACCCACCAATAAGCCACATCAACAGCCCCACCACACAACCCCCACTCGCATAAGCCACATCCACATCATCATATCCACATAATTAGTGATTAGTTTATTAATTCCCACACACAACATGTTATTTAATTTTAAAAAAATTGCTCCACCCACTCAAGCCACATCCACGCCACCCACACAAGCTCACCCACAAGCCCACCACACAAGCCACCCATAAGCTCCCCCACACAAGCCCACCCACCCACACAAGCCCACCTACAAGCTCCACCACACAGCCACCCACACAAGCCCACCACCCACACAAGCCCCATCCCCTGTGTGCCCCTACCTTTGACCCACCACCCCCTCATCCACCTCCCACCCTTCCCCACACACACACGGGGAGGGGAGAAGAGGGGAGAGGGATGAGGTTGGTGGGTCGTTGGGGAGCGCACCTACCCCCCCCCAACCCCCCCTTACATCTCCTTTATTCTTTTCTTGTAATTCAAAATCAGATAACTATAAGGAAAACATTTATAATTAAACAAAAGTAATAACATTGAACAAAATCTTCTTTCACAGCATTCTGATGGTTTGTTTTGGTTTTGAAACTCGATCAAAATATTCTGTTCAAAACAAAGAGTGAAGAAACAATAGGGTATATAAAATGATTATATTATGATATTAATAAAATAATAAATATAACATTTACCTCCAGAAGATAGAGCAGCGTTTCTCAACCTTTTTACCTTGTGGAACCCTTGAAATAGTTTTCATGTCTCAGGGAACCCCTGCATAAAAATTATTATATACCATTATTAATATCTAGCTCTTTTTATTTTTATCGTAGTTCACGTGGTAAATATAATATATTTTTTTCGGATACCTGGTTTAAGAAAAAATGACCCCTTTTTGTCAAATTTATTGGCAATGAAAAAAAAAACATACTGCTCTTTATGAGACCTCACACCGAGGTTTTAATTCACAAAAAAAAACTTTTTTTAATCAAAAAAAAAAACACCTCATGTAACTTGATCAACAAAACTTAAACAAATAAAGCTGAAGCAATAAAGGTAAACAGAAGAACTAACCTTGAGAGAGAGAGACTTCGCGCTAGGAAGCAAGAGAGATAGATGGACACCGTGCATGCGTCCCGTACTTGAGTCAGTCACTCAATGATACAGAATCCGCCGCGTACAGACGTCCACTAACCAGTGAGGGCGGTTTCACACTGGCGCCATATAGACATCGTTAAATACATTCCCTATGGTTGTTATAATTGTAAATAATATAAGAGGTTGAAGCCTCTATTATAATAACCAAGGAGTTTCCAACAATATGCCGTACGTGTATATAAATTACGAATATTAAATCAAACAAAAACTACTCAAAAATACATTAGCCTATTTATTACTGTTTCTCGCGGAACCCCTAGCGACCTCTTGCGGAACCCTAGGGTTCCGCGAACCCGGTGAGAACACTGAGATAGAGTGTCGTGTCAGATTCCTCCAGAAGATTAAGTTGTGTGTTTGGTTCATCCAGACAGGTGTTTAAACTGAAATAATAATATAAATAATGAGTCAAAGACACACACACACACACACACACACACACACACACATACACCAGAAGATAAAGACAGAGGGAGAGAAGAGACAAAGCAAGACACACAGAAGACAGAAGGATAATTTCTTACCTTTGACTCGACTCATTCAAGGTCAGAGACGTGAGAGATTCTTGCCAGCCAACAAAAATGTCATTCAATTCTCTTCAGAACGATCGAATGTCTTCAAGGAAGTCATTCATTTTTAGCCACTCGTCGTGTAATTCAAAGGCCTCCTGTTCTAGATCAGTTATCAACGATGTTCTTATTGGAGACAACCTGTAAGAAAAAGACACACAATAATTATTTGTTGTATAGTGATTTAATTCTGTATAAAACAACAAATAATGAATTGAGTTAAGGATCTCACCTGTCATCTTGTGAAAACGATTGATCTGGAAGGTCGGAGAAATTATCTGCACAATCCATTCTCTAAACAAAACACACTCGCACACAAGTTGGTTTAAATAGCTCCTGTTGATGACGTAATGGGAGATTGCACAACAATGGGGTTTTCAGGTGTGTCCCACATAGGAAATGACTTCGGAAATTTTTTGGCTTGGTTCGGGCGAGGCAGCTTGGCTGACTCCAGACTGACTCATTTTAACACGAAAATGAAACAGCTTGCTTTGAATGATTTTGAGAAAACTTACGTTTAAAAGCTGTTTTTGCTTGCTTTTAGCTAAACTTTGTTCTGTTAGTGTTCTGACGATTTATGATATAACCATGAGAGACATGGGCACAGAATACTTCCTCATTTTCACAGCACGACTGTGCTCTAAGGCACTTCCCCATTTTACAGAACCGAAGGAGGGATCGTGAACTTC
Source organism: Eptatretus atami (assembly GCA_035128595.1). Classification (NCBI taxonomy): domain Eukaryota; kingdom Metazoa; phylum Chordata; class Myxini; order Myxiniformes; family Myxinidae; genus Eptatretus; species Eptatretus atami. The sequence goes on along the minus strand of CM068966.1, from coordinate 14,363,757 downwards.
CCTTCTTTCGTGCGAAGAGATAAAGTGAATATACTCGATGGAAATGAATGTTATAAGAAAATTATGTTATTCCCTAAAGTAGAACATGGGCAAATATTCGTTGGTTCACTCTTTGAGTGGAATGAAAGTATAAAAGGACTGTGATTATGTTGGGGTGAAGAAGTGCTTTAATCAATAAGTCTCAATCTTTCATAGTCT
>CM068966.1:14340257-14355638 GCA_035128595.1 Eptatretus atami | reverse complement strand
ACAAACAAAAAAAATTATCTTTTCTGCGCACAGAGGAGTAAAGCCATTTGCTTCAGTCTGTCTATCAGTCTGGCAGTCAAACAAAATTGAAAATCATTCCAAACAAGAAACTTACTTTTTGTAGGGAAGTCATAAAGGACACCAAACAACAGAGGCATGAATAAAATAATTTAACATGTAAGATAAGGTGGTGTGAAAGAGGGTGCATCAACGGTGGTACAATTCCAAATGTTTTTTTTTTTTTAAACCTTTAAAACATTTTTTTTCAATTGAATTATATATTTGAACACTGTAGAACAGAAATCGCCTTGTTTTCATTTTCAAAAACTTTCAGTTTAGTTGTATTGTTCATGGGCAAAATATTACGCCGTCTTGACCAATCAAATTTGTCGTGCGCATCTCAGTGCGGAGTAACAGCGAGATTCAGACAAATAAGCGCTGCAACGACAGAGTGTAAATATGACAAGTATCAACTCGGATGGGGGGGGACATTTCTCCAACCAAGATATTTTAGTTTGTATTTTTAATTAATTTTCTGAAATTTGTAGAATTTGTTTTTCACTTGGAAGTTGTGGGAAAAGTCTGATTTAATGCAATTTAATTCCAGGCTACAAGGCAACAAAAGTGAAACTTTTGAAAGGGGGGGGGGGGGGTGTAGACTTTCTATAGGCGCTGTGTAATTACAGGAGATATTGGAATGAACGATCTATATTAAACTCGATCTGCATGCGGACTCACTCACAGGCGGTCTGATAACAATAAGCCTTTTCTGTCTGGATGGAAATGGGGGAAGCTAATTAATTCTTAATCTGACCAACGTGCACAAAAACAAAACCCTCACAAACGAAGAACAAGGAAAGAAATATTAATGTAGAAACTCGTGTAATTAACACAACAAACAAACAAATGAGACAGAGTGCAACAAATGAAGCATTCACATTTTTAATCTTGCAATTCTTGATTATGTAAAAAGGTTTATCAAACACAAGGAAGGAATAGTAAACAAACAAACAAAAAATGACTTATTCAGCTTATTCATTTGTAGGAGATAAGAAATTTGAGTGACAGGTTCTTCCCACCACCGACCTTCCCCCAACCCGACAGCCCCCCCCAACTCCAACGAAACTCCTTTGGAATTATCCTTCTTTGTGCAATGCCATAACATCATAAACTTATAAAAACTAATAATAATTGCCTTTCTTTTGAAAACACAAACAGGTCTAAACCCTAAAGGAAATTAAAAGATATGTGAAACAAAAGGGCATACAAAATTTACGCAGAATAGTATCAACAATGTTTTTTGTGGTTTTTTTTTAAACAACCAAACCCATTGGTGTAATCAAAACAAATCAAAAAAAATAAAAAACGATTTTTAAAACTGGTCAATCGCAACGCTCGGGCTATACGTGAGACAAGCAGCATTAAAAGCTTTTTACCCACAGGGTTGTGTTTTCACTTTCCAGGTTCCGTGTCCGACGTGCAGCCGAGGATCGTGTCAGAGTACTTCATGAGCAGACAGCAGAAGGTGGTAATGTGAGGCAAGGCGGCCAAGTTGAGCGGACTGCCCTGCGGCCATATGAGGTTTGGGCCAAGGCACACAGCAAGATTCTCCATGGTCATTTTGTTAACCGCACTCTCTTTCTCCACCTGTGGAGAGAAAATAACAATTGATGGATATGTCAAGGTGTTTAATCAATGGACCAATCACATTAAATGCCTCAGCAAGGAGAAGGAGGGAGGGGGTGGGGTAGTATCTCGGCAGCCATAATGCGTAAACATTCTTTAGACTGATTTTTAAGAAGTACATGCAAGAGGTTTCTGAGGCAATGGCCAAGGGTAATCAAACTCATACCGGCAGCGTCAAACAGAAAGGCTCTGACCACTTAATGCTACATACAATTCCTATCCACCGATTGTGGTTTTCATGCTATCCTGATGTCCTGAACTCCAAACAGCCCTAACGTAGAACCATCAGCCTCCGTTGTGATAACGTATTACATACTGGTGAGCTTCTGGAACTTTTAGATGAAGTCAGCCGTAAGGCCTTTCATGCAAGGCCATACGGAAATGTCACTTTGTGGTATTTGACTGCCTTGCTTCCAAATGGAAAAACAAAATGTCGTCTGTTCATTAAAGCCAAGCAGATGGAACCAAATCCCTCACCTTCAAACCCCTTCCCTCTATCAGCTGTGTAGCACAGGTTATACAAAGTGCAATCCCAAAGCAGGAAACATGTCTTACCAGTTTAAGGAAGCCAATGACGTAACGAAGAACAACAAGATTTATCTGTGGCAACAATGACATCCATTCCCGGGCAAGTGTGGCTTTTTCGTCATTTGACGTGCCTGGGTTCAGACATGCGGACATACACGGCAGAGTGAATAGTTTATTCAGTTTATTGTGCTTTGAAAGTTTTCAACAAACTGCAACTTTGGCTTCACAAGTTACAGGTGAGGGGGGGAGGAGTGGAAAAGTACAACTTTTGATGTAAACCTACTTTTACAGGTAGGTTTACATCTTTTAATGTAAACCTACTTATACCTGGTGTTGGCTTAATGGTTAGGGTGGTGGGCTTTGGATCCTCAGGTCCTGAGTTCAAATCCCGCTCAGTAATACCAGGTGGGATTAACTCGGCCTGTCATCCTTCGAGGTTGGCAAAATGAGTGCCAGCATGCTGGTATAACTGTGTCGGAGTGGCGACCCATCCAGAATTGTGCCCAATAGCCAAGGAGACTGCTTAAGCAGCAACAATGTTCTGCACAGAGTATGATCCCAATCTCCTCCTCCTCCTCCTTTTATAGCAAAACGTGGTACAATTGTCTTCTTCTTCTTCCTCTACTTCTACTTTTTCTGTCATTGATGAGTTGGTGACGATGGGAACAATTTTACTCTGATACAAATGTCGACCAACTTCATCTACCGGACGATTTAAAGGACATCTGCCGTTTATAAGATGTTACGAACATCTTTCTCTCTATTTTTCTCTCTCTGATGGAAACTGGACTTTCCTGGCCTCGAGGAATTCAACAAGAAACGGCCGACGCAGGAAGGAATACGTTTGACTGATGAAAGCCGTGTCATCAAACTTACAAGGACAAGTTACCACATCCTGTATGTAGTTACCTTAACAACCCCTTAATAAAACCTAAACCGATAAATCACAAGGACATATCCTTGGCGACATGTACACACAAGTACTTTTACTAGTTTACGTCCACGAAATCCTTCACGAGAGAATGTTTCAGAAGGATCCCTGTTGGATTACGAAAACTTGTTCATTTGCTTTCATTTACTCACCTGTCTCCCATCAGGTAAAGCTGCTATAAACACAAAGCTTCTCTTATTGTCACACTCCATTTTTGTTACTTACGAAATCTAAAGATTTCCTAAGTATATTGATGACTTCCGTCCTCTGTTTGTGTGTTGTGTGGTTTGTTTGTTGTGTGTGTTTGTTTGTAGGCACGATAACTCGAGAACGGAAGAAGCTACCAATGTCAAATTACACCACGTGATTCAGGAGGGTGATGGCTAGTGCTGATTAGATTTTGGTCAAAATCGGTCAAAGGTCAAGGTCACAGTGAGGTCAAATATTCGATTTTTGATGGTTTGGCACAGAATCATCGTAGAAACTTCTGGTTTGCGTCGCTACCTTCTCTAGAGACAGCTTTTATTAGACAAGGTCAGAGGTCAAGTTGACGATTTCGTAAGTACCAGTCTATGACTGCTTGTTGTTTGTCCGTTCCCTTACATCTTATGTATCTTGAGAATGGAACATTGTAGGGCCACCAAACTTTGCAGACATAATGACGGAGAGAGACGGGGAGGGGGGAGGGGCTGTGGGAGTGTAATTGGGTGGGGCGATTTTACATTTTGGGGAGATTGGGGCAGGGGGCATGGTGAGAGAGATATCTTTGTCATGGCTTCTGTGATTTCAACAAAATTTAGCACACGTAATGAGGGCAATGGGAAGTAAACTAGGGGAGGGGGGTGGTAGAAATTTTACGGAGGGCAGGTCAGGGGGAGCAGGAAGCAGGGATTTTCTCCATCGGGGTCTGACTATTCACGTCTTCCCTATGGGCCGCAGCGCTACCAAACATGGCTTGCCTAATGGGGGCCCCATGGGAGGTTTATGGTGAAAAAAAATGAAATTATTTGCTTTATAGTTTGTTTTTTACAATTTAGGGGGTTTGGAATAGGCAGGAGGGGCAGATCTCTAACAGCTTGAGTGGTTGCCACCAAACTTGGTCGGGATAGTGTAGGCCGAGCTGATTGGAAAAGGGGGTGGGCGAGGTTTTTGGGAAAGGGGTAGGAGTTAGCTGTATTTGCTGTCTTGAGAACAGTGGATGCCTGTTGTTGCATCCATGCACAAATAGAACCGATGATGTGCATCTTTTCTACTGACCAAGTTAGGTAAAGAATTTGTAATTCAGCCAGAATGCCGGCTTTAATTCAGGTAATCTTCTTAAAAACAAACAACAAGGGATTTTTAACATTCACCAACTCATGCGAGAGGATGGGTGTCTGGCTTCAAGCCCATCTGAAGGCCCTTCCTGTGAAACACCAATCCGATTGTACACTATCAGGCCTATACTCGAAATTCAGATCAGAGAGCTCAAAGGTAAAAGCGCCACCTCTGCAACAGCCGATCAGACGTATTTACTTATTTCATGGCCCCATTGTTTCGCAGGCAATGTGACTGATAATGACAATGTGCCACAACAACAGAACGACAATTCCAACTTTATCAATGACAAGTGACGTGATGAGAGCAAACAGACCATTTGGTGAGATTATGCGAGGATAGAGGTCAAAGGTGAGCAGAGGCTCAGGCAATTCCCGTAGATACATTTTCAGGATCACAGCAGGAAGGTGAACGTCGCCAAATTGGGAAAAATCCACCACCTCCCCTGCAGAAGCATGAAGAGAAAGTTGTGAACGAGTTGTGTGCAAATGCTCATTTCAGTGTTAGGTGGGTCGGTCAAAGAAAGGATTAAAAAAAAATTGTGATGTTGAGAATAAAAGCGAACACAGCAGAAGAGGAAATGTAATCAAGCACCTCTGATTACCTTGATTGTATTTTTGTTTTATTTCCTTCACCAAGGGAGCACTTGCGCATCGACGAAAAATCCCTTCTGTGCTCAACCCTAAGGCACACACGCACACGCACACACACGAGGCCAATGGCATGATCATGCACAAACTGCCCCCACAGCAGACCCGCACCCGCAGCAGACCGGCACCCGCAGCTCACCATTTGCAGTAATGAATGCGACAGTTTCTCGAATAACCAGAGGGATCTGCTCACCACTGCTCTCTGCCAACCTACATGACCACAAACAAATCCCAAGTCTCATGCAACTTCCCTCAACCAGCATTAAAACACCATGAAATACCCTGCGGCTTATCCTGCTCGACGAGTAGGTTGGCCGGACGAACACTAACCCATAAGAGTGCAACAGGTGAAGAATAGTCTGTAGTTAAGTAGAAATATCAAAACATTACCCACCCCAACAAGCAATCCTTTCTACCCCGACTACCTTCACCACTTCCAACCAAATTCAATCCCCTTCTTGTAGGTTAATGTGTTTCCTCCCTCTTCCTCTGTCTGTCTGTCTCTCCTCCTTCTCTATCTCCCTCTCTCATACATATCCTCACCCTCCCCCTGTCACCTTGCTCTCACATAAGCTGAGAATTTGCACACATATTCAAGTTGTTTAAAAAAAAATAAAAAAAGTGGCCAGATAAACATCCGATTGCACGAATTGTTCATATACAGTACATATTACAACTGTAAAGCAGACAAGATGAAGTTTGTAACAAACTAGATGGTTTATGGCCACATCGTAAAGCAGACCTGTTACCTGTCAAGAGGTACACCAAATTGCTTTAGAGGAGACGTTGGTGTTGAAGGATCAAGTACAGTCAAGGATGTGTCCTTCAGCTTGGAAAGCAAGTCAGCATCATGGCTGATGGAACATAAAAACAAGCATTTTAAGGACATGAAATCACTTAGGAGGAATACATGAGATCGACGGGAGTGGAAGAAAATAAGTGATCGCAACTGATCAAACAAAACCCCCAAAAACCTCGGAGAATAATGCCGAGAAAGACACCGACATTAAGGCTGCCCTCAACATGGAGTCAGGTTGAGGCTGAAAGATCGAACAAGATGGAGAGCATACAGAAGAAAGAAGTGTGGGAAAATATTAATTTTCTTCCAAGTTTGCCCTTCACCTTTTCACCTGGTCTGGGATGACCAGTTGTTCGTAATCAAGGTGTTTGTGCAGTTCACTCAAGTAGTTCAGGTACATCACCTTCTTTCCAAACTTGTGACTGGAAAAAGAACATAGAAAAGATTAAATAAGCCAAAGCCATTTGTAAAAAGGGAAATGTGTGTTAAATTTAAACCCAACCTTCTTCACTAGAGATACTGTACGTCAAAAGAGATTTGGCAATCAATCCACTGTACAGTGTTACCCCCATCTGAAATTAAATAACAACACATCGGGTGGACCGCTACGTGAATCATAAACACATCAATCATGATAATAACAAATAATTAGAGGCCCATGCTCGTTGCAGAGCTCGGGGATGTTACGATAAGCAGAGGAACGTTTCTAGGTTGGCACAAATCGGCAGTTTACCTGCCCATTATTAATATTATCCCGGCCCCGGGAGGGAGGGAGCGGGATATTGTAATCATCCGGTTTGTTTGTTGGGATTCGCTAGATATCCGTTATTGTCGGGTTTTCCGTCTGTGTGTGTGTTGTGTGTGTGTGTGTGTGTTGTGGTGTGTGTGTGTGTTGTGTGTGTGGTGTCTGCAACGCGAGGCTCCACAGCACAAACCAGCAAACCGATTTCGATGAAACTTGGCGATCAGGTGCCATATTGCTGGGAGTGTGCGCGCTTGAGTTTCCTTGCTAAGCAACCACCCGTTGCTGTGCAGCGGCCGAAAAACCGCTGTTTAAGAACCCAAACGGTAACTGACGTAGCGCGGCTTCTTATGATAGGTAGAGCGACCGGCCAACTCCTGCCTATTCCTTGCATCCCCATCTAGTTATCCGACAGCATAACGTTCCTCTATCTTATAGTTTCTGAATGGCAGCCCTCCGAATGCGGAAAGGTGGTGAACCAGGGGATATGTTAAGTGACCTTGACCTCGGAAACCGTCGACGGCGGAACGTTCAAATTCGGTGTATGGATAGAGTTTAATAACTACTACAAAATTGAACCGCAGCATTTTTCCAGATTCGATCACCAAGGGTGTCGGGGCTGAAATACGCAAAAAAAATACTTTTTCTCGACCTACGTTCACTATTTTCAATACTTGTCCTACACTTTTGAATGTGGAGAAAAGACTTCGGAATTAAACACTTCGAGATATTTAGAAAATTTTACTCGAGCTGATTTTTGATTCAGGTTTTATTTTCAAATGGTAGTCCTGTGAGGAGTGCCAGTTGGCAAAATACGCAATAGGAAAAATCTTGCCAGGCAGAGGAACAATTGATGTGAACCAATACGTCTTGGCAATGAATCTTCGTCGGTGGATCAGTCAGAATGAAAAGCATCGTATCCAGCACTTCGATCTAGCGGATCCCTCGTCGCCTACCGGCTGTCTGTTTGTTTGTCTGTCTGTTAGGAACTTTACGGCAAAACGGCTTTAGCAAACACTATCAAATTTAATCCACAGGTGGGCAATGAACCTTGGACGACCCATTAACTTTTGGTCCAATTGGATCAAAGGTCAAGGTCAAGGTCACGAAAAGATCAAAATCGTTTTTCGCTCATAACTTCATCAAAAATGATCTGATTTACTTCAAACCAAGCTTATAGTGAACCTTATTCTTATTGTCACTTATAATCATACCCATTCCTATAGTGAAAAATGCATATTTGTGAAGATCGGTAGGGTCCGAAGTTTTGGGGTCATGGTCATCGGTCAAAATTACAAAATGGGTGGGATTTGTTGTGCCTGGCACCACTTGTTATTATTTTTAATAGCCAACATCCAAATCAACACACCTATACAGGATTCCACCTATCGACTATTCCAGCGCCCATTGCAGTAGTTGCTTCCTTTTTCTCCTCGTTCGACGCTCCGTCCACGTTCACCGTGAAACGCGTGGGTTTGATGCAGACGGAACGACGCTTGCAGATCGTTGACTTGGATACATGAAAGTGCTTTTTTTCTGCTATCGCTCTTCCTTCTGTCCCTCTCTAAAATCACCGGCCGAGCTGTTTTTAAATCCCGCACTCTCTACCGCTCCTGAACCCAAACGCTGGCCTTGCGGCTTCGGTTCCTCAGTGCCGTACTTATGTTGGGCGTGCAGATTTTCGGGTTGTACACGAGCATCCGGATGATGTTATCGTGGAGATGTAATCACACAAGTTGATTCGGAGAAGAAGAAAAATGGCGGACTCCCGAGTCTCTGCGGTGTGAAGAGATATCTCTGCATTCGCAAACCAGGATCATCATCTGCAGAGTAGTGGTGGTCTCGAAGCACTTTTTGTTGTCTCTCTATAACCTGAAAATTGTCAAAAAAAAAATGGATGCAGCAAGATACTGTCCTTTATCGTTCCTTATCTTTGCAAGCTCTCCATATGCCATAAGTCTTGGTGAACCATGGAGATGGTGAGGCCATGTGGGCTCATCCCCGACCAGGACCATTACCAATCATGGAGGGTATCGTCGATGAGGTCGCCGAGCGATTAAAAACTATGATGAGGGATCTCCGGAGACAGTTCTGCAAGGAATGGTCATGCGGTTGGAATTTCTTTTTTGAACAATGTATTATGGATTGAGCGCCTCACAGGCAACACCTTCGTTTGCTATTTCATCTCATCGAAATTGTGTTACAGCATCCATTTGCTCTTTCACCGCATATAAACAGGGTGTTTCAAATGAAGCAGTGCACTGAACGAAATACATACGTTTCATGTGTTTGTTGATCTTAAAATTAAAATGTTTGATTGTTTACTTGCAGGTATCATTGACGTGCTCAGGTGAGATATCCACCAGCTGAGAGACGACTCAGGTGAACTTCAGCTAGCTGGATGTTAATAGTTTGTTCCTTCGGAAATCCATAAAGAATGGTCTGAACATTGGAATAAAGAGTGTTTTTAGTGCAGCATGATTTGTCTCACTGACCTCTACATACAGAGAGGGACGGAATAAAGTTTGTTCCCTAAAAAGTGCATATTGTTCATTAACTCACACTTGGAGACACAGAAAAGCAAGTGAACTTTCGTCAATGGCTCAAAAATGTCTTGGCAGATAAAGGTGATCAGATTTTAGACTGCACCTACTTCACGGATGAGTCGTGGTTCCACATCTCTTGCTATATGTACAGCCAGAACACCAGGATTTCGGTCACAGAGAATACCCATGCAATCTTCGTAAAATCATTGCACGATCAAAAAATTGATGTATAGTGTGCCCTTTCCAGAAGGTGGGTTATTGGAGCAATATTTTTTTGAAGATACCATAAATTCCGAACAGATATTCTACATTAATGATAGTTTTTCAACGAACTAACCGAAGAGGAGAAATTATTTGGATGGTTCAAGCAACACGGTGCAACAGCACACACCACATTGCAAGCGTGCACGCGGTCAGTACAGTTTTTGAAGATCGCATCATTTCTCGTGGTTTCTGGCCACCTCGTTCTCCTGACTTAACCCCTCCAGACTTTTATCCGTGTGGAAAGCTCAAAAACACTGTCTATGCAAACCAATCCCATGTAATAGAAGAGCTCAATGCTAACATTTCAGAGGCTCTCCATGGTATCCAGGCTGAATAACTGCAGCGAGCGTTTCAAAATTTCTTTCCTGATGACTCCACCCTCTGCCGTACCATCTGTCATCTCTCAGACTGGCAAGCAGCAGCTTCTTCGCTCTCTGTAGATCTGGGTAAAATTACAACCTGGTCCAACACTTGGAACATGCCTTTCAATCCGGACAAATCTCACACTCTCACTATGTCTCTCCGAAAGGACCGTTTAGAACCCCCCCCCCCCCCCCCCCCCCCCGTCCCCAATCCACTTTCTCAACAATCCTCTGGAAGAAGTCCTTTCTTTCAAGCTTCTGGATCTCACTATCTGCCATGATCTTTCCTGGGAAAAGCCACATTTCCAACCTGGCCTCCAAAGCCAGTCGCCGACTGGAATCATCTGTCGTGCAAAGTCCTTCCTCGGCCACCTGAGCTCCTGATCACATACAAAGCTTTCGTCCGCAGCCTGATGGAGTGCAGCTATCCCCCTGGGCTGGTGCTCCTGCCTCTCACCTTTCTCGGCTTCACGCCGTGGAAACCAAGGCATTTCAGGAGTTCGGTGGTCTTTGCTTCTACAGTCTCCTCTCCAGTCTCGCCCCCCCCCCCAGCTCTGTCTGCAATTTGTCCCCACCATATTTCCGCAGGGCGCTCAAGGTCCGCCAGCAACCTCCTTATGGTAAAACTACCAAAATCACGAATTACTGCTCACCTTCACTCTTTCATTCCTCTTTTTCCCCGCTTTGGAATAAACTCCCTCACTCTGTTCAATCCATTTTTCCTCCAGGCCTTCAAAACAGCCGTTCACCACCACCTCTTATCGTCCCCCTTCCAAATCCTCGATCTTTTCTACCCCTTAATCCACCACAAACCCACCTCCTTCAAATTCCTGCTTTCCTTCCTGAAAGTCCTGTACTGTCCCACTTGTATACCCCATGTTCCCGCCCCATCCTCTCCCTTCCACAGATCTCCTAATGTCTCTGTTCCCCACTGTTTTGTCCTTCCCACTCCTGCCCCTTGTCTCATGCCCCCCTTGCTGTGGTGTGTTTGCTCTCATACAGCCTCGAAAGGGAAACAAAAAAAAAGAAGAAGTGTAGACGTGTTCAACTTTGCGCCCAAAGCGAATGGATCGCACTTTCAACAATTGCTATAACTTTGCTACATTTGTTCAATAATTTTCCAAATCAAATCTTCTGTTACCTCTGATTGTTCTTTGTTGTACAGTTTTTGACAATAAATACTTTTCTCGAAAAGATTTATCTTTTTGCACAGAGATGTTAAGTTTCTACTGCACAGTTTACTTTGAAACACCATATTATATGTTATGTATGTATGTATGTATGTATATGTTGTTGTATTATATATATACATACATATTACATATATATACACACACACACATACATACATACATACATATACACATTCTTTTGTGAATGCCAGAGAAAACGTGTCATCATTTCGTGGGGCAAACTTTGAAGCTCCATCATTATTGAATATTCGGGATGTACGAAACCTTTGACTTCAAGTCGTTGACGTCCTCCATTTTCAAGATAAACATGCATTTTTTTATTTGACATGTGTTCCATTAAAAAAAAAAAGAGAACATGTCGGAAATTTTTAACGAATCTTTTGTATTTTGTGCAAATACACTTCGAGGCTGCTCCGACTGAGAAGGCCACATATTGCTATTAAAAAAAAACACCTTAATAATTGGTTTTAAACATTTTCTTCCAGTGAAAAGAATAATTATTCATAAAACATCATGCAACTGAAACTGAAATTAAGTAGCAGAATGAAGACACTTCACCTGATGAAGGGTTTGAAGAACGTCCAGAGCACGCGAATAAAGTTTGTCGGATGCACAACATACAAGGCCTTCAAGTTCTTTTTGTACCTGTGGGACGAAGTACATCACAAAGCAACTTATAACACCAAAGTTATCGCTGAATAATAGTATGGAAAACAGGTGGCCCTTTAACAGGAAATGCATAACTCACTTCCGGTCAAACTCTCTGTAGGCATTGAGTACCCAAGAAAATGCAGGCTTGTTTTTACTCGTCAGGCCATAGTGGAAGTATACCAGTGTGTAGTCGCTCTCCACGTACTGATCTAGAGTATATTGCAGGTATCTGTGTAGTTAATAAAAAATAAATAAATAAAGACGGATTTGGATAGAAGGGTGGTGAGAAACTGTTGAACGTCCATGCTGTCACAAACACACATCACTCTTTAACGGTTTTGTTTCTCACGCAAAAAGACCGAAACATAAATGACACACAGTCATGTGAACAAAAGAGCAAACAAATAAATAAATAAATAACTCTACACAAAGTGACTAAACTGGAAACTTTCATCCTTATTGTGGTTTAAAAAAAAAAAGATTAAAATATATGTCTAAGAAAAGCTCCGATAACAACCCACTACAGAATTATCAATTCCATTATTACTAAAACAATTACATACTGTATTCATAATATTACTCGCTAATGAGTCCGCCACTACCATGAAGTTGCGGAATCGGCGCAATATTTCACGATTCTGTACAAAATTAAATTAAAAGTAGTTTGTCGTCGAAACATATGAGCATAGTCAGTCATTAGTATCGTTAAGCCCACCGCTCTTTGTATGGGTGGTTTAAATTCTCGTTGACCTGTTCTTATAGATGGAAATAAACATAACAATAAGAAGAAGACGAAGAGGAGAACAATGCACATCATCGATCTGGATGGGAATAACCAGTTTGAATTGTTCAAAGCAGACAATGTCCGTTTCGAACAGGGACATTTTAATGTTTGGCTGAACTCTGTTTGGCATGTTTATTATGTTCGACTCATCTGAAATGTGTCGGTCAGGTTGTGAATCAACAAACTAAAAACGACATTCTCAGACTTGAAACCAGTGGCCAATCACTCGTGTCATTCTTTCCTCAATGAAGAAGACAATTTTGAACCTGAATGGTTCTTCACTCAAACATGTTGCTCTGGTTTTGGTGCCGAAAGTCCCATCGCAAGGCATCCTTGCTGTGACCAACAAGGCCACATAATCACCCAATGGTGGAGTACAAACATCTCCCTTTATTTCCAGCACAGAGTTGGTGATTTTACGGTTGTGAAAATATAGATAAATGTTTGAGTGAGCTATTCAGCATTCAAACTGGTGTAGCAACCTACAGCAGCAGCTTGTGGTGGTCCAGGACATGCGTTGGAGGCATCTTGCAGCAGCTGAAGATGATAACTTTCCGTCCGTAATTATCATCCCCTGAAACAAAAAATAATTTCTTAAATTAAAAGTGTGAGGCTTTAAAAAGGTGGATGATGGAGGATGAAGGATTGATGCAATAACAGTTGGGTCTATGAAAGTAGGTGGATGTGGGACAATAGTAAAATAGGCAGATAGATACAAAACATACAAGACAAGTAGACAACAAGAATAGACATGTTGAGAAAGCCACAGGTGGACCATAAGGGAGGGGGGGGGGGGGGGGGGTGAAGAGAAGCGAGTCACCATCTCAAAGGATTGCAGACAGGTGGGCAGAAGAGACTGGATGTATGCACACTCGCCTCTGAGCTGTCTATCCTGGGTTTGAATCTCGACCTGGCTATAAACTGTCATCCTGATGTTTTGCACGCAGGGCAATTGATCAATGTGTGGGTGTGCTTTCCCTTGGATGAATGTTAAACTGGACGTCCCGTCTGCCAGCATTAGTTGGTGGATCTTAAAGATCCCTCGATGTCCTTCTCGAAGAGTAGGCGAGCTATTGCCGACAGCCTGAACAAATTCCAAATTCCTGCTCTGACCTACATGGGGCACTGCAGCAGTAACACAGCTGTGCTCCATATGAAAGAAAAAGAAAAATAGGAAAAAGAAGAAGAAAAAGAGGAAAAAGAAGAAGAAAAAGAAGAAGAACTGTAGGCAAAAATCGAGGCTATGTAGACTTGGAGAGGCAATTCCACACAGAAGAGAAAAGGGGAACGAGAGAGTGGAGGTAAGCAGCAAGCCTAGATCTGGGAATGGCAACAAGGGATAGGTTGCTGATAGAGCATGCGGAACCAGCATGGATTGGGGCAAGATAAAGCACTGAGAGGGAAGAGGTGCAAATACAGTACTAAATACAAGGCACCAGTGAATTGCCAGGCCTGCGTGGGGCAAGAGAGAAGCAAGTCCTGTACCTGCCAAAGGTTGCTAGATTGAATGCCATGGCACCAGCCTAAAGAAGGTAGCTGTCTGTATTCAATGGTTTTGCAAATGAATACGTCATGCGGCATAAAGACCTGAGTACTGCCAAGGCCAAACCTGGCTTTACAAAGCAAATAAAAGTGATATCCGGTTCTGAAGGTCAGCATGGAGACATGTTCGAGACTTCCACGGACTGTACCTCTGTCACAGGTTGACCACAAAACTGGATTGGAGGATTTCCCTTGTGCTGTGTAAAGACACTGTAAGAGTACATGACTTTCCAGCAAAGTCATTTGCAAGTGTTTGAATAACTTCTAATTTCTCCAGATTGGCAGAGAATAATGCTTCTTCAGCTTGCCTATCTTGAGGTTAAGGAACTGCTGAGCATAAGGTGGAGTCATCTGCGTTGTATTGTGGATGATTTTCCAGACAGGCAGAGAGGTCAGTGATGTAAACAAGAAATACGATTGTTCCAAGGACGCCATCTTAAGGGACAGAAACCTCTTCAGGTAGCAAATACAAACTAATTAAAGGTAGTCAGCATGGGTTTACCAAAGGTAGTTCCTGTTTAAAAAATATTTTAGAGTTCCATGAAGCAGTGTCTGATTGGGTGGATGAGGTGAAGGCAGTGGACAGAGTATATCTAGACTTTAAGAAGGCATTGGATAAGGTACCACATCGGAGGTTGTTAGCCAAAGTGAGGGCTTGTGGAGTGGCTGGTCAGGTAGTTAATTGGATTGTAAACTGGATTAGTGGTAGAAAGCAAAGAGTGGCTGTGAGTGGAAGGATGTCTTGCTGGGAGGATGTAAGTAGTGGGGTACCTCAGGGATCAGTACTCGGACCATTACTATTCATTATTTACATCAATGATTTGGATAGTGGGGTGAAGAGTAAGCTTTCCAAACTTGTATACGACACAAAGCTTGGAGGTAAGGTGGATAGCAGAGGGGGTGGTGATCAGATTCAGGAAAGTATTGATACTTGCATAGATTGGGAAAAAGATTGGCACATGTAATTTAACCTGAGCAAGTGTAAGGTGTTGGGGATGGGAAAGAACAATGAAAATAGAGATTACAGGATGCAAGGGGTAATTTTGGAGTGTGTCACACAGGAGAAGGATCTGGGGGTGGTAATAGATACCAGAGGTAAACAGGCTCCCCAGTGCCAGTCAGCTATAGGTAAAGCAAATTGTGTTTTAGGTTGTATTCGGAGGGGGATCATTTATAAATCAAAAGAGGTGGTGTTAACATTGTACAGGAATTTAGTGAGGGCCACATCTAGAATATTGTGTGCAGTTTTGGTCACCACAACTCAGGAAGGACATAGATGCCAAAGAGAGGGTTCAGCGCAGGGCTACTAAATTGATTCCGGGCCTAGCTAGACTTAGCTATGAGGAGCGGCTGAAGGAGACGGGGCTTTATACACGAGAAAAGAGG
>CM068966.1:14295360-14306610 GCA_035128595.1 Eptatretus atami | reverse complement strand
AGTCCAGGGTAGAGTGACCTGGTCTGAATCTAAATTGATGATTGGAAATCAAGCCATTGGAGAAGAGGAAGGATTTCATGTCTGAAGTGATGATAGATTCCATAACCTTGCTGATAGTTTGGGAGAAGGCTGATTGGTCTGTAGTTGCAGGGATCCTGTTTTGCAACCTTTTTATGCAGGCAGTAATGTTTGCTGATTACAAGCAGATGACAGATGACCTTGGAGCAAATGAGAGGGTGAATAGAAGAGAGAGAGGGGTGAGCAAGACAGCAGAGCAAGGGTTTAGGACACCATGGGCTGAGCCGTCGACCGGCGAATCTAGCGAGATTTGACAGCAATTGCCTTCAGTTGCTTTCAGTTGCCTTCAGTTGCCTGAAATTGTCTTCAGTTAGATTAGCCTTCCATGAGGCGAAGGCAAGTTGTTTCACGACAACTCCCTCACCACAAGCTTCAGTGTACCATGGGCGGCAGGAAGGGTAGGACAACTGAAGACGAGATGGGATAAATCTGTGCATGAGAGAGAGCAAGTTTCTTTTAAAAATTTCCCAGGACGAGTTGATGTCAGAGAAAGTAGAGATAGGAGACCAGTCTAGAAGTTTGATGGCTGCTTGAAGACCCTGCCAGTGTGCCTGAGTGAAATGCCAGACTCGACGGCGCTCAGGTGGTTCTTTAATAACAGCCAGAAAGATGTCCACTTTGACAAGCATGTGGTCATATAAACCAATTGTAGCGGAGGAAGAGCAGCAGATATTTTCAGAGAAATTGGTCAAAATCAGATCCAAAAGAGATGGAGTCCCATTGAGATCCAGGTCAGGAATTTGACAGATTGTATCAGTCCCAATGAGTTGCAGAAGTCTTTTGCTGAAGAGCTATGGCAGGTGAGAGAGGTACCCACACCCAGCCAACTCGCCTGATGGCAATTGAAGTCACCACATATGAGGAAGAGAGAGTTGGGATGAGAGGATAGAAGTTGGTCCATATTTTTGGAGAGCATGATGTAAATGGAGTCATTACTGTTTGGTGGACGGTACAACACACATATAAACATGAGGTGGGAGTCGAGGGGAAGCCATAGCCAGAGGTATTCGTGGGGGTGTGGGTGAGTGAGGGCAGTGCATTGCGAGTGAGGAATAGAGTCTTTGATGAAGAGAGCAACTCCTCTGCCAGGACACCAGGACGAGCCCCATTGACATAAACCATGCATTGCCTGTCTTTTGTCTTCTCTTCCCATTTCTGTACATCAATGGCAGTGGCTCTGAGATGTCACTTTATACAGTCCAAGTAACGCAACCTTGGTCACCCAAGTGTTTCCCCTTGGAAAGCTCATGATATAACACAGCCTTTGGCAGCCGGTCATCCCCCATTCTAACCTGATGACCGGTCCAGGTGAGCTGCTGCTTCAGCAGATTTGGATGAAATTTGGTGTATCAGTTGGGTAGGTGACAAGAACAAGCTAATTCGATTTTGGTTCAGGTCTGAATCAAGATCCGGCCTATCAGTGGGATACAAAAAGTAAACTGTTCAGTCTGGTGGAGGTATGCGCTCTACGGAGTGCCGTTCTAGTTGGAGAGAGTGCTGCCGAGATATACAAAGCATTCAACGATCTTAAGTGTTATGCCATTCAGCAAAAGGGTCGGCTCAATGTACGGCATTCCAGGGGCCGGTTGGTGAAGGAGTTTGGCTTTTCAGATATTGATGGAGAGTCCAAATGCCGCAGTTGCACCGGCAAACTTGTCAAAGAAGCTTCTGCAGCTCACATATGGAATGCAAAACGAAGCCAATATCTTCATCCGAGAGCAAGTCTCGTGCGCACATCTGACCAACCATTGTCTTCGCTTTGATATGTTGAAAAGGTTGCCATCAGCATGCATTGTTAGGTAGACACCTTCTGTAACATCCCGATTGGCAACATCCAGCACAGTGGGAGGTGACAACGTCAACATAGGCTTCATTTTTGAAATTGAGAATTGGGCCAACAACCATATATATTGTTGCGGGCCGGCGGGGTCGGGTGAGAAGACCACTAGGTGGGGGAAAGCTACGTCGATTCCCACCAGACTCCCTGGAATTGTAGGCCGTCGCTCACGGATAATTCCGTGACGCGGCGGGTTGCTTAACCAACCGTGGATGCAAATAACTCAACCGCGTGACCTAGGGTCCTCCCGCCTATGGGTTAATCTGGTTACCTAATTAACCACGCGGTTTAACCACTGGGGAACAACGCCCTCGGTACGCCTTGTCCGAACTGGATCACTCTACCGGATCGGATGCAGCTGAGCAGCACTGCCAAGGACACACCGGCGAAAAGGAACGGACCGTTGGGAATAAAGACCAGGATAAACTTGGATTTGGACCACGCTGGACCAATGGGGGAAAAGACAAAGGCGAGCTGGGAACATTCTTAATGACAAATATTCATTAACAGCAAGCGAGGAAAAGCATGTGGCACAACAAAGGTTTATTGGGTATGTTAACGGAGGGAGAGGGGGGGTGTGGGGGTGCGACTATCAGCCACTTCTTAAAGCAGCACGTGAGATTGAGGAGATTATAAGAGGACAACATAGGATCTTTACAGGTTACTTACGGACAGGCGCGCCTCAGACAACCCAGAAGACCCATGAAAGGGACTTGGCAGCAGGGAGGGAGGGGGTTGAGGTTCTGAGCTTTTCGGACTGGGCGTTTCGGGGGGGATGCTCGTGGTTGGTACCGACATAGTCGCGTTGTTTGGCCCAGCCGCACGTGTGGAGATCGTTGTTCGAGGGGCTTGGTGGGAGAGGGTGGAGTCCAAGGGCGATGGTTGCAGCAGTAGGCGGGACCAGCAGGAGGCGTTAATCGAGGCGCGATGTGGCGGAGTCAAGAAGCAGGACATCCGCGTGAAAAATACCACACTGAACAAACACTCCTCACACCTCACGGAGGACTTCTCCGTGTTTTATAGGCCCGGAGCTCGGGGGAGGGGCCATGCTGAATCCGACGTCATCACCTGAGTCGGCGTTCTGACTGGCCCCGACCCCTCACGTGGTCCGCCAGCCTGGGCCGGGTTTCGGGGAGACGCCAGTCTAGCCCGCCCACCTGGGTGCTAAAGCGTACGTGACTCGCCGCACATGTCTGGTTTCGGGTAAACGGTGGAAGCTCAAAGCGCTAGTCCAGCCCAAAGCGCATGTTGCGGATTTTGCCTCAGAAAAGAAAAAGAGTGGGGATGAAATAAAAAGTGAAAAATGATTTAATAACCTAACTATGAGACCATCGCAACGCACTCCCTTGTCTTCCCACTAAACAAAAGGAAGGGGTCTATCTACACGTATATTAATGGCATAACTGTCTCGGGACACCTATCTGTTGTATGCACGCGGTTCTGATAACCGCAACAATATATACACACACACAAGAAAAAAGACATTTAAAAAACAGGAAAAACAGGGATGAAATCTCTAAAAAATAACCAAACAAGGTAGGAATACAACCACATTATTACACCACAATCCTCTTATGGATTACCATTATGACATATTTTGACATTTTACTTTTGTTGTGGGATTGTCATGGAACAACGTCAAAAGTTATCGTGATGCTAAACCAGAAGAGGATTGTTGTGTTCTATTGTGGCATCATAATGTGGTGTCATTCTTCATTGTTGTTGTTCTTCTTCTCGTCACACTGGGCGGCCATATTATCCTGGACACTACTATATGCCATGATATATATTATATATATAATATTATATATATATATAATATATATATATATGCCATGATATACACTATGTATATTATATATATATAATAATATATATTATATATATATAATAATATATACTATTATATATGTTGCAGTGCCGGTACGAGACACAGCTTGTCATTCAGGGGATTAATCCCTGTTGTCCTCGGTGGACCGCGCCTGGGCTACTACTCCACAATTAACATTGTGTACGGTGGTTGTTTTAAAACCACGAACGCCACAGTCACACGATCCAGTGTCCGCCGTTTAATTATTCTGTTTAACAGAGGTCACGTGGTTACCTGAGTGGGGAGAGCGCCTCGGCAAAGCACCAATATTTTCTAATAAATTTTAATTAGGGCGGCCGACATTTAACCGCTGGTACATGCGACGATTTTTGGTCAAATCTGTGGTAATTAACTCCCAGTCTAATCTCGGTTCGGACAATGCTAGACCAATGGAAGGAAGGACAAACACGGACAGTTGGAAATCGACAATAAAATTTATTAATAATAAAATAATAAATAAAAAGAACTTTTTTTGCGAAGGTAAATAAGAATTAAAAGCAAATCACTAAAATGCCAGGAAAGAGACAAAGAGCAGAAGCTTAACGGGGGTTGACTTACAGCTAAACACAGAAAGGGTACCCAACGGATCATTCAGGGGGAGGGGAGTGGAGAAATCGTCTCGCTCACAGAAAATTGCTGTGAAGCAAAAACGTTCTGAAATGCGTGGTGCGTGTCACGTCCGTCGCCACCCAGCTTTGTCGTACAGCCTCTCGCGGGGCAGCCTGAATGCAGTCCAAGCATGCTTGCCGAAGCTCTGGGCAGGACGAACCGTCTCGCTGTTGGCGCTGGTCAGCACACCCACACGCGCGCTTCTTCTCTTCTTTTGCACGCCATACACCCGCTTCTTGCTCGCTTCTCTCTCGTACCTTTTCGTACACGTTTTTTATTATTCAGAATGTATCTCTTTCTTCTTTAGAACGTATCTCTTCTTCTTCAGAATGTATCGCTTTCTCTTCAGAACGTATCTCTTCTCTTCAGAAGGTATCGCTTTCGCGTTTTTCCCCACTCTCAAAACGTATCTCTCACAAGAACGTTTTCTCGCTTCAGAACGTCCTCTTTTGCCTTTCCTCTCCGAACGTCTCGCCTCACAGAAGTCTTTTATATCTTTGGGCGTCTCTACGGGGTGCCGTCCACCCCAAGCGTCACCCACCCACTGGGTCACGGTTACCATGACGACCGTGCGCTCTCAAAAAAGGCGGGCGTCAGAGCTCGCGAAGGAATGATGCTGAGGAAAAACGAGGGCGGGCCTCTCCGCGGGTGCCGTCCGCCCGAAGCTCACCCCACCCACTGAGGCACGGTTACCCGTGCGACCCGTGCGCTCTCAAAAAGGCGGGTGTCGGAGCTCGCGAAGAATGCTGTGGAGGAAAAATGAGGCGGGCTCAGAGCTCGTGAAAAAATGTTGCTGAGGAAAAATGAGGGTGGGCTTCAGAGCTCGTGAAAGAAATGTGTGTGAACGTTCTGTCGTAAAAAAAAAACTCCCATAAGAGAGGGGATCTATTCTTACCTTCTCAAGCATCACATTTAAGAACCCATTAGACATGGGGAGGGGCTAATCTAACATGCATTATGGAAATAATGTCTGAGGACCTGGGTGTGTGGATGCATTCACAGACCGGATTCTTAAAATCCGTAACAATATATATAATATATATATTATATATATATATATATATATTGTTGTGGGCCGGTTATGGTGGGAGAACGACCACTAGGTGGGGAAGTTACGTCGTCTCCCACCAGAATCCCGGAATTGTAGGCCATCGCTCACGGATAATTCCGTGACGCGGCGGGTCGCTTAACCGACCGTGGACGCCAATACCTCCACCGCGTGGTGTGGGTCTTTTTGTCAGAATCAATTTACCTATTAATACCACGCGGTTTCGACTACCGGGGAACCACGCCCTCGATGCGCCTTGCCCGATCCGGATCACTCTCGCAACTACCAACTCTACACCACCAACTCTACCAACCACCTTTCCGGATAGGATGCAGCCGAGTGGAACCACCAAGGACGCACCGGCTAGAAGAACAGATTATCGGGATAAAGACCCGGCTAAACTCAGATTCGAACCATGCTGGACCAATGAAGGAAAAGCAAAAATGAACTGGGAACATTTCTACAATAATTTATTTACAATCAACTTACAAGAGAAGGACACAGAGCAGACTTACGCGGATAAAACAGGCAAGATTTACAATGATCAATAAAAACACTTATGCAATTCGACTTAAAGATGGCGCCACACACTCAGACGCACACTCAGACGAAAGTAAACCCAGTGTATGGCAAAGGACCCCCCGCAGCCAGAGAGGGAGGTGAGCTGAGGTCGCAGTTCTTTTGGGTACCTGAACGTGGAGGAAGGGATGCTCCGTGGTGCAGCACCTGTCAATGGTCGTGCGGCTCGTCCACGGCCGCACCCGTGGAGACCGTGTCTGCGAAGGAGCCTGGGTCGAGTAGAGCAGAGTCGAGGCGGGATCAGGGCTGCAGACAGGACCCAACGAGAGACCCGTCAAGGTCGGATTGAGGTCTTCCCAGCTCTCTCACACTCAAAACGAAGACCCCAAAGAGCGCAACCATCTACGACCTTCCTCCTTTCTTTCGCTACCACCCGACGAACTATCTCACTCCAACGCTCCTCGCTCTCAGGGTTGCTTCGTAATTATAGATCTCCCTCAGCGGGAGGGGCCTTGGTGAAGCTGACGTCACTGTCCGCCATGATTGGACGGGGCTTCCATGGGTCCGCCCTTTCTGGTCGGGGTTTGGCCATGCGGAAGCTCGCCCATCCACGCGTGTCTGGAGCGCAAAAAGGTACTGCACAAAGATTTTGCCTCCGAAAGCAGAAGAAGGTACTGTGGTTCAAAATAAAAGGGGAGAAATGATTTATAAACCAAACTAAAACCCATCGCAACGCACCCCAGTGTCTTCCCACTACACACAAGGTAGGGATCATCTACACATATACTTAACGGAATAACTAACTTCGGGACAACTGTATGTTTGTATGCATACGGTTCCTAGAACCGTAACACAATGTAAATATGTAATGATATCTCAAAAAGTTGTGGATTTTATTTATTCATATGCAGCCTGCGTCTGCTTGGCTGCATCATTTTCTCGGGGTGCAGCTGTGCCACTGATGCAGTGCCCCCTATTACCAGTAAACTGGTATTCATTTCACCAACCTCAAAAGGATGACAGGCTGAGTCAACCAACCTCGTGTTCGTTCAATCTAAAAATGGGTTTGAACTCAAGACCCTAAGACATTAAGCTAGCCAGGCCAACTACCTAGTAAGCTACCTAGTAGTAGCTACCATTAAGCTACCTAGTAAGCCAACACCAGGCTCAAGTTGTGGACGAGTAGTGACAAAACTCGGTAGATGAGTTGTTTCGGTGACAAGAACAAGCCGATTCGATTTTGGTTCAGATCCAACATATCAATGGGATACAAAAACGTAAACTGTTCAGCCTGGTGGAGGTATACACTCTACCGAGTGCTGTTCTAGTTACCTTTGCCACCGAAGGTGAAGGAGGTGATGTTTTCATCTCTGTTTGTCCGTTTGTTTGTTTGTTTGTGTGTGTAGGATATCTTTAAAAGTTGTGGACGGATCCGGATGAAACTTGGTGGACAGGTTCGGTGTGTGACGAGGACGAATTGATTAGATTTTGGTGAAGATCCGGATCCGACTACTAGTATTTTTTAAGTGATTCTTCACCGTTGAGAGATAGGGATCAAAAACGATATATAGCACGATATCTCAAAAAGTTGTGGACGGATTCGGATGAAACTTGGTGGACATGTTGGGTGTGTTGTAAGGACGAATTGATTCGATTTCGGTGAAGATCCGAATCCGGATCCGGATACGAGAATTATTTAATATCTAAAGTGATTCTTCACCATTGAGAGATAGGGCCAAAAACAATATAGTACTGTGTATAGCATGATGTTTCAAATATGTCCTGGGTCCGGTATGTTCTCGTGGATCAGGCATTACGTGGCGGAGGTGTGCGTTCCACCGAGTGCCCTTCTAGTTTTACTAGATTTGTTCTGGGCAGGGGTGGGGGTTGGCCCCTACTAGGGCTTCGCCCTGGACCTGACCGGGCCCTGCGGCACCAGACCCCGTTTACGAGATACTCTCACTCCTTCAAGCAGGTTTGGGTTGACAGCTGTATGTTGCTATCGCTCGCTAAGCCAGCCGTTCCTTATCAATCGTTTCGTCGGGGTGCTTGCTTAAGTGCTTAAGCCGCTTGGCGAGCGCTCTGCAAGCTGCTTGGTAATGGAACGCACCCCCTGATGTGTATATGCCCCTTTAGCATTCGTTAGTGCGTACGTATAAACTTGTTCAAAAAGCAATTCAGTTATTGTACAGATCAGCGGTTAAAACAAAACGTCAGAAGTAAAAAGAAGAGGAGGAAAATGTGAAAACGTCACTTCCGCTTTTAGAGCACAACCACGAATAACAAAACGGGGCATTTCAAGTCAATGTAACATTATCTATCTATAAAACCATTAAAAGATTACACGTGATTAATTCAACGAATCGAACGATTTTTATTTTTTTATCTCACCTAAAAACGCGCGAAACTTGAACGGATGAATGAGTTGTTTAGAGAAGAATTACGGTCCGTCGATCGCTCCTCCATCGTGACAGGATCCAGATTTATTTTATAATTTTTATTTTTTTTTTTTTTGCTATCTTTCGTGGTTTACTTTCACTCCCAGGACCCAGGTTCGTTTTAAAAAGGAATTGTGAGGAATAAATAAGTTTGCTTAAAAAAAAAAAGAATCAATTAATTAACTCGCTGCACGTTTTATTCATTTCTTTGTTGCCGCTCTCGCTCTTCCGCGCTCCCACCTCCCGCGCCGCGACGCCATTTGAAGCAGACTCGGTGGTCGGTCTGTGAAGCGTCGTCCGACGTCGGTACCGTCTCTCCAAAGGTGCATATACTCTTATTTGAGCCGTTCACGCGAGGTTCGAATCCCGGCCCGGCTATAAACTACCGCTCTGGTGTTTCAAAGTCCATGTGTGATCCGTCTCGAATGCACGTTAAGCTGGCCGTCCCGTGTGCAAGCATTACTTAGTGACTTTAAACTTTGTGGGTAGGTTGTTTTTTTTAATATATTATATATTTTTTTTACAAACAGCGACAACGATGGCTGCAGATGGAGAATCCCAATCCGCGAAAATTACCACCAGGATTGCGAGGCTGAGTAAATAGGCAAATCAACCTGGACATGCACGTCTCGTACGTCTATGTTTCCATGGTGGGATCCTGGATGTCATTCAGACCCTCCCCCCCGCCCCCCCCCCCCCTCGCCCTCCCACGCCCCCCTCCCCATGTGCTCGCTCCCCTTCAATGCGAATCTCCTTTCTGCTCAACATTCCTTTCTCCCAGAGTTGCTACTTTCCCGGGATGACGTGGCCCTGGAGAACTTCTCGAGGTTTTTAAGCATAGGAGTCACAAGGAGCGGGAGAACGCGGAGAAACTCATGAGCTACCAGAACCAGCGTGGAGGACGCGTTTACCTGCAAGACATTAAGGTACATGCCGTTCGACCTGGGGTGGGTTCCGTTAGCGAGCGGCTTGCCATCGCTTGCTAAGCGGCTTTCTTGATTCATCATGCTCAAGGAAGCACGACAACGGTACTAATCGAGAGTACTAGGAGAGAAAGAAAGCTAAAGAAATGGAGAATTAGAAAAAGCTCCCTACCAAACTTGTATATGGACCCTACCTCTGCATTTTGAAGGTTTGGGGGTGGGGGGGATTTTATAATTAGGATGAAAAGTAGATGTAATGTAACGATGAAAGTGTTGTGGGAATTGCTTCTCGGGAGTAGCTCTACAACGTATTTATGTGGGCCGGGGTTCGGTGGCGATAAACGACCACTAGGTGGAGCAGTGGAGTCGTCTCCCACCGAACACCCTGCGATTTAGGTCGTGCTCTCGGATAATTCCAAAGTCCGGGTCCCTTAGCGGGGACCGTGGTGCCATATTTGACAGCATGGGGTAGGCGTTAATTGCCAATTTCTATCTACCGTTAGATCCCACGTCGTCAATTACGGGGCGGATCACACCCTCGGCTGACTTTGTCCTGACGAGTCGCTTCAGCCGACTCGGATTCGGCTGTAACCGAGTCGGAAGGTTCAAGCCCGCCGACCCTGTAACTTACCGGCCAATCGGGCCTCACTAATTCTCCATACGCCCATGCTGACCATGGAGAAAGCACCCAGAAAACAGCTGGACATAACGTGCGGGTTTCATGTTAAAGCATAATAGGGGGGAGACACAAAGGCAGAGGTTATCCGAATATAAGAAAATGTATTGTAATGACACAATGAACACTAGGCACTTGTTCTACTTACAGAACGGGCACACACCGACTCAACCAAAAGAACTGGACCCTGTCGGACTCTTAAGTTTCCGTGGCTGGCCGGGGTACCTTTCCCGCCAGTGGGTCTGGTCGGGCTTTTGTCCGGTTGGCGGGATCTCAAACCTTCCGCAACAACCACAGCACCAAGCTCCAGGGACCTAGGACGATTTGACGGACCAGCAGCACGCGGGAACGACCAGCACGATGACGCCAGCAGGCAAGACGAGGCTTCCTCTCCTTCTCCTCCTCCTTTACGACGGAGTGAACCTTCCTCGACGATGGCTCGCCACCTCGTCTTATCGTTCCCCTCCCCCGCGGGTCGAGAGAAACGCTCTGAGGTACTCGCCTCCGGATTGGACGAGGGGTTGTCGGGCGACTCGTGGCCGCTGTTGATTGGACGAGCTCACGGTGGCGGAGGGAACCTCACCCCTGTACGTGACACGCTGCACGTGGGCGATGGATGGCGATGGTGCAAAAACGAGATGAAGGGGATTTAAAGATATTAAAAACTGACTATAAAAGTAACTCGTAGCGCACACACACGAAATTCCCATTAGACAGAAGGACGGGACCCTGACTATAACCATACTTATCGAAATAACTGAACTGCGGGGGCTGCTGTCTGTCTGTGCAAATGGCTTCCAGATTCGTAACAGTATAAGGTAGTCATCTCATATATTGCCAAGAAAATAGAGGAAGACTTGTAGCTGTTGTTGTGTTTGTGTCTACAATTGGTGCCCCCATTTTTTAGCTTGGCTGGAATTTAAATTCCCGTTCAGGTATTGTAATCGCGCACAGTCAGTCCGTCTCCTATTTCGACTTCTCCGGCCAAACCGCTGGGCCGATCCGGCTGCAAGTTTGGCAGCAACGTTCCTTTCCTGACTGGTAACAGGGATTGCAAAGCTCATTCCTGTCACATGACTTTATGTCTGTCAAAATGGCCAACTTAGTAAAAAAAAAATTAAAAATCTTCTTCTCCCAGATCCACCAGTCATAATGCTGCCAAATTTGGGTTAACACATTAGGCCAGGGTCAAGATAAGCTGCAGGTCCAGTGGTCATATTTTTGTTACCCCAGGTTTTGGGGGTGGGGGGGG
>CM068966.1:14279619-14294914 GCA_035128595.1 Eptatretus atami | reverse complement strand
CCGTAGAGTAAGCCACGTTTTTAAGTTTAATTTGTCATACCACTCAATGTTAAAGGTCAAGGTCAAATCTTTAAAAAAAAAATGCCCTCTCTAGATAGCCTAGGCCGTAGAGTAAGCCATGGTTTTTGTTTAATTTGTCATAACCCTCAATGTTAAAGGTCAAGGTCAAATGTCCAAAATAAAAAATAAGCATATTTTGTCAATGTGGGACCTCAAAGACCGCTTGGCCTTCAAGATGTTCTTCCATTGAAGTTGGGAACCTGGTATTTGATTCGTGTCCTTGACCTACTTTTTTGAATTGTGACCTAATTAACCGAAAAACCAATTTTCCTTTGATTTTCATCTTGTTGAGTTTTATGGATAGATTGTGGATGGGGCCACATTATTATTTTATTTTATTTTAATTTATACTCTATCCCTAAATATTGAAGGTCAAGGTCATATATGGTTGTCTGAAAAATAGTCATCTTTGGATCGCCATCCAAGGGAAAGCCTGGGGAGGCTTACCCTTGGTGATCGCTTTGTGATCACAGATGTCTAGCTTTATTGTGATATTGGACATGCATCATTGAAATGTATAGCAGCTGCAGTCCACCCCCCCCTCAACCCCCCCGTGTGTGTCTAAGATTAATGTATTTTTGTTTGTGTCTTAAGGCCCTTTCGCCCAGGTGAAGCTGCATCCCGACTGACGCAGCTTCAAGTATTCCTTTGAGTCCTTTCATTTCCTGCTTTGTCCTTCTGTGGAATGCCTGAAAGCCTTTAAGATTTGAGTAATTAAGGACACTACCGATTGTACGAAACTTGGGGCGTGTAGTTGAAATTGTTGTAAATAATTATTGCTTCTCTTTGTAAATCCCCCTCCCCCGCACCCCCCCCCAACCCCGATTATTTTTCCATACACATTTGCACATGAACTTGTTCTCCGAGCGATTCAAATTCCTTTAATCGTTACACATGTCCGTAAAGGAACAATTGGGTCTGGCGAGAACGCCCAGCACAAAATGTGCCTGCGTCCTTGCAGCTACCGCTCGAGCCACTGATTGGAGTACGGACGTACAGCACAGCCAAAAGAAGTGTGCCCAGTTGTCTCCGGTGCCCCACCGCAGCAGTTAACGAGGAAAAACATAGACTCAGAAAAACTGCTGGGGATGTCAAACAGCTGGCCAGCATGACTGCTTCACACAGTTTGTCGGAAATCATACACAGCACGTGGGCCGGTCTGGCAGATTCAACAGTTTGAGCTGCACGCTCTCAACAATACTAGAATGTAAGACCCGCCGCTTCGCTGACGGAAATACCAATCTTTTCTGTGATGGCTAAAATTTGGAAAGAAGAAAAAGGATTCCGGGACGTGCAGGGACAACCAGCGTCGCAAGTTGGCGTTTGCAGTTTCGCCACGTGTGTGCCCATGTACCCATAATTTTTATTTTATTTTATTTATTATCGTCACAAACCTTCCCGGGAGTTCCCTGAATCCACCGTCATTGGATTTATTGAAATCCATTAATCCGTTCTCAAGTTATAACACGACAGACATACACTGCTCCTTTTATAATATGGATTAGCAGAGTACTCACCCTCTGGGTGGGTAAAGTTTGTACATTACTTGCTGAAAAAGGTGTGGTCTGTTTTTTGCAAGAAGACTCCTTTTGATGTTTGTATGGTGTGTGTTTGAATTTGTCTTCAGGGTCTAATAGGTTAAAGGGGGTCTGAGGGTTCTAAAGGGTATGTTACAATCGTAAAGGGGGTCGAGAAGGAGTTTACAGGGTGAAAGTGGTTTAAAGTGTCTAAATCAAACGGATTTAGAGGATTTGGAGAGGTGGGGTTTAAAGGATGTAAAAGTTTAAAGGTGTATCGAGGGTCCAGTGGGGTCTAAGCAGTCTGAAGGTACTTCATGTAACTTTTTCCCCAGACAGATGGGAATGGCCTTTTATTGTATAGATTATGAGTATACATAATGGGTATGCCTCCGAACATTTTGAATGCGATGAGAGCAGCAATTTTTGCTAATGTCACGGAGCACCTCTCTGAATCGCTTGCTCCGTTTGCTGAGCGGCAAAGCGAGCAGCTTGCAAAGTGATTGATATAGAATGGCTGTCTTGGCAAGCAATAGCAAGCTGCTTGCTAAAGGAGCACACCCCTTGTATGTCATATTATTGGTTGCTGTGGATGATGGTTATTTATTTATTTTTTAACCACAAACTGCCTTGCTTGAGATGGTGTCCCTGAAGCTGAAACTGGCGGTGGCTGGCTCCCTGTTGGTGTGTTTTAAAGTAAACCTGGTGGCTAAACTTTCAATTGTTAAAATTTTTCGTTTAAAGTTTCATTCCATCTCGGATTGTTCAAGCAACCGTTGTGTCGTTGAGCATCTTTGCTTGTTATTGGGTTTTCGATGAAATGTAAGCTTGTTATTTGAGCCATCGTGCTTTTGGAGCCGAATGTGATCC
Source organism: Eptatretus atami (assembly GCA_035128595.1). Classification (NCBI taxonomy): domain Eukaryota; kingdom Metazoa; phylum Chordata; class Myxini; order Myxiniformes; family Myxinidae; genus Eptatretus; species Eptatretus atami. The sequence goes on along the minus strand of CM068966.1, from coordinate 14,292,467 downwards.
GAGCGGACGGTCGTGTCCATTGCTTTGCAGAAACCAGAGAAGGACGACTGGAGTAACGGACTCGAGGCCTTGCAGTCGGCTTTGCAACTGGAGAAGAGTGTGAACAGATCATTGCTGGATCTCCATGGTGTTGCTTCTGATAAGAATGATCCTCAAGTAATTTATCAACTTCATGTCCTATTGTCCAGTGTTGTTCCTTTAAAGAGTTTTATTTTTAAGTCGAGCAAGTTTCATATCGCTCCTCCTGTCATTCCAGATGTGTGACTTCTTGGAGCGAGAGTTCCTGGATGAGCAAGTTCAAGCTATCAAGAAACTCGGAGACTTCGTGACCAATTTGAAGCGCCTTGGTGTGCCGGCCAATGGTGTCGGTGAATACCTCTTCGACAAGCTCACCCTCAAAGACTAAGGGGAGGTTAAGTTGAGCCTTCCTCCAAATTGGTGTCGAGTGAGGAAATAGTCCTGACTTTCTCCTCTTTTATACATCAGTTTATGTTTACATCATAACTCATTTACCTTTCCTCATTTACAATTTCCTTTCTCCGATTAGTATTCGGTTTCAGGAAGACAAAATTGTAGCTTTTGTTTTTTTTCTTTCATTATTATTTGATTTTTGAGTGGTCAAAACTTGCTTCATTGTTTTGCTATCTAATGATGTACAGTGAACTTTTTTTTTTCCTGTATTTAATTATGGACAAGTTCATAGTTACTGAGTGAATAAAGTTATTATTGTTATTTTTCTATTGCAAAGGAATTCACAAAATATTATCCAACTCTCACCATGGTTGGCATGTTTGGTGTTCTGGTCTGAGCTCTTGGCTCATGGATGTCAGGATCCCAAGTTCATATGCCCTTGTGATGTATTGTGTGTGTATTTGTCTCTTGTCTCGTTTTTTTTTGTAATCCATTGAAAAGTTTGTTTCATGCTGTAGTTGTCATTCATTCAACATGTACAAACTCCTCTGAGCCACACAAGTGTGTGTCTACCCTCAGGAGAGTGAGAAAACATCTTTCTAATCTCAAGTCTGAACTCTCAAACCTGTCTCCCTCCAAATCCTGATGACGTCTAGTTACCTCTGCCACCCAAAGTGGAGGAGGTTAAGTTTTCATCCCATCTGTCTTTGACTGTGTGTAGGATATCTCAAAGTTGGGGACGAATCCAGATGAAATTTGGTGGATACGTTGGGTGTGAGACAAGGAAGCATTGATTAAATTTTGGTGAAGATCTGGATCCGAATCCGACTACCAGAATTTTTTAAGTGATTCTTCCCCATTGCGATATAGGGCCAAAAAACGATATATAGCATGATATTTCAAAAATGTATTGGACCCGATATGTTCTTTTGGATCAGGCATTGCGGGGCGGAGGTATGCACTCTACCAAATGCCCTTCTAGTTAAGTCTGTTTCTGGTGTATGTTCTCCCCTCCTCCCCAACCTTACCTCAAATGGCTGCACAGCTGACACTGCCTGTGAAAAGGCTGCATGCCTCAACTCTGTTTGCTTTGAAGTCTTGTGTCCCCCAAACCCATCACTTTCTGTACCCACCTTACCCAGTTGCACCCAGCTGTCCCTGGACTCTGTGTCCTTTTCTCCTGACAAGGTCGAGAGCCTGCTGTCAACCTTCAACTCTGATTCTGCATCAGCCCATGCATCCTAAAAACCTGCTCTGCTGCTCTTGCTCACCCTCTCTCTGTTATATTCACTCTCTCATTTGCTCAAGGTCATCTGCCATCTGCTTGGAAATCATCAAACATCACCGCCCTGCATAAAAAAGGTGCAAAAACAGATCCCTGCAACTGCAGACCCATCAACAAGGTTATGGAATCCATAATGGCTACAGACATTAAATCCTTCCTCCTCTCCAATGGCTTGATTTCTGATCATTGATCATCGATTTGGATTCAGACCAGGTCACTCTACCTGGATGTGCTGCTCCTGCTTCCCAACAATGGATGGAGGTCTTCAATGGCGTCTGACCCCCACCCTCCCCCAATCTTTCTCAATTCTCTCGAAGGTCTGTCAATCAAGCTCTTGGGTCTCCCTGTCTGCCATGATCTTTCCTGGGAAAGCCATTCTAGCTGGCCTACATGCTAGTCTTCGACTCGGCATCCTCCGTCATGCAAACTCCTTCCTTGGCGCACCTGAGCTCCGAACCACATATAAAGCTTTCATCTGCAGCTTGAAGGAGAACTGGTGCTCCTGCCTCACACATCGCTCGGCTTCACGCTGTGGAAACCAAGGCATTAAGGATCTGTGGTATCTCCCGCGATGAAGCTGAGTCTTTGGGTCTCTCACTCTCATGGCAGGCAGGTTGGTGGTCTTTTTGTCTTCTACCGATTCCCTCCAACCTTGCATCACCTTCTCTCTGTGCTCTGTCCCCTAATATTTCTGCTGGGCACTCAAGGTCTGCAGCAACCCCCTTCTGGTGAAACTGCCAAAATCAAGAATTACTGCTCACCTTCATTTTCATTCCTTTATTTTATTTTTATAAATACTCCCACACTCTCTTCAATCCCACTCTTCCCTCCAAGTCTTCAAAACAGCTGTTCACCACCATCTCTTATCTTCTACCCCCATTAATCCACCTTCAAGTCCCTGGAGTGTCCATCTTCTTTACTCCGTGTTCCCCGCCCTGTTTTGGTAGGGCAGGCTATGCTATACATGATTACATCGTGTTGTTTGAGTGCATGACAAAAGCAAAAGGTTATTAAAAGACAACTCGATAATATTGTTGCGAATTCGCGCCGTCGGCGTGCGATCGGCCACGCGACTCGAACCGCGACGCCTCGTCCACCGGACGGACAATTCAGTCGTGACCCTCCCGGCTAACGCCGGATCCAGTCACGGGTGGGCCTTTCGACCTCACCACAATCGTGCCAATCGCCCACCCGGTAGGAATGGGTTGTTCGCCAAATTCGACCTACCTAAGTACCCACGCGGATGGTAAACCGGGCGATCGTACCTCGCCGCAGGTCGATCTCCGGACACGGAGCCGCTTGGGCGGGCCGTTCCGTACTATCGGATAACCGAGCGGTGTTTCGTCGACCTCGACGGTTCAGATTATTTACCGGGCGTTTTGCACCCTACGAACCCTTTACGTGAAGCAGGATGGAGGTTCAATTAAAGAAAAGACGAGCGAAACGGGAAACAGTTCACACAATGCACATTTATTTCCGGCACACGGAGCACACCTATAGCACGTAAAGCGAACAGCATGTATTTACAGCCACAATTTAGAGAATGCACATATATCACATAGAACAAAGAAATGCAAATATAAAGAGTTAAAACCGACTACACGACACACGGACCACTTATACAGTTACTAACTTACAAGACACGGCGCCACAACACGCAGTCACACCGAAGCAAAGAAAGACCCCCTCAAGGCAAGGGAGTCAGACTGGGCCCGTGGGCCTAATGCCGTGGGACCTGGATGAGCGGCCAGGCCCAGAGACCGAAGGGTCCTACCCGCGCCCTCGTGGCGAGCCGCAGAATGTCGCTGCACGGCGGTTCGTGGGCACCTGCTGGTGTGGGTGGAACGGGGCCCCTTGTCGCACTCTCTCAGCGCGGGGGAAAAGGGGAATTGTTGATGCTCTGGGGAGGGAGTATGGCTGGCTCGCTCGTATCCGGCGACGCGAGCCTCCAGGTCCACCTCAGCCGTTCGCAGCCGTCTGCCCCCGATCTCGCCTCGCCGATCTCCTCGAGCTCCGTCGACACTGCTCACGATCCTGCTCTACTGGCTTCGCCCCACGATACTGCTGCTCTCCACCGACACTCGACACTCCTGCACCGACACTGACTTCGCCCCACGATACTGCTCCGCTCCTCCGACACTCCTCCACCGACACTGACTGACTCCTCACTGAGCTCGCCTTTTTATTGGCTTCGGGATCCCACCATATGCAAATTATCGGATCCAAACGACCTCAGGGGCGGAGCCACGCTCGCACGATTGATGGAGAGAAAGGGGGCGTGTATCATTCCTGATCCTAAATTTGCATATGCCGATTTTCGTCAGGCGCGTCTGGAGGCGGGGCCTAGCCGCCCCGCGCTTCCTGATTGGGTGGATCAGATGTGGCGTGCATCATTCCTGATCCGAATTCTCCTCAGGAAACCCGCCTCTGCACTCGCGTCTCGCGTGTCTCGCTGAAGACAGCTCGCGCTCGGCGCCCACAGGTGGTGCGGGAATGGCGTAGGAGAAGGTGGTGGAGGGTTTTCGCGGTGTCCGATGGCCATGGAGCTGCCTGGAATGGCGGCGATGTGAGGTTTGCGGTAGCGAGTGGTGAAGGTAGGTTTTTGCTGCTGGCGTTGTTGTTGTTGTTGGCGTGGGTGGCTCAAAACAAAGTAGAACAGAAAAACGCCTAACTCAAAGGATCGCAGCCCGAATGAATCACATTTAATTCCTCTATACAATGGGTTTGGGCTAACTACACATGTACTTAAGAAATATATCTCACTACGGGACCTTTATGGTGTTTGCGAATTTCCAGAGCCGTAACACTACCCCTCCCCTTTTTACAGACTCGTCCCGAGTCGTCAAATTATCGTGTGCCATCTGTGTAGTTCTCCCTAGTACGTTTTACCTACGGATCCCTGAGTGCGACATTCATGGTATTCGTGTCCCCAAAATAAATAACCTGAGGGCTGAGTAACTAACTAAACAAACTCACTCACACGGACGACTTAAATAAAATTGCCGGCGCTAACACATACATGCCGGGGGCGCACTCATATTTACAATACAACTTAACACCTTAACCTTATAATTTACACTACTCCATGGCCAGGATCAATGGACTCTGCAGGAAAAAGGAGAGTCAAAGAAAACCGGTGCACGGGCCGCCACTGCAGGCCCGTGTTGCAGCTGCCAACAGGACAGTTCCTGCAGCTTGCAAACTGTTGCTTGCGGATCCTGGCGCGCATGGAATGAACAGGGGGGGCAAAGCAAAATTGAACGGGGCTGGTGAACAGGGGCAGTGGGCATGACATGGCAAAGGTAAAGGCAACATAGCCTGCAGAAAAGGCCGTTGCAGGCAAACACAGCGCGGCAGACGAACTGGCCGCACAGGCCTTGCAGTAAAAGCAGCCGTCGGACGATCCGGCCGGCACAGGCCTTGCAGAAAACAACCAGCCGATGAAGTTGGCCGCACAGGCCCGCAGCTCACAGCCGCAGACGATGAAGTTGGCCAGCCTTTGCTTGCAGTGGAGGTTGGTGGAGGGAGTGCGGTGGTGTTGGCCACACAGAAGGTGGACTCGGACCTACCCTACCTGTCTCCCTCCCACCTATCGCCTTTGCCTGTCACTGTCCATACCCACCCCTTAATTTGCAAAACCCATTTAGCCCCCAACTTATTTTTTTGTTTGTTTTTTTTTTTTATTTTCACTTCTCCTACTTCCCCACTATAATTCGTCCCCTAACCCCTTTATCGTCCTTGTTCGGTCTAACCTATCGTCCCCTAGCCTACTCCCAACCCCTACGTTCCCTTCCGGAGGGGAATGAGGGAGAGCTAGCGTCCTGTGCCGAGGCCCAACCAAGCTCAAGATGGCCTCCCCAGATCTCAGCGATCTAACCCAAAGTGGGTCCAGCGGCCCACAACGAGAGCGAAGGGATGGATGGTGCGGAGGGTACACTTCCTATCTACCCTAACCATTTAACTGTTAAACTACCCCGGGGCTTTCAACAAGCGCCTCTCGCTTAATCTATTGGTTCTAAAACCCAGATTCCCGTCGCCTGTGTTGGTGTCCACTCAAGTTTCGGCCTCGCCCTCGAATTTTCCCTCGTGCCCTTGCACGGTCTCATGGCTGGGACGCGTGGCTCCCTTTGGCAGGCACGACCCTCTGCCGAATCTCCAACAATGGCACCCCGGGCACTACACTGCCTCCGAGCCTACCAGCTCCCTAAACACCGGGAGTGCCCCATGGCAACTCCCTGAAACGCACACGTGGCAGGCTGCACCCCGGGCCCCTTTCCGAGGTCACCCGTGCCCACGACACTGCCCACGCGGCCAACGGCGCTCCGGGCCCCCGCACCAAGCGGGCGCACCCGTGCCCACTACGCTAACCCGGCCCCCATGGGCCTTTGGCCTACCACGGCCGACTAGCCCGGTGCCCGGGGTACCCACTCAGCGATACTCACCGTTCGCAGCCACGCTCCCAGCCCGTCAACAGGCTCCTGCACCCCTCCAAATGGGTTTCGAGCCTACACTCCCACCAACAGCAAAACGACCTCCATTCTTCAATTTAACTAACCCAGCTAACTCACTTTACACTGACCCCGGGTCCCTTGGGCGGGAGTCACTCCTCCCCCCAATCACTCATCGCACCATGCATTCCACATTCGCTCCAAACACACAGACCCGCTGGCCTCACTCACTCAACATGTACTCTCCTCACAAACTTTCCAACACACACATCGCTGATCCTGCCATCCTTCTAACTACCTCCCCTAACTAACTCGTGCTCCCACGTCGTCCCTTAGACTAATAGCACGTTCCTTTTAACACTACGTAGCTAAGCTACGTCCCTCTACACATCCACAGTCTGTCACTGTCTCCAAATCCTCAAAATTATTTCCATCCTAAAGCTCACTACAATCCCTCTAACTAACCATTCCACGGACTCCATGAGGACTTACCCCTGCCCATGAAGTCGGTCTAACTAACACTGACCCTTCCCCTAACTAGTGTTATCCTGTGCCAGGTAAGGGGTCTTTCACCCCTTACCGGGAATCCTGTTCACCCGAAAGTGAGGCCTGCCTTTGTTAATTTTTTTTTTTTTCCAAATTCTGCGCAGCACCAGCGCGGCAACTCACAGCTCGCGCACTTTGCACCTTGCCCGTGACGTCATGCAGCTGCACGTGTACCTCGTCCCTCTTGGACGGTACCATCCGGCAGGGATTCACCCTCCTGCCGGATTCCAACCCCACGTGCAGCCATGACGTCACCCTGCCGCACCCCCAAAAGCAACCTCGCACTCCGAGGGCTCCCCACGCGAACACATGTGCTCTGCCCGTTGGAGCCTAACACACGCTCGCGTGGAGAACCCATCCGGTCCAAATCCGTTTACCTGCCTAGACTTTGTCCGTCCGCGGGATCGCAAATCCACCGCTGGCGTTTCCGGACCGGGCTTCACTCCCGCAAGCGAGCACGTGGGGGTCTCGTGCGTTGCACGGCACGGACCGCGCGCTCGCTGCTGGGTGAACCCGGCGCGGTTCCCACAACAGCTACGGCCGCTACCCGGCTTCTGTCCCTCTGTCGCCGTCGTCTCCGTTCCACCCACGCACACCTGCGTGTCACGACGCACAGACTCCACTCCAACACATTCACATTCACACCGGGAGACGCGGCTGCATGCTCACGCATGCCGACCGACATCTCCCTCACATACAGAGACCTCACACCACACGGTCTCCCTCACACGGACCCTCTCACTCACACCCAACCTTTCACCTGCCCAGGGGGTCTCACTCACACATGCGTGCCGGAAAGCACGCATCTCCGCACACTCGCAAACACACACCCCTGCACAACCACTCTGGGGATTCGTGTCCCCACAAGGGTTCCCGGGGCCTCTATACCCCCCAGCTACACGTGCACCTATCCACAGCACTCGTCCCTTCAACTCGCTGCTTGCACGACCGAACCCACCTGGTCGTGATTCGCTTCAAGGGGGCATACTCCCTCCCCTCGTTCCTGGAGGCGGCCATCCAGCTGCTCACACCGGGTCCCCACCCAGTCCACGAGCTCACCCCCATTATCCTCCACTACCTCTGTGTGTGTGTGTTCTGTTCCTTCAACCCCGTCATTATCATGCAGTCTCTCCTCTATTTTCTCTATCTCCTGGTCTCTATACATCTATTAGTTTCTGTTTCTTTCTGGAGTTTTTCCATCTCTCTGGATTTCAATTTTACTCTCTCCTTCAGTTCATTAATTTCAAACTCGTATAGTTTTTGTTTTCTCTCCCACTCTTCCTCATGCTTCTCATTTCCAATCTCATCGTTTCTTTCAATTGGCCCATTTCCTTTCTGTGCTTCATTCGCTGTTTTCTCATTACCCTCCTTGCTTCCTCTCCTGTCCTTCCTTCTCCAGTTTCATGGTTTGCTTCATTTGGTTAATCTCCTTTTTGTGTTTCATTTGCTGCTGTCTCATTACTTGTTTCTTCTCGTGTCTTCCTAGTTTCATTGTTTGCTTCATTGGTTCTCTTCGTGTAGTTGCTGCTGTCTCATTACTCTTCCTTGTTTCTTCTCCTGTCTTTCCTTCTGCAGTTTCATGGTTTTTCTTCATGTGGTTAATTTCCCTTTTGTGTTTCATTCGCTGTTCTTTGTCTACCTCTTCGCACTCCAGCCTCGCCTTTTCTTTCAATTGGTCAACTCGGCTTCATGTTCTTTTTGTTTCTATCCCATTGTTCCTCTCGTTTCTCTCCCTCTCCAATCTCGTTGTGTCCTTCAATCTCCTCATTCTCCTTCCTGCTTCATTCGTTGCTCCTTCAACTTTCTCCTCGTATTCCACTTATTTTTTTCTCTTTTGTCGTTCAGTTTCAAATTCATACTCTTTCAGTTTTTCATTCACTGTCTTTCTTGTTCCTCATTCTGTAATCTTGTTATTTCTTTCAACTGACTGACTTCGTTCTCCTGTCGTAATCCTTGTTCTTTCAGGACTCTTTCTTGTTCCTCATTCTGCAATCTCGTGGTTCCTTCCATTGATCGATTTCTTCTTCTGTCTCATTCGTTCTTCCATCATTACTCTTTCTTGCATCTCATTCCCCAATCTGGCCTTTGCTTCCAGCTGTTCGATCTGTACAGCGTGGTTCCTTAACGTCTCATTCTCCGTTCTCGTTCTTTCCTCTCTACATCCTCAGCTCGTTTGTAACTCAGAACTTTCTTTTCCAATTCCTTTCTCATCTCCGCAACTCCAATTTGCTTTGGCTTCTAATTGTTCAATCTGCTCAGTGTGGCTCCTTAACGTTTCATTCTCTGTTCTCTTCCTTTCTCTTTAACATCTTCAGTTCGTTTTGTAATCCTCTTTCTTTGTTTTCGTGTTTCTGTAACTCAGAAGCTTTCTTTTCTAATTCCTTTTTCAACGTCCCCAGCTCATCTTGTAATTCCTTCTCTTGTTTTGGTGTTTCTGTAACCAGTTTTTCTTTTCAATTCCTTTCTCATCTCCGTACACTCCGACCTTGCTTTGGCTCTAACTGTTCTTCCATTCTTGCCCTTGTGTTTGTCTATCCGTCTTCCCAGTTCCTCTGTCTCCGTTTTTACCTCCCGTCCCAGTTATCAACTCTCTTCGTCATGTCTTGCAGTCTTTTCTCACACTCCACTATTTTTATTTCTTCGTGCACGACTCCGTCACCCCAATTAATTTTCCCTCTCGGTTACCGTCACTTTTTCCGTCACCTCCACGCTTCTCGCCCAACACGTCTCCCGAATTATTTTTTCCTCACCCGCCTTCACCGTGGGCCTGACAACCGTTGCACCCGCCTCCCAGCTCGTTCGCCCACACGTGGCGTCGCCATTACGCACTTCGCTGTTGTTGCCTTATGCCCGCCTGCAGGCATTGGCTATTTGCTGCGTTTCACCCGCATTTCTTTTTTCTTCCTTCATTTCGTTTTTGTTTGTTTCCATTTTGAGTGCGTTTCCATCCTTTTTTCGTTCAATTCGTTATTCATTCCTTCCATTTGAGTGCGTTTCCATCCATTTTTCGTTCATTCCATCACACTTTGTTTGTGTTTGTTTCCATCTGCTTGTTCACTCCTTTTATTTCGCGTGCGTTTCATCCATTTTTTCGTTCATTTCTGCCAGCACGGCGAATAGCCGGGCTATGTCGGGTGCACTCAGCTGAGCCGATGCGGCCAGGATCGGGGTTTGGTGGAGAGGGGGAGGGGAGTGTTATACACCGCGGGCCTCTGCCGCCGCCGCACCCATTTCGGGCCCTGGATTCGTTGGGGGGAAACTGTTCTGCACACCAATGTCCTGCTCGGCGTCGACATCCTGGACCATGATTCTACATCACTACACATATACATCTCTACTACCCCGGCTCCCGCTCGCTTGAGACGCCATCTTATTCCACGTAAGGGGTTAATTAGAATTGCTCGTAATTTAGAGGGAATCGGGGGTCGCTCCTCCTGAACCGATTCCCTATGAATTAGCTTGGAGACGGGAGGGATTAGAATCACACTCCTGTACACAGTGTTGCGAATTCGCGCCCGTCGGCGTGCGATCGGCCACGCGACTCGAACCGCGACGCGCCTCGTCCACCGGACGGACAATTCAGTGTGACCCTCCCGGCTAACGCCGGGATCCAGTCACGGGTGGGCCTTTCGACCTCACCACAATCGTGCCAATCGGCCACCCGCGTAGGATAGGGTTGTTCGCCAAATTCGACCTACCTAAGTACCCACGCGGATGGTAAACCGGCGCGATCGTACCTCGCCGCAGGTCGACTCCGGACACGAGCCGCTTGGGCGGGCCGTTCCGTACTATCGGGATAACCGAGGCGTGTTATCGTCGACCTCGACGGTTCAGATTATTACGGGCGTTTTGCACCCACTACAGAACCCTTTACGTGAAGCAGGATGGAGGTTCAATTAAAGAAAAGACGAAGCGAAACGGGGAAAAACAGTTCACACAATGCACATTTATTTCCGGCACACGGAGCACACCTATAGCACGTAAAGCGAACAGCATGTTATTTACAGCCACAATTTAGAGAATGCACATATATCACATCAGAACAAAAGAAATGCACATATAAAGAGTTAAAACCGACTACACGACACACGGAACCACTTATACAGTTACTAACTACAAGACACGGCGCCCCCACAGCGCAGTCAACCGAAGCAAAGAAAAACCCCTCAAAGGCAAGGGAGTCAGACTGGGCCCGTGGGCTAATGCGCGTGGACCTGGATGAGCGGCCAGGCCCACGAGACCGAAGGGTCCTACCCGCGCCTCGTGCGAGCCGCAGAATGTCGCTGCACGGCGGTCCGTGGGCACCTGCTGGTGTGGCGTGGGAACGGGGCCCTTGTCGCACTCTTCTCAGCGCGGGGAAAAGGGGGGAATTGTTGATGCTCTGGGGAGGGAGTATGGCTGGCTCGCTCGTATCCCGCGACGCGGAGCCTCCAGGTCCACCTCAGCCGTGTCGCAGCCGTCTGCCCCACCGATCTCGCCTCGCCGATCTCCTCGAGCTCCGTCGACACTGCTCACCGATCCTGCTCTACTGGTTCGCCCACATACTGCTGCTCCACGACACTCGACACTCCTGCACCGACACTGACTTCGCCCACAGATACTGCTCCGCTCCTCCGACACTCCTCCACCGACACTGACTGACTCCTCACTGAGCTCGCCTTTTTATTGGCTTCGGGATCCCACCATATGCAAATTATCGGATCCAAACGACCTCAGGGGCGGAGCCACGCTCGCCGATTGGATGGAGAGAAAGGGGGCGTGTATCATTCCTGATCCTCAAATTTGCATATGCCGATTTTCGTCAGGCGCGTCTGGAGGCGGGGCCTAGCCGCCCCGCGCTTCCTGATTGGTGGATCAGAATGTGGCGTGCATCATTCCTGATCCGAATTCTCCTCAGGAAACCGCCCTCTGCACTGCGGCGTTCGCGTGGCTCGCTGAAGACAGCTCGACGCTCGGCGCCCACAGGTGGTGCGGGAATGGCCGTAGGAAGAAGGTGGTGGAGGGTTTTCGGCGGTGTCCGATGGCCATGGAGCTGCCTGGAATGGCGGCGATGTGAGGTTTGCGGTTAGGCGAGTGGTGAAGGTAGGTTTTTGTCTGCTGCGCGTTGTTGTTTGTTGTTGGCGTGGGTGGCTCAAAACAAAGGTAGAACAGAAAAACGCCTAACTCAAAGGATCGCAGCCCGAATGAATCACATTAATTCCCTCTTAATACAATGGGTTGGGCTAACTACACATGTACTTAAGAAATATATCTCACTCTACGGGGACCTTTATGGTGTTGCGAATTTCCAGAGCCGTATCAAATTGTTTCAAAGGGAACGAGACTCTTCAGTTTGCCCCCATTTTCCCAGTATACAGTGGGTGATAATGGCACGAGGTCGGTTGACGTAGCGGGAAATGTGATGACGCATGGTGTTAAAGAGAACAGGTGGATGAGCATTTTGTGCGGTTAACCGTCCTGATTTGAGGAGTCTCTCCATCCACGTTGAAGACGTGGTTTCGGGGAGAAGGTGGAGGTAGGGAAGGCAGTGGGGTTTGGGAAAGAGGCAGAGTTGATGGGGGGAATGCAGGGTCTGGGGGGAGGGGGGAAAGCAAGGTTTGGGGGAGGAGGTGGGGTTTATGGGATGGGGGTGGGTCTGGGGGGAGGCAGTGTGGTTTAGGTTCAAAGCCAGTCATTGAGAATGGTTCCAAACACAGAGCAAATGAGGTCTCATCAAGTTGAGATTTTAAAGGTTTTAATTTTTCATCAAAAAAAAACGGATCAATGTACTGTACCTCCCTGCAACAACTTACAAGTTTATTTTTTTATTCCTCACAATAACTTTTTAAAACAGTCCACAGCAGCAACACAAATCCAAAAAAAATATCTACAGGATGAATTTGGATTTGTGATGGACAGGCATTGGGAATTTGAGAGACGTGTGTATTTGTAAGGTTGGAGAGGTCGGATGGTTGGGACAGGATACAAAAATGAGAGACGCATTTCAACTTTGAAGATGTTGAAACAGATTTAAACATTCACAAATACTCTGTATCCAACTCCAAATCTCAATCTGATATATCTCTCACATTGAGTGGAATGTTGTAGATTCGATGAAACCAAATTGAACAACTTCAATGTTGAACACGCTGCCAAAATCAAACTATTGTTGGCGGAAC
>CM068966.1:14258081-14271104 GCA_035128595.1 Eptatretus atami | reverse complement strand
GTTCCATCTTGGTTTCATCAGACCACAAAACGTTTTGCCACATGGCTTCAGAATCTTCGGAGTTGTTTTTTGCATACCTCAAACGGGACTCAAGGTGGACTTTTTTGAGTAATGGCTTCCTTCTTGCCACCCTACCGTACAGGCAAGACTTGTGAAGTGCTTGGGATATTGCTGTCACATGCATACAGTGACCAGTCTTTGCCATAAAGGCCTGTAGCTCTTTCAAAGTTGCCATTGGCTCTTGGTGACCTCTCTGATCAGTCTCCTCCTTGCTTGGTCATCCAGTTTGGAGGACGGCCTGATCTAGGCAGGGCCTTGGTGGTACCATACGCCTTCCACTTCTTAATGATTGTCTTGACTGTGCTCAAAGGGATATTCAAGGCCTTCAAAATATTTTTATATCCATCCACTTATCTGTGCATTTCCACAACTTTATCCCAGAGGTCTTTTGAAAGCTCCTTGGTGCTCATGGTTGAGTCTTTCCTGTGAAATGGACTACCAAGCAGAGGAAACTTACAGGAACAGCTGATTTTATTCTGAAATAATCAGAATCACTACAATTTAACACAGGTGAGGCCAATTAACTTGGTGTGTAAGTTTGAAGGTGATTGGTTACACCTGAGCTAATTTACAATTGCTATTATAAGGAGGGGTGGACACTTATCCAACCAAGATACTCTAGTTTTGTATTTTTAATTAATTTTCTGAAATTTGTAGAATTTGTTTTTCACTTGGAAGTTTTTGGTTATGATGTGTAAATAAAGGTGGGAAAAGTCTGATTTAATGTAATTTAATTCCAGGCTATAAGGCAACAAAATGTGAAAATTTTAAAAGGGGGGTGTAGACTTTCTATAGGCTCTGTATATAAGGCGTCTATTTCGGTAAATTACAAGAATGGCTTGTGCTGGTGCTTTCGGTTCTTACAGCATTCCGATCGCAAACCCAAATCCATAATCACAATTTGTAATGGTTGTATAGGCATGTGCTCCCAAAGTAAAACAAATAAAAGTCAGAAATGAGGAATCTGAACCTCAATTTTGAAGGAATCTGCAAATTACCGCTCAGTTGATATCGTTCCACAAGTCACGAAAGCCAAGTTCACGACACCGTGCCATGCCAAAGTGTGTAACCTTTTCCCCCTGCAGTGAGGCTTGTTTTGTTATCAACTCCACCATCACAACCTGGGCAGGCTATGCTCTCCATGATTACATCGTTGTTTGTATGCATGACAAAAGCAAAACGTTATTAAAAAGACAACTCGATAATATCAACATTACTTCAAAGGGATCGAGACTTCAGGTTTGCCCACCATTTTCCCAGTACTACAGTGGGTGATAATGGCACGGGAGGTCGGTTGAGTAGCGGGAAATGTGACGACGCATGGTGTTAAAGAGAACAGGTGGATGAGCATTTTGTGTGGTTAACCGTCCTGGTTTGAGGAGTCTCTCCATCTACGTTGAAGGCGTGTTTCGGGAAGAAGGTGGAGGTGGGGAAGGTACATGGTCTGGTGGAGTTAGGGAAGGCAGTGGGGTTCAGGGAAAGAGGTGGGTAATGGGGAGAACGGAGGGTCAGGGGGTGGGGGGGGCGAGGGGAGGAGGTGTTTATGGGGGGGGGATGTGGAAGTCTCGGGGGAGGAGGCGTGGTCTAGTTTCAAAGGCAGTCATTGAGAATGGTTCCAAACAGAGAGCGAATGAGGTCTCATCAAATCGAGATTTTTAAAGGTTTTAATTTTTCATACAAAAAAAAAGGATCAATGCACTGTAAATTGATGTACTGTACCTCCCCTGCAACAAGTACAAAGTTGATTTTTTATTCTTCAGAATAACCTTTTAAAACAGTCCACAGCAGCAACACAAATCCAAAATGAAAAAGGAACGATAAAAAAGATCTACAGGATGAATTTGGATTTGTGATGGACAGGCATTGCGAATTTGAGAGACGTGTGTATTTGTAAGGTTGGAGAGGTCGGATGGTTGGGACAGGATACAAAAATGAGAGCAGCATTTCAACTTTAAAGAGGTTGAAACAGATTTAAACATTCACAAATACTCTTTGTATCCCAACTCCAAAACTTAATCTGATATATCTCTGAATGTGTGTTCGTTTTTTTTGTTTTTGTTTTAATGCATATTGCCAGGTGACACCTTGGTTGCAGTCTTTTTCTCATTCACACAACTTCCCATCCCCCTTCCCCACCGAACATGACTAAACCCCTGCCTGTCTGTCTATCTGGCCTTCTTCTGTTGTCTGACTCTGTAGATGTCTGCAGATGGTGGGAGAACCCCTCCCCTGTCCTCGTCCTCAGACTCTACCCGAAACCCCCTTTTTCCAAGCCTTGGTCCTAACTCCCCAATGTCTGCTCTTGGCCTCCCATCCTCTCCACGTTCAATGGCGGCAGCCAGCTCCGCTTCATGAGAGGCCGTGATGAGTTCCACGGCCCTCTCTACTGCTGTGGTAGTGGGGACAGACACGTAAAGGCACACTCACCTTTTTGGCATTAGTGTTAAAACACAGCATAAGCAATGCAACAAAGACCAATTAAAAAAACCTTTTTCTATGGCCAAAAAAACGCCATTTCTACCATTGTAGCTCGTCGCAGAACACGTTTTGCTGGTCACTGTTTCCGTGACAAAGACCAAATTATATCTAACGTGATCTGCTTGAGATTGCCTTGCCCAACTAGAGGAAGAAGGCCACTGAACTATATCGACTGCGTAGCAAGGGATATCCAGCATGACATAGCGGACATGCAGACACTGTTGATGGACAAAGACTCATGGCGCAGCATTGTGAACTCTATCTCGGATGCGTCCGCTGAGTAGTAGTAGTAGTACTATGGCCAAATGATAACAGTATGTGCGGTAGGGGGGAAAAAAAACATCATGATTATTTCTCGTCTTTGCAAATAAATTATTTGTAGATGATTCGAAACCCGACAATTGGAAATTACAGTTCAAGCTCGATGTCATTGTTAAAAAGGATAGTTAAAAGATCATTAAAAAAAAATGCAGAAGTTTAGCAACATTTAATCAGTCTTGTACATCACCCTGTTTAACATGTCCAAGTACTGCTAAACGGAAGGGTTTTGGAAGTGACAAGAAGGCAAATTGTGTCCTACAGTGTTCACGTATACAATTCAATTTCACCAAAATAAACTTACGGAAGTTTACAGCCGTTGACGCAGTGCCGATTACACCACCCAATCTAACACATCACATTAGTTATTCGTGCCTGTTGTTTGTGTCCTTTACGACGTCCGTCAAAACAGTAAGTTTCCTGTTTGGAATGATTTTAAATCTTGCTTGACTGCCAGACAGGCAGACAGAGTAAAAAATATTATCTTGCTCCTCTCTGAGCATGTGCGATCGGGACAAATTCAGAGACAAATTACTGTTAAATGGAAAACTCGTCTTCCTATTCATGTTCCGATTCGTGTTCAAAATATAACATTCAATTTAAACACGTTGTCCCTCGATCATAAAATGACGTTTACAGACGGACGGACGGACAGACATGAACCAAATGCTTCACCCCGCTTTGCGCTTCGTGTGCGGGGTAACAATTTCATATCCCACGTCTTAAGTTTCTTTATGCTTTTGTCAACTGCACAATTAATCATGTTGACTATCCCTCTGTAAACCCCAGCCTGGACCAGTACAGGAAGCCACCTACAATGGTGCGTGTCCCTGGGTAAGTTACAAAACCCCAATTGTGCTAACAGAGCTTATGCTCACCATCGAGCATACGTTCATGAACCTTTTGGTCGCAGGTGTACCGGTAAATACATAATTTGAATAGCAACAGATCATCGAGGGTAATAAGTCAAAACTTCAAATAAATGTTGTAAAGCTGAAGTAGAGCGATCAAAAGAGCTCATCACCATGTGAAGGAAATGAACGATGTCTATTTAAATCAAAGTCAAGCTCAAAAAGGAGATTTGGCTGAAAGCTTCCTGTCTCAAAGATTCAAACTCGAGTCCAAACACGACACGTGTAATCCTGCAAGTTGATTTTACAAAAATGCAATATCGCATATGTACAGAAAACGTCGCACAACTTACTGTGAGGCAGTTTGCAGTCACGAAATAACTCCAGCAACTTGTCAACGTGAACAAAGGGTCCCTAAAAAGGCAACAAATTGGTGGGGGGTGAAGTGTACAAAAAGGAGATGCAAAGATGAACATATTGTTACACACTTCCAGGTGGCAGTTCACAATTCCTCCGAGAGCAGAGCTCTTTTAAACACGAGCTCAAGGTATTCTCTCCGATCCGAACTGAGTTGAGTGGACACCTTGTCTTTCCTGACCTCCCAAATGGTACAGTTTAGAGACCAATTGTACAACAGAAGCGAATGAGTAACACCTTGATTATAAGCAAATAATTTATTAAAAGCATACCGACACAAAAACAGAAACGAAATGACAATAATAAATAACATTAATTATTAAGGTACGGTCAAACAGGGGAACTAAAGGATAAGCAGGAACGGAAGGAAATGAAATGAAGAGGTGGATGGAAGGATTGAAAATGAGATGAGTCAGGCCTGTTGGGGGTACCAGAAATGAGAGGACATGGGGAGCAACAGTACTTCAGAGGAGATTCCGGTTTAAACCTCAGAAACTTGCAAGGCCGTGGAATTGTGAATCTGCAGTGCTTGTGGAAGCGCCCTCGGGACCATCTTCCATTCCTACCAATGATCGCCCTGGAGGCAGCGATAGCATGCAGAGTGATGCAGTGGTTTCAGGTGGAGCAGATGCAAAGGCGTTCCAGGCACACAAACCACAACTGTGGCAGGAGTTTCATAGAAACGGTGAAAAGCCCCAAGACGCAACTGCTCTTCCCTCGACGACTCAGCCTCAACTGTACTGCCGTGACACCCTCACTGCTCGATCTCGTCTGAATCCTGTTAACTCAATGTCCAGCAGCTTTCCCCGTATCTCTCAAATTCCAACTCCGTGTCCCTCATCTCTCTAGCTCCAAATGCGAAACGTCACCGGCACGTCCCTCAAATTATCTGCTCCCCCACGCTCCACCCACGGTTTCTGTTCAAGCCCACACACTAATCAGTGGGTCGACTGAAGCGAAGGCGAGTTAGAAGCAGCCGTATGGAGATATGTAAATGCACGTTCAGACGTTTCCCCCCTCCCCCACCCACAGGCTCGCACTTGGTGCAGGTTCAGGGGAAAAATTCGAGAATTAATTAATAACGAACAACAAAATAAAATACTACCTGCTGGCCATCTAACCTTGGCCCTGTATGGCCCAATAATGTAATACAGCACCGTACTTACATTCTTAATGGAATTATCGTAACAAAAATAATGCACATCATGTAATTATCTCTACACATGAAGATCATTTCAATTGCATTTTCACAACTCTTTCATCCAACATCCGTTCGTTCACTCATTCCTCGAGGAAGAAGATGACCATGACAACCGTCATTGATTGGTGTGAGTCCGTTAATGCCTGGCAAAGCCAATCCTTGATTTGAACGGTCCGTAACACACTGGAAAGTCGACTTCATTTGTGGCTTCTTGATCGAGAAAGGATGCGTTGCCATTTCAAAACTTTAGACATCCACACCTACGTACACAACCATCCAAATCCAATTCTTTGTCTGCAGACTCACACTTTACCTACTGTTTGTAAAACCACAAACCTGTTTCATTTCAACCTCTTTCTTCCTTCCAATCCTTTTAAGTGGGGACCATCTTTCATCCCTACCCATTATCTTTTCTACCCCCATAAATTCTCCCCCAACTCACCCCATTCACTTGCAAGTTACAATGTTTCATTCCCTTTCCTCTCTTCTCCTACTCCTCCTGTTCATTCATCCCTTTGCTTGTTGTGTTCACCTGTTACCCCACTGATCCACTGAAAAGCCCTCTGTCACCTCGCTCTTCCACGCATTTGAATCTCGGCCGTGCTATAAACTGTCATCCCGGGGTTTCACAGGAAGGATGATCCATCAATGCTTGTGCCTTCCCTCGGATGGGAATTAAACTGAGGGGTGTTCCGTCTGCCAGCATTCGTTGCTGGACGTTAAAGATCCCATGGTGTCCTGCAAGAAGAGTAGGCAAGCTATT
Source organism: Eptatretus atami (assembly GCA_035128595.1). Classification (NCBI taxonomy): domain Eukaryota; kingdom Metazoa; phylum Chordata; class Myxini; order Myxiniformes; family Myxinidae; genus Eptatretus; species Eptatretus atami. The sequence continues at coordinate 14,265,016 of CM068966.1, read as the reverse complement.
GCCGGCACCATGAACAAGTTACAAATTCCTGCCCTAACCTACAGAGGGCACTGCATCAGCGGCCAACCACGATCTCAGCCATATGAAAGAAGAAGAAGAAGAATGCACAAATCATAATTAGTATTGGACTAGAGATTTACAATCAGAATCCAGGGAAGGAAAACTTCACCAACTTCAATTTGATCCACTTCCGACTCATTTCTGATGGTTCAAAATTCTTTCTGAAAACTACGTTCGTTCGTTCGTTCGTTCGTTCGTTCGTTCGTTCGTTCGTTCGCTCTCTCTCTCTCTCTCTCCCCTTCCAGAGAACTAGAATTGCTTCTCATCTGAACAAATGCTGCTTCTTCTTCTTCATCAGCAAATACCTTAATCTGTCATGGACTCACGATATACCCATCAACCCTTGCCATGCTGTGCCCTCCCCCCAGCCCCAGTATCCACCCCATAATGCTCTCACGTGGAAGCAGATAGGAGGAGGCAGCAATTTGAGTAGGTTGATGGCTGCTGCAGGTACTGGAAACACTCCACCAGGTATAGGATGCAGCCCAGGAGCTGGGAGAAGAAGGGGGGTACAAATGAAGATGCATGCATGAAGGGAGATGTAAACAAGATTAATCAGAGTTAGAAGGGATGGAATTGAGTAAGGTCATCGAAGAAAAGTGGTCACTGTGGTTGTGGAAAGGTGGAGATTGATCAAGGTGAAAAAGTAGGCTACAGTGTAGAGTGAAAGGAAAAGGAGAATGTATGTGGTATAGGAAGGATATGAGAACTATAACATGGGGGAGGGAGAATGGAAAGGGAGGGTGCAGTTCAAAGGATGTCAATAATAGATATACAAATATAATGGTGGGGGATGCAGAGAATAAACATACGTGTCATATGCCTTGGCTGGAAGGGAACCATTTGCCGTGTGTTGGGTTTTGGATACTCTGGCTTTTTCCCCTCGTCTCGGGATGGATGTGCATGTGCATGTGCAGGTGAGATGGTGACAGGATCAGGTACAAGTCTGCCTTTGGTCCGGCCAACCTCCTGTAAAAAGAGGGAACTACTCTTAAAAATTACAGCAATAGGTTGTGATTTCTTTTTCGCCTTTTATTTGCTATCATTACCCCTGGGATAATTCGATATTCACTTATAATGAGTTAGAATATACTTTCACACTTTAGGTTACATATGGACTTCAGAATTCCATTGCTTTGGCCTTTTTCAATCCTTTTTTTCCTCCAGTTCTTTGAATCTGATATCATATCTCAAAATTGTAATCTTGTTCAATGGATGAAATCAACAAGATGTTTTGAGGTACGTTAATCAACAAGATGTTTGAGGATGAAATCAACAAGATGAAATCAACAAGATGTTTGAGGAAACATTGAGGTACGCTAACTGCCTTGGGAAGCAAGGAGAGGGTGACATTTTGGGCGTTAACCCTTCAATTGGAGCAAAAGACAATCTTTTTCACCTTTTCCCTTTCCCTGTTCTTTTCTTTTTTCTTTTTTTAACCCTTGACCCATTCCCCACAATTACATTGTCAGCATGTCGGCTCAATATTCAGACATTGAGTACCATATTTTTTGACCTACAAGTCGATGTGGAGTACAAGTCAAATTGGCTAATTTCCCATTTTCTTTCCTTCATTCATAATTAAGTGGATTTCGAGTAGAAGACCAAGCTAGATCAACTACGGTAGTTAGCAAAACTGTCAGTCAGAACAATAGTGGCGTTACTTCCTCAATGACACTGTCACAAGATGCCTGCAGTACTTCCCGGGTCATGAATATTAATAAGCTATTTTGTGCATATTATTTAAATTAGCAGATCGCCCGAAGGGCGATCTTGTTGCAAGCATGCAACACGTTCTTCTGACGCAAATCATAATTTGGGTGGTGTATAGGCAAGTGACAGCTCCGCATAAGAAAAATAAATAACCCGGGTTATGGGCATGAAGCAAAAACATATCTACTACTTATAATTCAAAACACCTCACTGCACGGGAAACCGTGGGGACAGGAACACTGTACTGTAAATGGTGGAGACTTGTCATACCCTGCCACACCTGGAGGCGGCACTACACGAGACACATTTGCACAGAGAATTTGCGTCCCTTCATCCCCCAAGACCACTGGCAAAGATAAAAACACCCCTATACATTAATTGTGGTTATGCTGATCATCTGGAGCAAGCCTGGATGTAATTGGGCCAGAACTGTAGGAGGAGCAGCCTGACAAACAAACCCACAAAGACCGGTCCGTGAATTATAGTAAAGACTAGCAAATACCACCTGTCACTTCGCTGACGGGGATAAACTGAGAGGGGGAAAAAGAGGGGGGAGAGGGGTGGGCGAGAGAAAGAGGGGGGGGGGGTGAGGAGGTGGAGGGGAGAGAGGAGGGAGGGGAAAGAGAGGAAGGTGGGGGAAGAGAGGAGGGTGGGGGAAAGAGAGGCGGGAAGGAGAGTGAGGAGGGGTGGGGGAAGGGAAAGCAGCGAGAGGTGAGAGGAAGGGAAAGCAGATGTGTGGTGGAGCGTTAATTATGATTCATACTGTTTCATCAAAATGCTTCTGCATAGAATAGCAGTGAAGATGGAAACAAAATGTCTGAAATTAATTTTTTACCAGTCAGACTATAAATACCGCCCGGAGACAAACACCACCCGGGCATGTTCGGAAATAAACGCAGTCCGGAAACAAACACTGCCCAGAGACAAATACCGCCCGGAGACAAACTCCCATCCGGACCGAACACCACCCGGACACATTTGGAGACAAACACCGGCCAGATGCGTCAGGCGACAAACACCGCCCGGACACGTCTGGAGCTAAGAAAACACTGCTCAGACATGTCCAGAAACAACACTGCCCAGAGAGAAATACCGCCCGGACAAACTCCCGTCCGGACTGAACACCACCCGGGCACATTTGGAGACAAACACCGGCCAGATGCGTCAGGAGACAAACACCGCCCAGACACGTCTGGAGCTAAGCTGTCCAGAGACAAACACTGCTCAGACATGTCCGGAGACAAACTCCCGTGCGGACACATTCGGAGACAAACAAATATATTTTGCTTTGAAACTCACAAAGAGAAACCATATAACCTTTATAAATCACGTACCTCTACATTGTAGCAACTGCCGACTATACATCGCGATCGGCTCATGAACTGTACCGCTAATCGACTGTAGAGTGCTTGGCAAACAGTTTAAGCACTCAAGCAAGCACTCCAATTAAATGGTTGATAAGGAATGGCTGGCCCAGCTGTGGCTGCAATAACATATAGGATCCCATGAACTTTAAAGCCGGTCTTCACCGTGCTCGCAGCAGTTAAGGAAATTAAATACATTCGTTCAAATAATGACTTTATCCACAAAAGAGTCGCTGTTTAATGTTGAACAACCCTGGAGACATCGCAAAGTTTAATCACCTGTGAAATAAACATTGCAGATAATCCACCACGTTGCCTGCTCATATGTGCACGTCACGTGGTACATCGGTTCGCGGTCCATGCAAACGTTACAACCTTATATTAAAACATTCATTTTTTTCCCAGATTTGCTTCGATTACCTGTTAAACAGCTCGCGAAACCTCTGAAAATATAGACACAGATCTGGCAGACGCTGTGGATAAGCAGTCCCACTGGGGGACAGAGCAGATTCTGAAATCTTTTGTTCACTCAATATAATTCTCCAAACAGTAGAAAAACCAAGCTGTGACACATTTTCACATTTTCTTGTGTATGTATGGAGAAGGATGGGAACATAGCCTTGCTTGCTTAAACTAAAAAGGTATATCGGCTTCGTTATAAGACTCGTTATTTCTTTAAATTATCAGATTTCACTCCAGATTTCGACACTTATTTAGTCCGGACGATATCCGATCCTCAAAGCCGAAATCATATTTCGATGATATACTTTAATTAGTCCGTGAGAGGAGATCATGGAAAATTGCATCAGATAATGCATGAAATCGTTCCAAGCTCCTAATTTGAAAACTATAGTACTTACAAAAGTGATGTATACAACGATTTGTAGCTATAATGAACAGGCATTCCATAATATGAGTGAGGAAAGTGGAAAAAAAAAAACTTTGTTGTTAAGAAATCGTTGCGGCCTGCTCCAAGTCTAGGCATGGTTGAGCAGGCCATAAAACATAGCGGCTTCAGACCCCAGCGAGGTTACCTAAGATACACCTCAAGACCCCATTAACAGCGATGACCGAGGATGCACCTGATAAAGGATAGAATTAAATAGGTCATTAATTATCTTCAGAAGGGGTGTTTTAACCCAAACACCCAAATTTCACTCTTGCACTTCCTTGGAGTCTTCTAAGTATGCATGCAAAGTTTTAGGCTGCTAGGTTTCATGGTTTTGGAGTTATGGAGGAGACACACACACACACACGATCACACACACACACCCTATACCAATAAGTATCTATAAACGCCGTTCTCATTGTCGTTATCTCTCTTTCGTTCTCTCTCTCGTTCTCGTCTCGTTCTCGTTCTCTCTCTCTCTCTCTCTCTCTCTCTCTCTCTCTCTCTCTCTCTCTCTCTCTGTTCCCTCTCTCTTCCCTCTCTCGTTCTCTCTCTCTCTCTCCCCCTCCCCTCCCTTATGCACGACCACGTCTTTTAAGTACATATATATATATATATATATATATATATATATATATATATATAATGTACACAAAGGACAATATGGCACAGAGCTTTGCCCATGAGCTTTTTGGTCTGGGTTTGATTATTATCAACCCAACTACAAACTATCACATTTGTGTTTCTCAGGCAGGACATTGCATCATAAAGTGCACCATCCCATGGATGGATGTTAAGCCAGCTGTCACATGTTCTCGCATTAATCAGCGGGCCTCAAATATCCCATGGTGTCTTTCGCGAAGAGTAAACGTGTGAGCAGCGGCACACAAAACAAATTACAATTTCCTGCAATGAATCTCTTGTCAACCCGCAATTGGCCAGCATGGTGTATGTTCCTCCTTTGAGGGAGACCAATGTCCTGCAGACTTAAAATAAGCTGTTGTGATCATCACGAGAATATATACATATATTTATATGTATAAATATATACGTATATTTAAGCACCCTGTATCCCAGTGCAGCGAGCTCAGCAGGCGAGCAGGGTAAAAGGTCCATGAAGATGTAGCGGTCTACGAGAAGAGCAGTCTCGCAGCCGCCAAACTCTGAACGAAAAGCAGCAAACCTGCGACGCTCAACCTTGAGGACACTGGCAAGGTCACCAACAGCACTCTCGAAGGCCAAGAATCGTGCCCAGATCTCTCTGTGGTTTTGTGGTTGAATCACAATGATGTCAGGTGAGAACAAGACAGAAAAAAATGTGTCAGTAGATAATATGATCAGGAGGAAGGTGTGAAAGGGTGGAGTAAAGGGTGAGGAAGTGGATGAAGAAGACTATCCTACCCAGACTTCTCAGGCGGTAGGTTACCAGAAGTGAGAACCCGCTCAAAGAGAACCCGAGTGTTGTTATCCTCTGATTTTGGAAGAGAAAGAGAGGGAAGGAAACCAGTTAATAATTTACCTTTTTAACCTCAGCATTCATAATAACTCAAGGTAATCACAGTAAAAAAAGTGAGGCACATATGAGAAGATCTGCAAGGGGAGATGGAGTAAGAAAAAGTGAAAGAAAATGAGAGATCTACACAGGTCAGCATGATGAATCAGCAAGTGGAAGGGAAGTATGTAATTGTCATATAGGACAATAAAAGCTTTCAAAAGAAACCAATAAAGGTTAGAAAGTGTGATGGCATGAGAGTATACACATAAAATAAAAAAGATAAAGTGATAACAACTACCTATTGCCCTTTTCTGTTGAAAAAAATCCGAGTAATTGAGGAGGTAAATACCATTGAGGTGAGACAAGTAGTCAATGTATGCCAGGATGTATTCTGGAGTATCACTGTATTTCTTGAGACCAAGCTCAAAAATCTTGAAGGCCACAGCCTTATCCTGCAGGTAACAAACATCCGGAGAAAACACCAAGAGTTCACGACACTGAGAAGTTATACTTCTTACCAAGTCCTTTGATAATATCCAAATCCTTCCCATCTTCATTGGTCATTTACAGATCATCCATACATTTCCCTCCAGGTCCTCACGGATTTCCCAAGCACTCTCCCAACATTCCTGGCCATCTTCAGGTCGTTACAAACGTCCCTAATTAACTCAAGTGCTGGCTCCCCTCGGTCTCAAGGCACCTCTAGATCCTGTTAATTCTCACTTTACTGCAGTAATACTCCATCAAAGCTGCTGCTACGTAGACATGGTGCCTGGTTCGTGGATCTTCCCTCGCCTTCTTAAACACGCTACGGCCAGTCTTGATTCCTTCAGCCCGACGTGCAAACTTCATATACTGAATGTACACCTGAGAAAGAAATTAAAAAGGCTACATGTGCCACTCTCCAATCACAAGAAAAAGAAGCAAAACAACAGATATATAAATATATATATATACAATGGGAAAATGTACCAGTGTCGGATCAATATCTTGCACTGCGAGCAAGCGATTATAGATACTGTGGACTTTCTCATACTTCATCCGACTCTGTAAACAAACATGGGAAGGTCACAAAATGCAATATTATGGAGTTAACACCAAAACAGTAGTTGCCCTCCCACTGGCACTCCATTCCTTTTTCACTCACATACTGATTCTGGGCAATTTTTGTTTTGATGAATCAATCCGCTGCTAATTTGTATAAAATCATTCCACAATCACACCTTACTGTGCCCCCTGCATCCCATCCCTCCCCTACACTGTCTCACCTCTTCATAATCAGCGAAGGCAAAATACAGTAACATGTTTTGTTTGAGAACTGTACCCACAGCTCTCTCGTACATTGCCCCTGCCTCGTCACTAAATACCTTTGCATTGTTTACATCCTGGGAGGGAAAACAGAAGAAAGGGAAGA
>CM068966.1:14213175-14233132 GCA_035128595.1 Eptatretus atami | reverse complement strand
GAGGAATGAAAGAGTGAAGGTGAGCAGTGATTCGTGATTTTGGTAGTTTTATCAGAAGGGCGTTGTTGGCGGACCTTGAGCGCCCTGCAGAAATGTGGTGGGGACAAATCGCAGAAAGAGCAGGGGGGGGGGCGAGGCTGGAGAGGAGATCAGTAGAAGGACAGAAAGACCACCGACCAGCCTGCGGTGAGAGAGTGAGAGGCCCAAAGACTCAGCCTCATCGCGGGAGATTTTTTTTGCGCGGTTGCTCAGTTTGGTCAGACGGCCAGCTCTCGGAAATGTCTGTCTGGGTAGTTTCATATTCTTTCCATTCCCTCATGATGGAGCTCACTGTACTCTTGGGAATTTTCAACACTCTAGAAATTGTTTTATACCCTTCCCCAGATCTATGCCTCTTCACAATTTTATCTCGAAATTCTATGGACAGTTTCTTGGAGTTCATGGTGGAGTTTCTGCTCTGACATGCACTGTCAACTGTAGGACCTTATGTAGAAAGGTGTGTTTCTTTCTAAATCATGTACAATCCATTGAATTGGCCACAGGTGGACTCTAATCAAGTTGTTGAGACATCTCAAGGATGATCAAAGGAAAATGTATGCACCTTAGCTCAATTTGGAGTGTCATAGCAAAGAGGTTGAATACTTATTGATACAAGATATTTCAGCTTTTCATTTTTAATTCATTTGTAAAAAATTGTTTTTATTCCACTGACATTATGAGGTATAATGTAGATCAGTGACAAAAAAAATCTCAATTTAATCCATTTTAAATTCAGGGTGTAACACAACAAAATGTGAAAAAGTCAAGAGTTGTGACTACTTTCTGAATGCACCGTAGGTCAAGTTACACTACTTTCCACCCCGAATCACCTTTGCCACGCGTCGCGCATTGATGTAATCTCGGCTTCGATCTTCAATCATCTTTTTTGCGAGGTGTATATTGATCCCCTGAAAGACACCGCATAAAGCAAGTGATACAGGACAACTGACAGCAAGGCAACTGGGTAGGATTAATAATGAGTGTGCAAGCAGTGAGAAGTACCTCTTCATATTTGCTATAATCTCTCCATAACTGTTCAATGTTAATCATGGGGTTAACACAACCACGCTGATACACTCTCCGCACTGCTGTTATCCTCTGGTTCTCAGCATATGAACCCACCGCCTCCCTGCACCCACACAGAAGCACAGTACTCACACCAAACTGTAGCAAAGCCAGCCTGGCACTTTGGTCTGGACAAAGTGGGATGGACTGGAGCAAAAGAGAATGGAGAAAGAAGAGAATAGCTGTCACATGGATTAACTCACACGCCCTTAAGGAAGTTGATATAATCGACCCAAATCTGAGGAGAAAAACAGAACAAAACTTAATGTTTTGTAACATAAAGTTTTCTGGTTACAATGTATTTGCCACACAAGATCCATATTGTATAATCCAGTGCCTGAAAAAGAAAACTTGGAAACTGTCAGTGAGAATGAGACACTTACAGGGTAAGACATGATGTCCATTCCAATTTTGTCCAAAGCAAAGTCATAAGCTTGAGCCATCTTCTCTCTGCGGGTGAAAAAACACAACAACATTTAATGGAATGCATGATGGATAAATAAGAACATTATTGTAAAGAAAGATAGAAATATAGACACAGAGTGTGACACACACACACACACACACACACACACACACACACACACACACACACACACACAGGAAAATTATTAAATTAAATCAATCAATCACCTTCTTATGTCACGCTTTTCATTGAGAAGCAGAATGCAAAGTGTTTTATATGGACACGCTTCCAAAGTTCAGGCTATCATTCAAAAGCACACATATTGGATAAAAGAACAATAAAGACCCAATATTTTCAATGTTGAAGCAAAAGTAACATCAAAAATAAAATAAAAAAACAACACGCAGACATTGAAACCAGGCGAGAGATAGACACAAGTAGAGCAGCTAGTTGGACATACTTGAAGCTGGAGAGCTTGCCCTTTGTGTCTCTTACATATGAAAGGTAGCATTTCCACAGGTCAATATGAAGAACTTTCATGAGGCATCGTTGAAATAGCTGCAAACATTTTAAAACGAGTTCTGGAAACAATCTTATTTTGATTCATCGCAAAAATTATGACTACCCAATCTCCTCCACCTCTATTGCTCATTTCCCTCGGCACTATCATGCTTGGACTCAATGTACCTCTTCACAGGTAGTAGGTCTCTTTGCAATATCCTCGCACATTCAACCCAACCCACAACCAAGTCACGCCTTTTATCTGAAACATAAACCACCTTTCACATTTTAAAGCTTCCTCATCCTTCACTCCAAAATCCTTCAAATTTATCGCACGTCAACAATCTCGACTTGCATTTCTTCTGCTTCCCATAATATATTTCAATCACTTTGAGTTGTTCTTATGTTCACCTCCTCAACACATTCTCTAAAATCCTTTATATTTGTTTACAACATATTACTGCAAGCTAACTTCCCCAGAATTTTGCACATCTCTCTCATCCCCACTCCTTCAACTTCATCCCTCACCTTTGCTCATTTAAGAAACTTTTGCATGCAATGTGATCCACAAATGTAAGGCACAGAATATCTTACCTTTTCCACCTTATCATAGTTCTTGTGCTTGATCTAGAAGGAAGAGCAGGGACACGAAGACTTGAATTCATTCGTTAATGATCGAGTATTGCGTAATTATAGAGTTTTATCGCATTAGATATTAGCGTCAAATGAGATTGAAAAACGACCTGTTTAACACCTTTTCTCATTTTCATTCCCCATCCAGATGTTTTTGTTTTCTCTCTCTCTCTCTCTCCCTCCCTCTCTATGTTTTAACTTGTTTACTTCAACCCTTCCCCTTGAAAACTCCCAAACTCTTTTATTCTAATTATATTATCCCAGGCAGGATTTCACGGGCTCGATTAATTTGCATCGCTATCAAACTTTCAGTGTTGTGCCTGTGGCATCCCACAGAAAAGGTGTTCAGTTTTATCAAACTGGTTTGTTTTGAATGCCACATGGATTTCCCCATTTGTAATATGGTACCAGACTCAGGATAGCATACAGCAGGCTCACTGGGTTAGTTAATCGAGACAGCCTGTTCCAGACATCCATGTGTTAATCGAATGGCAATCAGAATTAAAACTCCATCCTATGTAATTACATTTGCTCACATCAAATGAAGGAAGTAGCAAAGAAAAGCAGATTTCTAAACGACTGTGTATTAAAGTGGTGTGGGTGGGAGAGTAGAGTGGGGAATCTTATTGATTTCAGCAAGTATGAGTAAGAGTTTGTACTTTGCATACTGATTGCCAAAAATTGAACAGACCTATGGTGGGAATTCGGTATGGTCCTGACATACATGGGGGTGGAGGGAGGAAGGATTACGAAATGCGAAACCCGTTAACTCAAAAGAATGCTTCAAAATCAATGGGCATTGTTTTAACTGGCAACAGGAGGCAAATGTCTACAGGAAATAGCAACAATATGTGAAAGTGGTTGGTGATGAGAGACTGCAGGTAAAAAAACAAAATAGAAAAAATGGAAGCCTTGGTTACAAAACTCATTTGAGATTTCCTGCACACCTGTCTCTTCCAGACACACAAACAGCAAGTCATTGGTGATGGCATCATTTCCTCTCATCCCTGTAATGGCTTTGTGGCCTCCAGGTCGTTTTTTTTGTTTTGGACTAATCTAGCCAATCAAAGTTATTGATTGGCTAGTGCCAATCTGCTTCTTGAGGTGGCATTGGCTAGTCTTGAGGTGCCAATGGCACCTCAAGTATCCAACTCTATGTGAGGCAGGAAGAAGCTTCATTCTTTTCAAAGGTACAAAAGACCATTTCGTAATCCTTCCTCCATTGCTCTGTATGGTTGGCTGGCACCTCCAACTCCTAGATAATCTGGAGTCCAAAGCTGTGAGAATCAGTGGCATCACTCATCAAAAAGCAGAGGCACAGGGTCTACTGATCTCTCAATGTAGACAGATTGTTGGCCTTTGTATCATCTACGACCTCTTACCTGGTTTTACGTCCTCGCCAGCTCAACCATGATAAACATTTTCATCCAACAACTTCTCCAAAATTGACGCTTTGTCCTTTATCTCTCAATTTGTGGTGGAATCATTCTTCTGTGCCCATCTGCAATGCTCTTCCCTCCAGTTTTAAGACTGCAGCTCACTCAAATTAATTAAATGTCGTCCAACATTCCTACACAAGAACTCGATTTTTCCAACACTCTGTCCCATGTACTCACCTTGTCCTCTCGTGTTTGCATGTTCATGCATTGTCCTCTTGTTCCTCTCTTCCATGAGCCATGACACAAGTAAACTTTTGCGTATGATTCAAAAGATGATCAATTTATTAAGGATACAATAATAGCCGAATGAAAGTCTACCCTTATTGTGCACTAGCTCCTCAATCAATGATCACGTTTACACTTGTTTTATAACAAATAAAGAAACAACAAATTGTTATGTACTGCACTGCTCAAAAGTTACAGGCCTCAATTTCTTTCCCACGGTACTGGCAGGCAGCACACAATGAATGGCCGAGGCATTTGGTTCTGCTTATCATGCCTCCATACATTTTGCCAAAACACTAGGCGATCCTGTTGTAGTAGCCTGTCCAAATAACTTCAAGCTTAATGAAAGGGGTCAGAGCATCAGCGGTACAACTGCTCCTCAGAAATGATGGAAACAGCCGACCAAATTCCCAATTTAATCCCAATAAAATATGCATTCAATGGAGAGATCCAATGTCACCAGACGTGCCTGTGCGGAGCGAAGAGGAAAAATGCAATAAATAAATAAACAAATAAATAAACAACCAAACAAATCTGCACAAAAAACATTACATGGCCTTCACGTGACCTGCAAAGATGGAGAGCTCAAATTAGAGTAGAATGGAGGTGGGAGTGGACCTTGCAAGTGGGGAATTGAGAAAAACAAAATATCAAACAAGATATCTGTGATCACAAAGCAATCATCAAGGATATGATGATATCCCCCCCCCCAAAAAAAAATCAGGATATCAAATTATGGCAGGTGGTGTGCAACCCTTAACGATCGCCCGCAACTTATCCTTGGCCCACGATCCAATGACCGCCATTTTTTTTCGGACCACCATATGACCTTGATTATCATAAATTTATGGAGAAAGTGTTAATTAAGAAAACTAGCAGAGTACCTGCCCTAAAGGCGATCTTGTTCCAAACATGCAACACATTCTTCTGACGCATACCTTTATTTGGGCGGTGTGTAGGCAAGTGATAGCTCTGTATAGGAAAAATTAAATAACCAGGGTTATGTGGATGAAGCAAAAACGTACCTACTGCTGATCATTCAAAACGCCTCACAGCACTGGAAAGCATGGGGAAAGAACTACTGTAATATATTCTGTGGTCTGATGAGACGAAATATGAACTCTTTGGCCTGAATGCAAAGCACTACGTCTGGCAGAAACCAAGCACACCTCATCACCCATCCAACAGAATTATTCCTACCATGAATCATGGTGGTGGCAGCATCATGCTATGGGGATGCTTTTCAGTGGCAAGGACTGGAAGACTTGTAAAGATAGAGGGAACAATAAATAGAGCCAAATGCAGGCAAATCCTTGAGGAGAACCTGCTTCAGAGTACAAAAGACCTTAGACTGTGGCGAAGATTTACATTCCAACAGCACAATGACCCCAAGCATACAGCCCAAACCAAGAATTGAATCCCAATGAGAATCTGCGGAAAGACTTGGAAGGCAGCTCACCTCTGCAGGGCATCTCACAGGATGACGGGATTAGGGCAAAGCCTTCGCGACCCCCACTCTTTGATGATAGGAGGAAAACCACGGGGTAGCCTTCCCGGGTTAGATTGCGGTCATCTGTGTTGGGATGGTGCTGAGGTGTCGTCCACCAGATGGCGGTCTCCTTGGGTTAACCTGAGGCGGTCCCTTCGGGTGGGTGCCTGGAATGTCCTATCCCAAAGAGAGGATGATCACCTGTCTCCGTTATCATCTGAGCTCAAGCGTTTGAACATCGGTATTGTAGCACTCTCTGAGGTTTGGAGACCGGATTGCGGCGAGATCATGGCGGGTGGTTACACCTACTATTGGTCTGGTCAATCTGATGGTTACCATGCCCAAGGAGTTGCTGTAGCTGTGTCCAATAAGCTGACTCCAATGATACTTGAGGTAACACCGGTCAACGAGCGTATTATGAGACGAAGGATTTGTCACTCCTTGGGTGTCGTTTCCCTGGTCTCTGTATGTGCTCCGACTGAGGCGAGTGATCTCACCGTGAAGGATGCATTTGATGCCAAGGACGCCGATGAGACATGTGTTTGTCCCCATGGGTCTGGAACTGTGAATCAGAATAGCACGAAGTTCCTTGACTTTGCAAGAAGTCATGGACTTAGGGTGGCTGGTTCATGGTTTCAGCGCCCACAGCCTCATCGCTGGACTTGATATTCTAACACTGGTGGTGTGGCAAAGGAGATTGACCACGTGCTCGTTGATGATTGCTGGAGGATGATCCAGAACTGCAGGATCTGCCAGAGTGCGCAGTTCCTCAATAACGAACACAGGCTTGTTGTAGCATCTCTGAAGTTGCAGCTTAAATCCACTTGACAATGGAACCTTGGTTGGATGCTGACAATCTCAGGGAGAAGAGGGTAGCTGAAGAGTTTACGAACAGGCTGAGTGGGAAATTGGGGGGGGGGGAGGAGGGTCTGGGTGCTGTGGGTAATCCTGAAGAGTTGTGGAGTGCATTCAAGACGAGCATCCTTGATGTTGCTGGGGGTGTCTTGGAACCCACCATCGCGAAGAAGAAATTTGTCTCCCAAGGGACACTGAATACCATTGACCAGTCGCAGAGCCAGACTTAGTGGCAGAGCTGAGCTGTTCAGGGAGGAGTAAAACTGTACGTGTGCGAAGGGCAGACAAGAAGGCCTATGTATGAGGAATCTGTGAAGGGGTAGAGCATCACTTGTGAAGGAGTGATTCTCATCCTGCTTGCAGAGGAATTCGTGCATTGCGTTCCTCCAAGCCCGTCCCTCGGTGTGCTGCTGTTAGAGCAGAGGATGGTAGGCTCTTGACAGAGGAATCCAACGTGAATGCCCGCTGGGCTGGTTACTTTGAGCGGCTGCACCAGACTGATTCACCAGCAGTTGAGATGGATGTCAGCCATCAGGGGTATAACTATCCCCATTGCTGACCCTCCAATCAACTGTGAACCGCTTTCTTTTGTGGAAACACAGGCTGCGGTGAACCAGATGAAAGGGGGTAAAGCCCCAGGGATCTGTGGCATCCATGCTGAACTTCTTAAGACTTGTGGAAATGCTGTAATGGTATCATTGCATGCAGTTCTGTGCTCTTTTTGGAGCACAGGCATCATTCCAACTGACTGGAAAAGAAGCCTCGTTATCCCTCTCTGGAAAGGGAAGGGTGATCGCCAGGACTGCAATAACTACCAAGGGGTGACGCCGCTTTCAGTGCCAGGCAAGGTCTTCGCGAGGATAATTCTTCATCGGGTTCGCCACCATCTGCTTGAGCACCAGCGCCCGTCCGAGCATTCGGGCTTTACTCCAAAGAAGTCAACGATTGACCGTATCCTTGCACTCCGGGTCCTCACCGAACACAGATGAGAGTTTCGGCAGGGGCTGCTTGCAGCCTACATTGATATCCACAAAGCATTTGATTCAGTGAATCGGGATGCCCTCTGGAGGATTCTTGGTCTTTTTACTGGGTGCCTCCAAAGTTGATCGATCTCATTCTGAACTATACTCTGGTACAGAGAGTGCTGTGAGGTGTGGTGGTTTCATCTCCGACTTATTTTCAGTTGTTACTGGAGTTTGTCAGGGGTGTGTACTGGCCCCCACACTCTTCAACAGTTGCATGGACTGAATTTTGGGGAAGATGTCGGAGAGATCAAGTTGCGGTGCATCGCTTGGGAATGTTAAGATCTCTGACCTTGATTACACAGATGATGCGGTCATCCTTGCGGAAACACTGGATATCCTTGTAGGGGCCCTCGAGGCACTGAATGAGGACTACGGTTTCCTGGGTCAAAACAAAGATCCAGGCTTTCAATGACACCTTGGATGCTGCCATCTTGTCTACACCTGTTTGTGTTGAAGATGTTGAGGTCAAGGAGAGATTCCCTTACCTTGGTAGTGATATTCATGTCTCCGCAGGTTGTGAGCAGGAGGTCAATAGATGTCTGGATCGGGCCTGGGGAGTCATGGATTCACAGGACTATGCGGTGTGGCGCTGTCGGTACCGATGCAGGACGATGAAAGCCCGAGTCTTCAGGTCCTTGGTGCTTCCGGTCTTGCTCTATGGATGTGAGACTTGGACTTTGACAAAAAATCTGAGATAAAGACAACTCCTTCAGTACCAGGTATCTTCGGAGAATCCTTGGCAATCGCTGGTCAGACTTTGTGTGCAATAAGCGGTTGCTGAGAGACTCAAATGAGATTTGTTATCCGTATAGTCTGTGATCATCAGCTGCAGCTGTATGGACATGTGGCTTGATTTCCTGACGCTGATCCTGCTCAACAGATTCTCTGAGCGAGGGAGCCTCATGAGTGGAGAAGGCCAATGGGACGACCACGTGCCCTGTGGTAGCAGCAGGTAGATCTGCATCTCAAGGAGATGGGGTTGGGTCAGGCATCTGCCTGGAGGATGGCTAGACGGAGGCCCTTGGAGTTCCGACGGAAAGTGGACGCAGCGATGCGCTGCTCCGGCATATGCTCCCATACCTAACCTCTTCCAGTTGCTGTACAGAGAAATGGATTGAATAGTTTTCGTGCTGACCCTGTGGAGAGATGGTGTGAGAGCATGTGACTTGCCAGTGTTGAACTGTGGCTTATCATGTTCAAAGTAGGTGACCAGTGGCTTATCTTGTCCAGGTCTGAAAAAAGGGTTTCAGCAGCAGCCAACCATTCACAAGCGATATGTATTGTTTTGTACAGGGTGGAGTCATTGGAAAAATAGGAAAGTTGGTTTTTAAGCGAATCAGACAGATCACCGATAGTGATTAAACATAATGTCGGTTCTAAGATGCTGCTTTGAGGGACCCGTCTGAAGGGAAACATCGCAGGAAAGAAGACCATTAAGGGCCACCCTCTGTTTCTGCTCGTAGAAGAAATAAGGCAACCACTTGAGCAGGGGTCTTGAATATCAAATGAAGAGGTTCGAGAGATACGCTGAAGATGGTGTTAAAGGCTCGCGAGATAGGCTGAAGATGGTGTCAAAGGCTCGAGAGATATCCAGAGACAGCTCTAACCTCTTGTTTGTGGTTCAATGAATCCATTCACTGCTGTCAGGGGGTCCACAGAAAGCCATGATGTTGAGCCCTGGCTCTTCATAAGACAGAGACACAATCATTCTGAGCTGTGCAGAGACGACTGATTGACCTCAGCAATGTTTGCCTTCCAGGAAAATATTAGTTGTTTTTTTGCGATTGTCTCAATAGGTTGAGATGATAGACCAAAAAAAGTTGAATGCGATATGGGATGAACTTGTGAAAAAGAAAAATTTGTCGTAGAATAAATTACATGATCAGTCAATGTCAGGATCTGATCAGATCAGTCAATGTCAGACTGTCAGGATCAGTCAACCAGTCTTGAGTGGAGAGAGCAGATGTTAGGCCGGACCAATCAGCTTTACCAAAACAGACGGGTTTGCCAGACAGTCCTTCCAGAGAGAAAGGGTGTGTGTGAGATAAGTCAGGATTGAAAGACAGTCATCAAACTTCTAGACTGGTCTCCCATCGCTACTTTCTCCAACATCAACTCATCCTGGGAACTCTTTCAAAGAAATTTGTGCTCTCTCATGCACAGATTTATCCCCTCTCATCTTCAGTTGTCCTACCCTTCCGTCCCGCCCATGGTTTCACTGAAGCTTGTGCCGAGGCTGTTGTCCTGAAACAACTTCCTTTGCCTCATGGAAAGTAAATCCAACTGAGGGTAACCTCGGTTCCTTCCAGAAAACTCGTAACAAGTGTGTCTTCCCTCAGGAGAGCCAGAAAACAACATCTTTCTAAGCTCAAGTCTGAACTTTCAACCTCCTCCTCCTCCTCATAAAATCCTAGTGGCATCTAATGCAAATCTTTTCTGGTGTATGTTTCACCCTCATCCCCCTTCTGTGCACCCGAAATGGCTGCTAATTGCTGAAGACACGCACCGTGAAAAGGCCTAGAATGCCTAAACTCGACTCGGTTGCTCGCCCGTGATGCCCACAATCCAGACCCAAAACACAAACACCCGTAAATATAGAGAAAAGAAGAGAGAGAAGACTGTGTGTGTTGGAGAACGCCACTCGGTCGGCGATGTGAGCCCGAGCCTTATCCGCAGCTCGCACCACAGCTGTATTACGCTCGGAACTCTATGTGTCTTTTCTACTTACGTAGCAATACCAGTGAGACAATGTTGGTCAGTAGCACGGAACTCGAGTATCCTGACAATGCCGTTCCAGACGGGCATCAGCCCACGTTGTCCTGATAACATGCTTCTTGCTCTTGCTCACCCTTCTCTCTGTCTATGTCACCTTCTATTGGCTCAAGGTCATCTGCCATCTGCTTGGAAATCAGCAAACATTACTGCTATGCATAAAAAGGTGTAAAACCAGATCCCTGCAACTACAGACCAATCAGCCTTCTCCCAATCATCAGCAACGTTATGGAATCTATTATCGCTTCAGACAGTAAATCCTTCCTCTTCAACAATGGCTTGATTTCCGATCATCAATTTGGTTTCAGACCAGGTCACTCTACCTGGAGATGCTCCTTCTGCTGTCCAACAATGGATGGAGGTCGTCAATGCCAGACATGAAATCAGAGCCATATCGCGTGCTTCTGACATGGTCTGGCATCCTGAGCAGCTCACCAAACTGTCTTCCAATGGTATCCAAGGCCATCTCCACTCATGGCTCACAGACTTTCTCTCCTGTCGCAGCCAACGTGTGCCCTAAGTGGAGTTCTCTCATCCCCTCTTCCTATCCAGGCTGGAGATCCTCAAGGCAGCGTTCTGGGCCCTGTTCATTTCTTGTTTTCATCAATGATCCTCCGACTTTCCGGAAAATCCTCTTTATCTCTTTGCTGATGACTCACCCTCTGCCATGCCATCTGCCATCCCTCAGCCGGCAAGCAGCAGCTTCTTCACTCTCTACAGATCTAGACAAAATCACAAACTGGTCCAACACGTGGAACATGCCTTTCAATCCTGACAAATCTCACACTCTCTCTCTCTCTCTCTGTCTCTCCGAAAGGACCGTTTGGACCCCCCCCCCCCAATCGACTTTCTCAACAATCCCTTGAAGAAGTCCTTTCATTCAAGCTTCTGGGTCTCACTATCTGCCGTGATCTTCCTGGGAAAGCCACATTTCTAACCTGGCCTCCAAAGCCAGTCGCCGACTGGGCATCCTCCGTTGTGCAAAGTCCTTCCTCGCCCACCTGAGCTCCTGACCACATACAAAGCTTTCGTCCACAGCCTGATGGAGTACTGCTCTCCCCTCTGGCTGGTGCTCCTGCCTCTCACCTTTCTCGGCTTCACACTGTGGAAACCAAGGCATCTAGGATCATTGGTATCTCCGCGGTGAGAGCTGAGCCTTTGGCCTCTCACTCTCTCACCGCAGGCAGGTCGGTAGTCTTTCTGTTTTCTACCGTCTCCTCTCCGGTCTCCCCCCCTTGCTCTCTCTGCGATATGTCCCCCATATTTCCGCAGGGTGCTCAAGGTGCGCCAGCAACCCCCTTCTGGTAAAACTACCAAAATCACGAATCACTGCTCACCTTCACTCTTTCATTCCTCTTTTCCCCACCTTTGGAATAAATTCCCACCTTCTTCAACCCCATTCTTCCCTCGAGGTCTTCAAAACAGCTGTTCACCACCACCTCTTATCTTCCCCCATCAAAAACCACGATCTTTTCACCCCCGTTAATCCACCCCAAACCCACCTCCTTCAAATTCCCATCCTCCTTCCCTAAAGTTCCCTGTCATGCAAGGTCCTGAAGGTCTCTGTGGTGTCCATTTTGTATACCTCGTGTTCCCCGCCCCGTCCCTCTCCCTTCCACAGATCTCCTAATGTTCCTGTTCCCACTGTTTTGTCCTTCCCTCTCCTGCCCCCTCCCCTCCTTGTTGTGCAGTGTGTGTTTGCTCTCATACGACCCTCGACAATGTAAACAAGTAAAGAATCCCCCCCCAAAAAAAGACATCTTCAAAGTGTTGGACCAGCTCCTGATATATATCAAGATCTGCAGAGAGGGAAGAGGCTGCTGCCTGCCTGTCAGAAAACATGAGAAATGATATGGCAGAGGGTAGGATCATCACAAAAGAGATAGACAAGATTGTCCAGGGAATCAGAAAGATCATTGATGAAGATAGGAACAAGACTAGGTCTAAGACACTGCCTTGTGGCACCCCAGCCTTGACAGGGGGAGATGAAGGATCCCATTAAGAACTACACACTGAATATGGGAGTGGAGGAAGTCAGTGATCCATGAGAGATGGTGGCCTTGAATAACATAAGCAGAAAGTTTGGAGATCAAGGTGTAGATCCAGCTTATAATCAGAACTACCAAAAATGTCCCTCTCAAATTTCTGGTGGAGACCGACCACACACCCCTGATCAAAACCCAGTATGCTTCTTCCTTCAAGTAACCAACACACACGAGAAGGGCACTCGGTAGAGCGCATACCTCCGCCACGTAATGGCTGATCCACGGAGAACATTTTGGGCCCAACACATTTTTGAAAAATATCAAGCTATATATCGTTTTTGGCCCTATCTCTCAATGGTGAAGAATCACTTAAAAAATTCTTGTTTGTCAGATCCGGATCTGGATCTTCACCAGAATCTAATCAGTTCGTCCTTGTCACACACCCAACCTGCCCACCAAATTCCATCTGGATCTGTCCACAACTATTTGAGATTTCCTGCACAGAGACAGACAAACAGACAGACAGAGAGTGGTGAAAACATAACCTCCTTACCTTCAGTGGTGGAGGTATAAGCAAACTGTGATGCAGCCTCCATGAAAGAGCGATTGTTCATCGCCACTTAGAAATGCATCAATGTTCAACTAACAAAACTGCATAGCAGTCCACATCTTAAATACAGGGAGATTATGGGGAGGAGTTATTTATAATCACCGAAACTAGATTGTAAACAGGTGATGCGTGGTGAGAAAAATAGATTAAAAAGAAAAATTTATGGAATCATCTTTTCCATGCTATCCAATCCAAAGGGTGAGAAGGATAATTTGATCGCACTCTCAACATTAAAGGAAGAATGAGACTAAACTTTACATGTGGTTTTGATTGAGACCTGGTCCCTTTAAATACAAATGTTGTGGCTGGACGTTCCTCTGGTCGATGTCTTGATCTATTATTCTCTTTTTCCAACCTTCCCCTCTTCCACTCATTTCCTCAATTTAGCTCCCACCACATGTGTATGTAATAAATAGACAGCCCTCCAAGATCACTAAAGCATGGTATATGTACTTAAAATGATCACTTTTTAAGGCAAAATGTGAAAACAATATTACCCCTCCTGTCTAAATCTATTAAAAAGCACATCAGCATTGCTGAAGCAATTTTGTTGCAAGGGTTATGATGGGTGGTTTGCCATTGCCTTCCTAGCGGTCAGTCAGGCATGGGTTTGGAGTTTGTTCAGGGTGCCGGCGATAACTCGCAGACTCTGTTTTAACATCCACCAAATGCAGGCAGATGAAAGCATCAGCCTAATGTCCATCTAAGGGACAGCACCTTGCCATTTGCGAAGCACCAGTTCAATAGTTATATTCGGGTCGAAAATTATACACAGACAAGGCAGCCCGAGACAAGTGCGCCACCTCTGCACCATCCTGTTGGTCTCTATCGGATGGCATAAAATGTTATTTTTAATACAATCCAGTTTAGCGCAAACAATGCTGAAAATAACCTCCGTTGAGTGGTGCAGAAAATTTCATCCAAGCAGCCATCAATTTCCTTTCTCTCCAGTAACTCACAACGGCGGTTAATGCAACACAATTCAGCCGAAGGAGCAAGTCAGCACATTTTGGTGCCTTTCCATCCTGCCCTCATGACAGGCACTTCCTTCTTTCTAATACTCGATTCCCAGTTTAACGAATAGAAAGTGTACAACATTGGCTACTCATGGAAGATTCGCTAAAAGGAAGTTGCTTCTGGCAACTTTCATGTACATGCATATTTAAAATAAACAAATAAATGGTACTCACCGTAACGTTGAGTTGAAAATATAAAAATAAAGGTCGAGGTGCAAGATGCGAAAAGTTTTGATACATTTGAGATTTTGCGTTCCTTCGATTCAATGGCACTGCGACACATCTTTTTATAATTTCACACAACGTGTGATCATGTGCCAAGAAGGATCCAAAAAAAAAAACAAAAAAAAAACTTTTACATTGAAACAACCGAAGCACCATCATTTTCCATTATGCCCATGCGGCTGCGATTTTTATTTCTCCTTCGGACTCCAGATCAACGACACAGAAGCAAACTGGAGAGTTCATAGAAAATATGACCCTGCCCTGTCTTGAAAAAAAAATGACATGGGCGAGGTCTGTGAGAGGCAAATTTGATTGGTGAAGATGACATAAAATGCCGTAATATTTTGTCCGAGTACTGCAAAACGCAAGGTTTTGAAAGTGTCAACAATGCGATTTTTGTTCTGCAGTGTTCAAGTATATAATTCAATAGAAATAAAACAAGAATTTTTAAAGGTTGTCGAAAAAGGATTTTCAGAAGTTTACCACCGTTGATGCAATGGTTGGCTTTTACACCACTTTATTGAACACGTTACATTAGTTATTCGTGCCTGTTGTTTGTGTCGTCTCTAAAAACGACAAGTTCCTGTTTAGAATGATTTTCAATTTTGTTTTGACTGCCAGAGGCAGACGGACTAAAATTTTTTTTTAGCTTTACTCCTCTCTGTGGATACACAATCGGACGACATTCTGTACAATTTCCCAAATTCTGAGGCCAAAGTACTGCTAAACTGCAAGTTCGTGTTCTGATTCAGATTCCAATTGGTGTTCAAAAATATACATTCAATTAAATCAGATCGTTCCTCGATTATAGGCTGACATTTGTCAACAGACAGACAAGGTGAAGCAATTGCTTAACCCTGCTTTTGGCTTTGCGTGTATGGAGTAAAAAAATGGGACAAGATGGCCCTTCTTTTTTGAAACTTTTGGATGGATGGATAACATGTCCGAGCCAGAATATACGAATATTTGTTGCTCGGAGGTTGTGATTGCTTTGTATAAAAATAAAATATGAGGGCAGTCAATAAGTAACCTTAAAAAGCGATATAAATTCGAAAATGTAATGTGTGCAGTTGTCGACGACATATGTTACATCTATGGGTAAGAGTCATGTTTTTCCTGTTTTAGATCTGGCAACATTGAGCGTATGACTTCAGTAGAGCAGTTCCAAGATGGCGGCTCCCTGAGAAGCATGCACCAGGGAGGAGCAACGCTCTGTCATCCGTTTCTTGGGAAGTGAGGATGTGAATCCTAGTGAACTCAACCCAGAATGAAAATGCAATATGGTGATGCATGTTATCGCTGCACCAGGTGTACGACTGGGACAGGAAGTTTAAAAGTGGAGTGTCCAGTGTGGCAGACGCTGCTCGCTCGGGCCGCCTCACACACAGCCGACACACACAGAAATGGTTGCGGGAGTCGAGCGCGTGCTAAGGAAAACCATTGCATTAAGCTGGATGAAGTGGTCTCCAAATTGAACATCAGCCATGGTTCAGCACACCATATCATAACACACGTGCTGGGTTTCCACAAAGTGCTTCAAGGTGGGTGCGAGACAACTCACACCCAAACTGAAAAAAACTCCACTTTTAAAACTTCCTGTCCCAGTTGTACACCTGCTGCAGTGATAAACATGCGTCACCATATTGCATTTTCATTCTGCGATGGAGTTCACTGGGATCCACACCCTCAATTCCCAAGAAACGGATGACAGAACACGTTGCTCCTCCTGGTGTGTGCTTCTAAGGGAGCCGCCATCTTGGAACTGCTCTACTGACGTCATACGCTCAATGTTGCCAGAACTAAAACAGGCAAACATGACTCTTACCCATAGATATAACATATATCGTCTACAACTATATACATTGCATTCTCAAATTTATATCGCCATTTTATTGACTGTCCCTCGTATTATCATCAGCATTTCAGCGAAGCACAATGCACACTCCAGCATTCACCTCCCAAACACTCATTCATAGCACACCGAGTGCCTTATTTTCCAGGCCGGTCTGGATGTATATATGGGTTACTGTACAATAAGAAAGTGTATTGCAGGGGTCAAAGCTAACGGATGGCAAAGGGAGGCATGTGAGCAGCAACTTCAAGATCAGGATCAAAATCCATATTTCGCCACGGAAATGTCCATGTATAATTTTTTAAAAAGGACACAAGCGGTTGTTATGCCAAGCTGTGAAGCTGGCGTGCATCACGTAGAGGCAATGGCTGTGATTGTTAGGTGACCGGTTCAACTGACATTATCGTCTGAAAAACACGGCATGTATGAACAGGAGTTAAACGTATCTGATGAAAACAAACAAGGAGGTCCGCAAGACAATCAGCCGGTGAAAACTAGCTTTATAACTCAACAACGGTTTGGTATTGCTGTAAAAAGGTTGGAAAGAAAATGCGGTGAAAGATATTGATAAAATAATAATGTCTTTGCAGCAGCTTTCATAGATTATGGCGAAACACCACCATTCTGTCTCATGGTATTACGCATCAATTATATATGGATATATGTAATCCCTTGGGAGGAAGAATCCAAAGAAACTTTTAATTGTGCCCTCTTTTGCCTGGAGGTCCATTTTGTCTACCTCCTGAACAGCAAATTCACTGGACAAGGTCCTATCTTCAACGGGAACTTATTGGGGGTTTTGTATGAAAAACAGCTCTATTCTGGGTGTATTTCGCTGCATTCTGGTGTCATAGAGTAATGTTATGTGCACAATCCGTGGGGCCAATATAATCAACACGTGATATTTTGTGGGACTTTAGCAAACGTGCCGAGGTACTCTGAAAGTCATGTGACAGCAAGGATTTCCAGCCAAACTATTTAAAGTGAAATAATTCTGATTTCGGTTCCACAGTCTCCATATACTTTGTATATTCACTTCAGATACAGTAGTACCCTTAAAGTCTCCCTTTATTAAGTCGTTTCACAAATACATCGTCATGTTTATTAATACCATTACCAGATTTGCGTCGAATCAACTCACACTTACATCGTTTTAAAAGCCATACCTTTTATTCTCGAACGTTTTCAGAACTTACAAGATTGATAAAGACACGAGACTATATCGCTAAAGTATCAAATTAGGAGATCGCAAAAAATCGCTGAAAGAACTACTGTACTTTGCTTCACACATAAAGAATGTACTGTGCTGTAGATTGGCTAAGAGACATTGTAAAAGTGTAAGCTCAGAAGTGAATAAATGTTATTCGTTGAATGGATTCTGGTGAACGGTCCATTGATTTTGCCGGGTTATGAAGTTTGCCTCAGACTACATTGCGTGCCATCGATAAAAATTCCGACGTTCGTTAACAAGGAGAAGAAGGAGAGGTACCCCAACTTCGACCGCTTCCGGAAGAGGTTTGTTTTTATTTAAATGTCTGGTAATTGTTTTTATTTTACTTATACATGAATATATTGTCATTACTCAAAAGGGAATGTCAGATGAAAAGAAAAATGAGGAAAAAGAAAAATGAGGAAAAAGAAACGTGAGGAACGCATCCCCAACTTATTCCATGAATATGAAATGAGAACAATTGCTTTGATTTACGCCATTTCAATATTCGTCGCACTTTTCAGGAACGCATCCCCGACATAAACTGGGATATTATGTAATTCATTTTGGCTTTTTCGGTTCAGGTTTACTTTTTAAAAAATATGCGAAACTTCACGATACTTTCCATTTTGAAGCATATTCAGAAACCGAACGGAATTCATTGGGATTTTGCATGAAGCTTATTGGAAGGAGGTCCATTTAATAATATATGGAAGCAAACGTAAAAAAAATATAGAGGAAAGATGCTGGGAGAGAGTTGATGGCAGGTTGGTGGGGAGGGTGGAAGGTTTAAAATGAATTACAGAATATTGGCATACCTATACACAAGAAAGCCAAACCACTGAAGTTCACGAATGGTAATGTCAAGTAATGTGTATAATGGTAAATCAAGGTGCTGTGTTAACCTGGTGAGCAGGGCTCATACTCAGGGTAACTCAGGAAATATTAATTAATGCATAGAGGATGCGAAAGAGGACACAGACTCAGAAATTGAGATCAATGCACACAATAAATCTCAGTCACACACAGGAGATTAACCGTTTTCATGGTTTAATACGTTAACCTTTAACGTTTCTATTAGGAGAAACATTTCAATCCATACCTGTTGTTTGAATTATTCTCAAACTGATATGTGTATGTTCATCATGAACCACAGATCGTTATTCATTACTAGCATCATCATTGTACGTGTGAATACATTATTCACGATCTAGAATACATGTACTGAATACTCCCAGCTAAATTCCACTTTCACCACCATCCCCAGATAACGTCTTTGCTCTCTCCTCTACCCCTTGCCACTTCTTCCTCAGCTATTTTTTAATCTAAAGAGCATATATATATATATATATATATATATATATATATTATATATATACATATATATATATATATAATTATACATATATATATATATACATATATGAATAAAAAATACAATTCAGAGTCAAGGAAATGTCAAATGCCCTCCAGTGAAACTCTGTATAACAAATAAAGCAGGGTGGGAAAAGACATCAAGTGCAAGGGTGAAGAACAGAAACAAAAGAGAAAGGCAGGGGAGTGAGAGGAGAAAAGGAGAAAGATAATGAATGATAAGTCTATGGGAGGGAGTAAGAAAAAAAAATTTAAAGGGTGAGTGATGAGGTAGAGCAGGTAGAACTTTTGAAGACAAAATGAATGAAGAGAGCAAATAACCTCGGCTTCGATGTACGTCTTCAATAGCGACCGGAGTTGGGGAATTGCGTGACAAGACGTTCGAAGGTTCGCCGTGCTCTGTCTATTGGCTGGTTCTGCGGGCGACACATGCGAGGTTCGGTCGATAAGCTGCTCAGCGAGATGTGATCGTCTAAATCCCCATTGAGATGAGTAATGAGAGGCCATATCAATATGTTTATGAGATGAGTAACGAGAGATAATTTCTTTCATTTCTAACCAAGCCCAGTGTGAAAAAAAAAACATTGTATCCTGAGCCGTTAATCGAGTTGACAGAAACGGCAACAAGAGCACGAGAGCTTGCAAAAACCAACTACTCTGATCAGTTATAAAATATAATTAGCTATAAAAGTCAATCCTCCAACAAAAGCTTCTGATTTAATGAACATTTGGCAGTTAAGAAAAGCATCAAAATTTTTTTCATCATCTCTGATGTAAGAATCTTCCAGTATCATACATTAACAACAATAACAAAAGAAACCTGCGCCTCTCTGATGAGGATACCCAGGCGTCGATATCAAAGTCATTGTCTTCCAACTTCTTCTCTGCCTTCTTCACCTTCTCCGGCACAATATTCAGCCTAATGGTGAGACACAAGGGCAGGACAGTTAAGTTGGTATGCTCATTTCATGACCCATTGGGTCAGATTTGACCGAGAAAAAACACACACACACACACACACAACACACACACACACACACACACACACACCTCATCGCTTCGGGTTGCGTAAAGGTATTGCAAAAATTATTCATGTTTAGGAATGGATATTCAATGATTTGCGTGATTATTTAGACATGTTCTGATTTAAGTGGTATTATAATTGGTAATTTTTCCTTTTATAAACTGTGTACTCTTTCATTTGTTTGGTGAACAAATTTTGGATGCAGTGAAAAA
>CM068966.1:14198363-14210716 GCA_035128595.1 Eptatretus atami | reverse complement strand
TGAGAAATGATATGGCAGAGGGTAGGATCATCAACAAAGAGATAGACAAGATTGTCCAGGGAATCAGAAAGATCATTGATGAAGATTAGGAACAAGACTAGGTCTAAGACACTGCCTTGTGGCACCCCAGCCTTGACAGGGGGAGATGAGAGGATCCCATTAAGAACTACACACTGAATATGGGAGTGGAGGAAGTCAGTGATCCATGAGAGATGGTGGCCTTGAATAACATAAGCAGAAAGTTTGGAGATCAAGGTGTGGATCCAGCTTATAATCAGAACTACCAAAAATGTCCCTCTCAAATTCCTGGTGGAGACCGACCACACACCCCTGATCAAAACCCAGTATGCTTCTTCCTTCAAGTAACCAACACACAACGAGAAGGGTACTCGGTAGAGCGCATACCTCCGCCACGTAATGGCTGATCCACGAGAACATTTTGGGCCCAACACATTTTTGAAAAATATCAAGCTATATATCGTTTTTGGCCCTATCTCTCAATGGTGAAGAATCACTTAAAAAATTCTTGTTTGTCAGATCCGGATCTGGATCTTCACCAGAATCTAATCAGTTCGTCCTTGTCACACACCCAACCTGCCCACCAAATTCCATCTGGATCTGTCCACAACTATTTGAGATTTCCTGCACAGAGACAGACAAACAGACAGACAGAGAGTGGTGAAAACATAACCTCCTTCACCTTCAGTGGTGGAGGTATAAGCAAACTGTGATGCAGCCTCCATGAAAGAGCGATTGTTCATCGCCACTTAGAAATGCATCAATGTTCAACTAACAAAACTGCATAGCAGTCCACATGCTTCAAATACAGGGAGATTATGGGGGAGGAGTTATTTATAATCACCGAAACTAGATTGTAAACAGGTGATGCGTGGTGAGAAAAATAGATTAAAAAAGAAAAATTTATGGAATCATCTTTTCCATGCTATCCAATCCAAAGGGTGAGAAGGATAATTTGATCGCACTCTCAACATTAAAGGTAAGAATGAGACTAAACTTTACATGTGGTTTTGATTTGAGACCTTGTCCCTTTAAATACAAATGTTGTGTGCTGGACGTTCCTCTGGTCGATGTCTTGATCTATTATTCTCTTTTTCCAACCTTCCCCTCTTCCACTCATTTCCTCAATTTAGCTCCCACCCCATGTGTATGTAATAAATAGACAGCCCTCCAAGATCACTAACAGCATGGTATATGTACTTAAATTGATCACTTTTTAAGGCAAAATGTGAAAACAATATTACCCCTCCTGTCTATAATCTATTAAAAAGCACATCAGCATTGCTGAAGCAATTTTGTTGCAAGGGTTATGATGGGTGGTTTGCCATTGCCTTCCTAGCGGTCAGTCAGGCATGGGTTTGGAGTTTGTTCAGGGTGCCGGCGATAACTCGCAGACTCTGTTTTAACATCCACCAAATGCAGGCAGATGAAAGCATCAGCCTAATGTCCATCTAAGGGACAGCACCTTGCCCCATCTGCGAAGCACCAGTTCAATAGTTTATATTCGGGTCGAAAATTATACACAGACAAGGCAGCCCAGAGACAAGTGCGCCACCTCTGCACCATCCTGTTGGGTCTCTATCGGATGGCATAAAATGTTATTTTTAATACAATCCAGTTTAGCGCAAACAATGCTGAAAATAACCTCCGTTGAGTGGTGCAAGAAAATTTCATCCAAGCAGCCATCAATTTCCCTTTTCTCTCCAGTAACTCACAACGGCGGTTAATGCAACACAATTCAGCCGAAGGAGCAAGTCAGCACATTTTGGTGCCTTTCCATCCCGCCCTCATGACAGGCACTTCCTTCTTTCCTAATACTCGATTCCCAGTTGTAACGAATAGGAAGTGTACAACATTGGCTACTCATGGAAGATTCGCTAAAAGGAAGTTGCTTCTGGCAACTTTCATGTACATGCATATTTAAAATAAACAAATAAATGGTACTCACCGTAACGTTGAGTGAAAATATAAAAATAAAGGTCGAGGTGCAAGATGCGGAAAAGTTTTGATACATTTGAGATTTTGCGTTCCTTCGATTCAATGGCACTGCGAGACATTTCTGTTATAATTTCACACAACGTGTGATCATGTGCCAAGAAGGATGCAAAAAAAAAAACAAAAAAAAAACTTTTACATTGAAACAACCGAAGCACCATCATTTTCCATTATGCCCATGCGGCTGCGATTTTTATTTCTCCCTTCGGACTCCAGATCAACGACACAGAAGCAAACTGGAGAGTTCATAGAAAACATGACCCTGCCCGGTCTTGAGAAAAAAATGACATGGGCGAGGTCTGCGAGCGGCAAATTTGATTTGTCAAGATGACATAAAATGCCGTAATATTTTGTCTGAGTACTGCAAAACGCAAGGTTTTTGAAAGTGTCAACAATGCGATTTTGTTCTGCAGTGTTCAAGTATATAATTCAATAGAAATAAAACAAGCATTTTTAAAGGTTGTCGAAAAAGGATTTTCAGAAGTTTACCACCGTTGATGCAATGGTTGGCTTTTACACCACTTTATTGAACACGTTACATTAGTTATTCGTGCCTGTTGTTTGTGTTTGTGACGTCTCTAAAAACGACGTTTCCTGTTTAGAATGATTTTCAATTTTGTTTTGACTGCCAGAGGCAGACGGACTAAATTTTTTTTTAGCTTTACTCCTCTCTGTGGACACACAATCGGGACGACATTCTGTACAATTTCCCAAATTCTGAGCCAAAGTACTGCTAAACTGCAAGTTCGTGTTCTGATTCAGATTCCAATTGGTGTTCAAAATATAACATTCAATTCAAATCAGGTCGTTCCTCGATTATAGGCTGACATTTGTCAACAGACAGACAAGGTGAAGCAATTGCTTAACCCTGCTTTTGGCTTTGCGTGTATGGAGTAAAAAAATGGGACAAGATGGTCCCTTCTTTTTTGAAACTTTTGGATGGATGGATAACATGTCCGAGCCAGAATATACGAATATTTGTTGCTCGGGAGGTTGTGATTGCTTTGTATAAAAATAAAATATGAGGGGCAGTCAATAAGTAACCTTAAAAAGCGATATAAATTCGAAAATGTAATGTGTGCAGTTGTCGACGACATATGTTACATCTATGGGTAAGAGTCATGTTTTTCCTGTTTTAGATCTGGCAACATTGAGCGTATGACATCAGTAGAGCAGTTCCAAGATGGCGGCTCCCTGAGAAGCATGCACCAGGGAGGAGCAACGCTCTGTCATCCGTTTCTTGGGAAGTGAGGATGTGAATCCTAGTGAACTCCATCCCAGAATGAAAATGCAATATGGTGATGCATGTTTATCGCTGCAGCAGGTGTACGACTGGGACAGGAAGTTTAAAAGTGGAGTGTCCAGTGTGGCAGACGCTGCTCGCTCGGGCCGGCCTCACACAGCCGACACACCAGAAATGGTTGCGGGAGTCGAGCGCGTGCTAAGGGAAAACAATTGCATTAAGCTGGATGAAGTGGTCTCCAAATTGAACATCAGCCATGGTTCAGCACACCATATCATACACAACGTGCTGGGGTTCCACAAAGTGTCTTCAAGGTGGGTGCCGAGACAACTCACACCCAAACTGAAAAAACTCCACTTTTAAACTTCCTGTCCCAGTTGTACACCTGCTGCAGTGATAAACATGCGTCACCATATTGCATTTTCATTCTGCGATGGAGTTCACTGGGATTCACACCCTCAATTCCCAAGAAACGGATGACAGAACGTTGCTCCTCCCTGGTGTATGCTTCTAAGGGAGCCGCCATCTTGGAACTGCTCTACTGACGTCATACGCTCAATGTTGCCATAACTAAAACAGGCAAACATGACTCTTACCCATAGATATAACATATATCGTCTACAACTATATACATTGCATTCTCAAATTTATATCGCCATTTTATTGACTGTCCCTCGTATTATCATCAGCATTTCAGCGAAGCACAATGCACACTCCAGCATTCACCTCCCAAACACTCATTCATAGCACACCGAGTGCCTTATTTTCCAGGCCGGTCTGGATGTAAATATATGGGGTTACTGTACAATAAGAAAGTGTATTGCAGGGGTCAAAGCTACGGATGGCAAAGGGAGGCATGTGAGCAGCAACTTCAAGATCAGGATCAAAATCCATATTTCGCCACGGAAATGTCCATGTATAATATTTTTTAAAAGGACACAAGCGGTTGTTATGCCAAGCTGTGAAGCAGGCGTGCATCACGTAGAGGCAATGGCTGTGATTGTTAGGTGACCGGTTCAACTGACATTATCGTCTGAAAAACACGGCATGTATGGAACAGGAGTTAAACGTATCTGATGAAAACAAACAAGGAGGTCCGCAAGAACAATCAGCCGGTGAAAACTAGCTTTATAACTCAACAACGGTTTGGTATTGCTGTAAAAAGGTTGGAAAGAAAATGCGGTGAAAGATATTGATAAAATAATAATGTCTTTGCAGCAGCTTTCATAGATTATGGCGAAACACCACCATTCTGTCTCATGGTATTACGCATCAATTATATATGGATATATGTAATCCCTTGGGAGGAAGAATCCCCAAAGGAAAACTTTTTAATTGATGCCCTCTTTTGCCTGGAGGTCCAATTTTGTCTACCTCCTGAACAGCAAATTCACTGGACAAGGTCCTATCTTCAACGGGAACTTATTGGGGGTTTTGTATGAAAAACAAGCTCTATTCTGGGTGTATTTCGCTGCATTCTGGTGTCATAGAGTATGTTATGTGCACAATCCGTGGGGCCAATATAATCAACACGTGATATTTTGTGGGACTTTAGCAAACGTGCCGAGGTACTCTGAAAGTCATGTGACAGCAAGGATTTCCAGCCAAACTATTTAAAAGTGAAATAATTCTGATTTCGGTTCCACAGTCTCCATATACTTTGTATATTCACTTACAGATACAGTAGTACCCTTAAAGTCTCCCTTTATTAAGTCGTTTCACAAATACATCGTCATGTTATTAATACCATTACCAGATTTGCGTCGAATCAACTCACACTTACATCGTTTTAAAAGCCATACCTTTTATTCTCGAACGTTTTCAGAACTTACAAGATTGATAAAGACACGAGACTATATCGCTAAAGTATCAAATTAGGAGATCGCAAAAAATCGCTGAAAGAACTACTGTACTTTGCTTCACACATAAAGAAATGTACTGTGCTGTAGATTGGCTAAGAGACATTGTAAAAGTGTAAGCTCAGAAGTGAAATTAGATGTTATTCGTTGAATGGATTCTGGTGAACGTGCCATTGATTTTGCCGGGTTATGAAGTTTGCCTCAGACTACATTGCGTGCCATCGATAAAAATTCCGACGTTCGTTTAACAAGGAGGAAGAAGGAGAGGTACCGCCAACTTCGACCGCTTCCGGAAGAGGTTTGTTTTTATTTAAATGTCTGGTAATTGTTTTTTATTTTACTTATACATGAATATAATTGTCATTACTCAAAAAAAGGGGAATGTCAGATGAAAAGAAAAATGAGGAAAAAAGAAAAATGAGGAAAAAAGAAACGTGAGGAACGCATCCCCAACTTATTCCATGAATACTGAAATGAGAACAATTGCTTTGATTTACGCCATTTCAATATTCGTCGCACTTTTCAGGAACGCATCCCCGACATAAACTGGGATATTACTGTAATTCATTTTGGCTTTTTCGGTTCAGGTTTACTTTTAAAAAATATGCGAAACTTCACGATACTTTCCATTTTGAAGCATATTCAGAAACCGAACGGAATTCATTGGGATTTTGCATGAAGCTTATGGGAAGGAGGTCCATTTAAGTAATATATGGAAGCAAACGTAAAAAAATATAGAGGAAAGATGCTGGGAGAGAGTTGATGGCAGGTTGGTGGGGAGGGTGGAAGGTTTAAAATGAATTACAGAATATTGGCATACCTATACACAAGAAAGCCCAAAACCACTGAAGTTCACGAATGGTAATGTCAAGTAATGTGTATAATGGTAAATCAAGGTGCTGTGTTAACCTGGTGAGCAGGGCTCATACTCAGGGTAACTCAGGAAATATTAATTAATGCATAGAGGATGCGAAAGAGGACACAGACTCAGAAATTGAGATCAATGCACACATAAATCTCAGTCACACACAGGAGATTAACCGTTTTCATGGTTTAATACGTTAACCTTTAACGTTTCTATTAGGAGAAACATTTCAATCCATACCTGTTGTTTGAATTATTCTCAAACTGATATGTGTATGTTCATCATGAACCACAGATCGTTATTCATTACTAGCATCATCATTGTACGTGTGAATACATTATTCACGATCTTCAGAATACATGTACTGAATACTCCCAGCTAAATTCCACTTTCACCACCATCCCCAGATAACGTCTTTGCTCTCTCCTCTACCCCTTGCCACTTCTTCCTCAGCTATTTTTTTTAATCTAAAGAGCATATATAATATATATATATACATATATATATATATATATATATACATATATATATATACATATATGAATAAAAAAATACAATTCAGAGTCAAGGAAATGTCAATGCCCTCCAGTGAAACTCTGTATAACAAATAAAGCAGGGGTGGGAAAAGACATCAAGTGCAAGGGTGAAGAACATGAACAAAAGAGAAAGGCAGGGGAGTGAGAGGAGAAAAGGAGAAAGATAATGAATGATAAGTCTATGGGAGGGAGTAAGAAAAAAAAAATTTAAAGGGTGAGTGATGAGGTAGAGCAGGTAGAACTTTTGAAGACAAAATGAATGAAGAGAGCAAATAACCTCGGCTTCGATGTACGTCTTCCAATAGCGACCGGAGTTGGGGAATTGCGTGACAAGACGTTCGAAAGTTCGCCGTGCTCTGTCTATTGGCTGGTTCTGCGGGCGACACATGCGAGGTTCGGTCGATAAGCTGCTCAGCGAGATGTGATCGTCTAAATCACCCATTGAGATGAGTAATGAGAGGCCATATCAATATGTTTTATGAGATGAGTAACGAGAGATAATTTCTTTCATTTCTAACCAAGCCCAGTGTGAAAAAAAAACATTTGTATCCTGAGCCGTTAATCGAGTTGACAGAAACGGCAACAAGAGCACGAGAGCTTGCAAAAACCAACTACTCTGATCAGTTAGTAAAATAATTAGCTATAAAAGTCAATCCTCCAACAAAAGCTTCTGATTTAATGAACATTTGGCAGTTAAGAAAAGCATCAAAAAAATTTTCATCATCTCTGGATGTAAGAATCTTCCAGTATCATACATTAACAACAATAACAAAAGAAACCTGCGCCTCTCTGATGAGGATACTCCAGGCGTCGATATCAAAGTCATTGTCTTCCAACTTCTTCTCTGCCTTCTTCACCTTCTCCGGCACATATTCAGCCTAATGGTGAGACACAAGGGCAGGACAGTTAAGTTGGTATGCTCATTTCATGACCCATTGGGTCAGATTTGACCGAGAAAAACACACACACACCACACACACACACACACCACACACACACACACACCTCATCGCTTCGGGGTTGCGTAAAGGTATTGCAAAAATTATTCATGTTTAGGAATGGATATTCAATGATTTGCGTGATTATTTAGACATGTTCTGATTTAAGTGGTATTATAATTGGTAATTTTTCCTTTTATAAACTGTGTACTCTTTCATTTGTTTGGTGAACAAATTTGGATGCAGTGAAACATATTCAGAACAAATGTGCCAAAATGCAAACAGATTTCTCAACCAAGCTTACCCTGAATATGATGATTCATCAAAACATGGACAAACCTCCATTAAGGAGATGCCAACACAGCCATCAAGGCACAATCCAGGCACTAAGGCAGAATCACAATGGTTGCGTTGAATGCTAATATCCTTGACACATATTCTGGAACATGGGAAAAGCTGTTGTAAATTGTAAAATGAAAAAAGGGATCTGTCTTGTGTAATCGAATGAAGGTGTGGATGTGGTCTGGTGGTTATTTACATGTGCATTTCAATATAAATTGAGAATTTCTTATTTTTATTAAACCACGTGAATAATCTAGATAGTGAAAGAATTCGAAATCCTTTGTTTTTAATATGCAGTCAAGCCTTGTGGAAGAGCTAGAACCAAGAAGAGAACACAACTAGAACAGAGAAAAAGTGGAGCGACACCAATAGTCGGGTAGAGGGACATGACAGGAGGCTCCTTGGAGGAAGATGAGCGTAAAATAGGGGGGGGAGGAAAGGAAGGAGAGGGGAAGAAGAGACAGGGGATGAATGAGCTGGAGAGAAGCTCAAACACCAGTGAGGGCTGATAGAACAGGAAGAGAAAGATGGGAATGAAAGAGCAATGGAAGAAGTAATGGAAAGGAGGGTGGAGGAAGAGAGGAGAAAACAAAGCAACCTGGAAAAGAAATGGTAGGTTAGGAGGGGTTAATGAAGGCAGAAAATATCATACGTTTGGATGGGGGATGACCTGAGGATGAGGTACACAACGAGCGTGAAGTCCTGGAGGGAAGAATGAGATTGAACAGACTGAGGACGCTGGTTCCACAGGTGAGAAAAAAGTGGAACGAATGAGTGGAGGTGAGCAGTGAAGTCTGGATTTTAGGATTTTCACCAGAAGATTGTTACTGGCAGAAAGCACGTGCTCTGCATAAAAATGGATAGTGCTTGGGGAGGGAGTGAGGTGGATCGCAGAAAGAGCAGAGGGTGCAAGGCCAGAAAGGAGCCGGTAGAAGACAGACAAGTCACCATCTTGCCTGCGATGTGGGAGCAACAGGCTCAGATTTCAACTTCATCGTGGGGGATTCAAACGATTTTGAGGGCCTTGCACTCAATGGCATCAAGATATGAAAGATGTACGATCATCAAAAAATACC
The DNA here is from genome assembly GCA_035128595.1 of Eptatretus atami. Classification (NCBI taxonomy): domain Eukaryota; kingdom Metazoa; phylum Chordata; class Myxini; order Myxiniformes; family Myxinidae; genus Eptatretus; species Eptatretus atami. The sequence continues at coordinate 14,201,844 of CM068966.1, read as the reverse complement.
AAAAAAAGTCATTACTAAAATAGTTATCGTGATTCTACAATTACTTTGTTGCACGGGTAACAAACAGCTGGATTTAGAATACTTGTTTGATGTAATGAATGTTAATTTGAAATCCAATCCATCCCTTTAAGTAAATTCTAGGTTTATATTTCAGTTAAATAAAGCAGGAAGGACACGTGGATGCTGAGTCCCACACACATTGGCCCAATGAGATAAGGCTGTATCCGAGGGATTACTTATCTCTACCATGTCTGGAAATCTAATCTACTCATCTATGGCATCATTAAAGCTTTCAACTCTGTTTAAGATTGAAATAAAGTGGTATATAGAACTTTAGGAAATACTACAGGCTCTAATACCCCTTTAATGTGTCACCATTGAGGTTTAGAAGGGTTTGGCCTGACTGACGTTGAAAATCCTGGAAAAATAGTGTTCATATCTTAAAGGTTTGTTATGTATACAAAGCTGTCGAGCAGCACAGCACTTTTTGTGAGTACTCTCAAATACTTTTGAAGCTACAGATACTTCAAAATGAGATTATTTTATTGGCCTTGTGATGTGACTACCTCGAGACTCGAGAGCTACAAAATTCCAAACTCGGAGGCATTTGGTGCTAAAACGTTTAGCTTTTCCATGAAACGTGACCAGGGGACACATACTAAAACTGGAACAACACTCAGTAGATAGCATATCTCCATCAGGCTGAACAGCTTACGTTTTAGATCCCACTGATAGGCCGGATCTGCATCCAGACCTTAACCAAAATCGAATTGACTTGTAATCATCACCGACCCAACTCATCCACCAAGTTTTGTCCGAATCTGTCCACAACTTTTTCAAATATCATGCTCGATGTCGTTTTGAGCACTATCTCTCGATAGAGAAGAATCACTTAAAAAATAAAAATTCTCGTATCCGGATCCAGATCGTCACTAAAATCGAATGAATTCGTCCTTGTCACACACCCAACCTGTCTACCAAGTTTCGTCTGAATCTGCCCATAACTTTTTGAGTTATCCTGCTCACAGAGAGCCAAACAGATAGGGGTGAAAACACAACCTCCGTCTACCTTCAGTGGCAGAGGTGGTAAGACTGAGCATTTAACAATGTGTAGCCTCACAGGTCAGCGTAGATCTGAGAAGGTACGATCTATATTAAAGTAGATCTACGTGCAGACTCTCACTCACCGACACAGATCGATAAAAATTTCCTTTCCTGCCCCTTCGGAAACGGGTGCGGATAATTTATTTTTATTTTTAAATCTCATATGGACCTTTTCCTGAGCTACAAGCTTTTTGACATTTTAATTTTAAATCATGCATAAGCACTTAGAACATGCCAGGACATATGCCAGATTTTGCTGTATTAAAGCTGCTTACCAGAAAAACAAAATGGGATATGGCCAGACTGTGTTCCCACACCATGGCACAGAAAGCTAGTGAATACTGTTTTTGGGGATCGATCAATCATCTTTTTATTGTGCTTCTTCAGCAAATAGTAATAACTTCCGTGATGAATTTGTATTGAAAGTAATGTCATGTCGTAGCGTTCATTAAGCGGTGTGACAAAGTGAATGAAGTTGGTGCTGTTCTCCATTTTATCTAAATGTCACTTGCTTGGTACAGACAAGCAATCTGCTCGAAAAGAACAATGGAAAGTGACGTATAAAGAAAGAGAATCTTCGGTGTACTGGCCCTTTTATTCCTACAGGGAATTCGTACAAAGTAGATAGCTAAGATAGTGCATAGGATACTTAATCACAGTTACCACAAGGCACCTTCTGAGATGAAAACACTGATGATGCAACCCCAAGTGCTCATTTCACCTCTTACACAGCTACACTGCACTTCCTAGAATAAAGTAAAGAAGACCTGAAATTGGATACACAGTGGCTTGCAAAAGTATTCATCCCCCCCTCCCCCCCTCCAAAGTTTTCACATTTTTATGCCCATCTGAGTTTATTTCATGATGCTTTCAAATCAAACAACATATAGTCTTCACAAGCTACTCCAAAGTGATGAAGCTAAAAAAATTGAGATAAAATGTGAATAAGTTTGATTAACAGAGAAAATCAGATGACTCTCAGTTGCATAAGTATTCAAACCCTTTTCCTAATGAACCCTAAATCATTCCAGGAGCAAATTATTTGCTTGAAAGGTTACAAAATAAATGTAGTAGGTGTCACCTGAATGTAATCAGTGGTTTAACTTAAAATTAATCTCCCCACTTAAGCTTATCTAAGGAGTTTTAAGATACAACTTGGTCAACCAACAGGGCAAACACGAAGACCAAGGAGCTTTCCAAAGAAGTCAGACAGAAAGTGGTGGAGAAGCACCGTTCGGGAGGGGGATATAAGAAGATTTCAGTCACTCATTATCCCTTTGAGTACAGCGAAATCCATCATTTAGAAGTGGAGGACGCATTGTTGTGGGCCGGGGTTAGGTGGCGATAAATGACCACTAGGTGGAGCAGTAGAGCCGTCTCCCACCGAACATCCGGAATTTATAGGTCGTCACCCCGGATAACTCCGGAGTCGACGGGTCACTTAAGGACCGTGGACGCCAATATTTTGACCGCGTGGCGTAAGGTTAATTGTCTCGATCTCCAATATACCTAAATAATCACGCAGTCTAGCTACCGGGGAAACCACACCCTCGGCCGACTCTGTCCGAACCGAGTCGCAGGTACCGACTCGGATCAGGCGTAACCGAGCTGAGTTACCAGAGCCGTGCTGGTCCCAATGATAACTTACGGCACCAACAGCCTTACTATTTCTCAAGCCCGAACCATGCTAGGCCAATGAAAGAAAACACGGAAAACGAGCTGGAACATTTAACACGGGGGTTTATTTTACATTAATCGGGAGGGAGACACAGAGCAGAGTTATCCGAATATGCGGGCAATTTACAATGAGCGAGAAGCACTTAACAATTCTACTTAAAGACGGGGCCCACGGACACACACACACACAAAAAGAAATGGTGGCCACGGCCATTATTTGCACCAGCCCGCCAAGTGCGGTCTGGTCGAGCTTGTCCGGTGGCGGGACTCGAACCCGCCGCCAACAACGCAGCACCAAGCACCCAGGGACCAGGAACGACGCCACGGATGCCAGCCAGCACGGGAACGGACCAGACGAGACGCCAGCAGCAAGACGGGGCTTCTCTCTTTCTCCTTTACGACGGGGCGAACCTTCTTTCTCGACCGCTCGCCACCTCCTCTTATCCTCCCCCTCCCCGCGGGTCGAGGGAACTGCTCTGAGGGACTCGCCTCCGGATTGGACGAGGGGTTGTCGGGCGACTCGTGGTCAGCCCTCATTGGTCGGGCCGAACACTCCATCTGGTTGGGCGGGGCCGCCCCTGAGGTGGTCAACCCACCTGATTGGCTGGGGCGCGCGTGCGATGCTCGCCCTTCACTCATTGGCTGGAGAAAACGCTCTATGCCCCTCCTCGGAGTGGAGCCTCGATCCGAAGCGACGGAG
>CM068966.1:14133857-14147688 GCA_035128595.1 Eptatretus atami | reverse complement strand
ACTCGCATGTCATCTGATACTTCAAGTCGATTTCTCCACTTTGATTTCAGATGTAATAATGAAGAGAATCCTGTTTCACAAAGGTACAGTACGTAGTTGTGAAGGGAACCAAAAGATTCATTGCCCTCATAGCCAAGTTTGGGTAAGCTGCGATTTGCTCACAACAAAACTGCTTTTCATCCATCCCAGCCCTTTCAAAATCAGCTTTCTTTCTTGGGTCTTCTTGGAAGTCAATGAAATGCGTCCCTTTGCACCTGCAAAAAGAAAAAAAAACAAAGCCACCTAATTAATGCATAGTGGTCAACATCCCGAATAGAAAACGCATTCACCCAGAACCCACACTGGAACCCACGAACTCCAGCGATACTCCAAACCTCTACAGAACAAACCGGGAAAACCCAAACCACAAAGCACCACCACCGGGACTAAAAGCCCAGCTTTTAGGAAACGAACAATCCCCAAACCGCAAAAAGAGTAACCAAACGAAATACAGCGAAATGCTGAGATCATCAATATCTGACGAAGTAACCTTCAAAATTTGTTCATAGGACTTCCAAATGGTTCTTGACTTCTTGAAGTATTTCTACAGGCAATGATTTACCATCAACAATTAGAATATTGTCAAGGATTGGAAAGTTTGCCAGGTTTCCGCTTTCAACACGGCGACTCCAAATAGTAATTTCCTTGTAAATGCGACAACTTTTCCGCTGGCTTGAAGAATGTCACTCCCTTCCTTGCATTGACATGTTCAATTCATTGAGGAGACTAAAAAATATCAGCCTAATATCCCAGGGGGGTTGTTGATGCTCGAGGATTCGATAATTTCATCCCAAATTTCCACTACACATTTGAAAACACGGCCATGACTCAGCCAACGTACCTCTGTGTGGCACAATAATACACTATGTTCCGCTCCAATCTCATCACAGAATTTTTGAAATAGCCGATGATTCAATGCACGTCACGATAAAAGTTGACTGTTTGCACAACTATCCATCACTTCTTTAAGTTTCTTTGGCAATGTTTTGGATGCAAAGCTTGGCGATGTAGAACACAGTGTGTGGTGAGCACATGTGGAGCTTTCTCCTTGACCATAACAACAAATCCAGATTTTTTGCCAATCATGGCAGGAGCTCGATCCGTACAAATAGACCCAATCAAATCCCATCCTAATCATGGCGATCCAGAACGATTGGATCAGCTTGAATACATCAACTTCTTTGGTTGTTGTTTCGAGTCGTTCACAAAATAAAAACTCTTCCTTGATGTTCTTTTCCTGTGCATAGCGTACAAATACAAGCATTGACTGTGGTTTGAAACGTCAGTTGATTCATCGATCTGCATGCTGATTTTTGCAGGACTCTGTTTAATCTCACTGACAACTTGGGTTGTTATGTCCTGACTCATGTCTTTAATTCTGTGGCGTACAGCGTCGTTGGACAAGGGCACCTGACTCAATTGCTTCACGGCATCCTCTCCAGACGATGGTGGTGGCCGCAGCTTTATTTGGCCTTCAGCTCGAGAGGGAAAGGTGAGCTGAGGGCAGGGGCCTATTCTTGCACCTGTCCGCCTCTGCGGTCTGGTCGAGCTTGTCCGGTCCCGGGACTCGACACCCGCGCAACAACGCAGCACCAAGCACCAGGGACCAGGAACGACGCAACAGACGCAGCCAGCACGGGAACGGACCAGACGAGACGAGCACCCGAGGGTAGACGAGAGCACCAGCAGGCAAGACGAGGCTTCTTCTCTTTCTACTTCTTTCAGCAAGGCGAAACTTCTCTTTTCCTCTGACGGCTCGCCACCTCCTCTTTCTTTCCCTCCCCCGCGGGTCGAGAGAACCGCTCTGAGGGACTCGCCTCCGGATTGGACGGGGCGAACATCCCATCTGGCTGGACGGGGCCGCCCCTGAGGTGGTCAGCCTCCTGATTGGACGAGGCGTCTCGGAGGCCCGCCCCCCCCCCCGAAGAGGCTCCGTAGTAGCTTTCGGCACGCTGGTCCCATTGGCCGGGATGTGCGTGCGATGCTCGCCCTTCGCTCATTGGTTGGAGGAAACGTTCCATGCCCTTCCTCGGGGCGGAGCCCCGAGCTGAGGCGATGGGGGCTCCGCCACGCCTTCAGCCAAAAACACGTGGGCAATGGGACCGGGTTGAGTGAGGGACGGTGCGTTGTTGTTGTTGTTGTTGTTGTTGCTGCAGTAGATGTTATAAACCTGACTATAAAATAACTCACAGCGCACACACGAAATCCCATTAGACATAGGGGATGGATTCTAACTATAAACACATACTTATCGAAATAACTAAGCTTAGGGACTGCGTCTGTCTGTGTGCAAATGGCTTCCAGATTCGAAACAATATAACTGCTCGATGTATGAGCTAATTTTGATTGCACTGTAAATTGCCTGGTGAATTTGTGAAGTGCTGGAACTTCTCAGGTGAAACTTCCAGAATGGACGAGAATTTGCAGGAAGGCACGGCATTGTTTTGTGATACTATATAAACGCGAGAGGGAGGTGTACAGAGATGGGTGACATGTGACAAGAAGTGCATTTTGATCATCCCGCATGATGATTTAACTCCGATGAGTGAACAAGGTGTTAACGTCCAGAGCAGTTGTTAACACGTGGAGCCGATTACAATCAAGTTGATTAAAACTCATTAAGATTGTGTCTCGGGAAAGAATCCCTTTGAGCTCTTGAATCATCATTGTGAACGGGCCAGAGTACGAGAGAGAACAACGCGACAAGATAATCGTTCAACAGCCATAGTAGACGAGGTGAAGACGCGTAAGTTGTGCCGGCAGGACTGGGTCACTGGGCGGCGGAAACAACTCAATGCGGGAATCGGAGTTGGACATTGTATGTACTGGTGAACTTACTCATTTGACTTTGTATCTGTTTATTTGAAATGCAAGTTTCAAAAATGTCACGCTGTTGATGTGGTCATTTGTAATGTCACTGAAGTCACAGACCCCAAGTCACCAACTGACAAAGATCCATTTGAGTGGTAGCCAACCTGTACGTTCATTCATGACCCTGGATTGCAGTCGTTAGAGTTCAGCGCCACAAGCAACATACGTACACTAAAAGGAAAGAAAAACCCCAAAGGTGTGCATATCCCCTCACCCCCGACAACATTGTTATGGTTTTGGAAAACGTACCCCAGGGGGAGAGCATAATTGGACATGGACGTTCTTGACCCGAAGATCAGTTATTTAATTATTCTTTGTTTCGATAGTCCTTGGTCCCTTGTCAAAGGGCTGTTCGGAGGGCATGCGTTGGCTAGACTGTATTTGACCCATTGAATGTCTTTCGCCCTCCCCCTCTGTTACTTTCAATCATCCCTCCTTCACACCATCGGTCCATTTCCCCCCCTCTCTCTCTCAATCTGCCAATTACCTCCCCTTCATCAAACATCCTTTCAACAATCCCTCCTTCACCGCCACCGGTATTACCTTCAATCCCGCAGCCGTTTGGTCATCCCTCGGTCTGGCAGAATCCATTTCCATTTTCCCTCCATTCGTGCGTTACTTGATTGGGTATGTTCGACCCGTCTGTGGTCGTTAACCCATCAGGCCGATTGGATTACTTTCACTGCATGAGACTAAGCCCATTATCACATGCATGTTCACGACACTTGGTGTTCGTTATGGCCTGCGAAGAACTGCACTTCTCGCAAGTGTGGTTCAGTGAGTGAATTTCTTGTGCGAGGGGGGGCGGGGGGCGGGGGCTTCCGTCGTGGCCTTGGGCGCGTAATGGAGGGGCAGGGAGCTTCGTTGAAAGGTCCCTCAGAATGGCGAGGAATTTCAGAAATTATGTCGTGGACCCACCCCATCAGGTGCAGACAATGAGGGAGAGAGAGAGAGAGAGAGAGAGAGAGAGAGAGAGAGAGGAGGGGGGGAAAGGGAGAGAGAGAGAGAGAGAGAGAGAGAGAGAGAGAGAGAGAAGACTTGTGGGAAGAGGGAAGATAGCTGATGTCAAGAAGAAGCAGAAAGGCAAAAAAGTGAACGGGACAAGGTCACATGAGCAGAAGACTCAAAGACTGAGAAGACTCGTGATGGGAGGAACAAAAACGTGTGAGGGGGGAAAGAAAGGAAAGTTTCACGAGCAGTTGGTGTCGAGCTTCTGTGGAAAAACAACACTCCTTCCACGAACGTCATCCTGCCCTCTCGATCCTGTCAGCCACGAAGGGCGAGGAGGGTGAACGGCGGCACCTCGTCGACGGGGGCCTGAGTAGGAAGAATCCGTGGTGGAGGATGGCGAGCCGCCAAAATAGCTCGTATATCTGGGATGCCAGAGAGAATTCGCCTGTTGGGTCTGAGCACCAGAAGCTAAGGTAGAGGACGGCGAGTTGCACATTGAGCTCGCATATCTGAGACACCGGAGAGGACTCGCCGACTGGGTCTCGGCACCCCAGGGACGCGGCTGAGTGTCCCCATCACCATTGCCCAATGCCCATGTTCCCCATCCATTTTCCTTCACATTCTCCTGTATATTTGTGTGAGATGAGGGAGAGAAGGAAAGACTGCTTTCATTTTCTCCATTCATTCATTACATTCATTGCTAAGAAGAACACGTGTTTTGGTTAAATCTGCTCTCATGTACCTTTTTGCTTTCTTGCTGATAAATACTTGTTTTTAAATGATTGCTTGTTTGTGTATTTGTAATAAATAATTATTTGTTGCTATTTCCAATCTGTCTCGGTTGTCTTTTCCTTTATTGGTCCGATGCAGCACAAGTATAGTTATACGGGACGTTCTACCCCAATAATTTGCTTTGTTAGGCAGCGCACACTCACTGTAACGCTCGGCAGTAATCTGAGTGTGCGCTGAGTGCATGTGACCCTAATTAGCTGGCCGTCCACAGGTAAGGTATCACGTGAATGGCGTCTCTGTCGGTCAAAGCCTTAGTGCTCCTTCATGAGATCTTGGATGAGCTGTCGATTTCAAACTGATGCCTTTTCCCATTGCTGCCGCCACAACTCCTTATTGTTAGAGCAAGTGTTTTCTACTAACTACTCATATTAAAAAAAAAATCCATTACCTTCATTAGTTTTTCCCACCTGTGGAACCTACTTCCACATTCTCTTCAATCTCATTCTTCCCTCCAGATCTTGAAGACAGCTGTTCACCATCATCTCAGATCATCCCCAATCCAAAACCATGATACTTTCTCCCCTCATCAACACACCCCAAGACCTTCTTTCAAATTTTCACTTTTTTCCCCTCCTTAGAGTTTCCTTCTGTATTCATCTTGTCCACCCCACACCCATGATTTGAGTGTGCGTGGGAACGAGATTGGTGTGATGGAACGAGGTGAGTAAGTAAGGTCGACACATATTAGCACAGATGGCTGAACAGATCATGAATCGAGGTGATGATCCTACATGTCACAGCTCCTGATCTTCTGCCTCACCAACTGCCATGCTATTTCCTGTCCACAGATCATTTTTAGATGGGTTTCCTAAGCCAATGGTCTGCTTACAAATTTTTCGACCTAGGAAAAGGAGTTAATAAAAAATAATAATAGAAAACTCAAGGAAAAACAAAATACAAGTGCAGTTGTGGTTCCTGAATTTGATGTCCCAGAAATTGTGGGTTCCAATCGGCTGAAGGAAACAATATACTGCACAAGAAAATACCAGGAAATATCAAGACAGGATGAGCCAATAGGCCCATCATGCTTGTGCCACATCCACACTCCCAACCCAACCCAATCAATGAGTGCACTCACCTTCCAAGACACCAACCCCACTCACACCATAAAATCACTCTAACCTGACATCCACTCAATGGCAGGGAGAGGAGGACAGCGGGTGGAGGGAAGGGGCGAAGAGGTCCATCAACAATCACAATACAGGATATTGGGATTTTGTTGAAGTGGGGGAATGGGGTTCAATTAGCTGTGGGTTGCATCAACACAAACGATATGAAGTACGCTTGAGAACAACTGGAGAATCAATATCTCAAGATATTTAGACGATACAACAAGCACACAATGATCACCAAATTCAATTCCAGTCTACCTTAAGGTATCCCCATTGCTCCTTGGTACTTATCCAATTCCATTTAAATCTATCTATTGTTCCATACTGCTACCACCTTCCCATAAGCCTGGTGTCGGCTTAGTGGTTAGGGTGGCTGGCTAAGGATCATAAGGTCCTGAGTTTGTGCCACGTTGGCTGCTGAATTAATACCAGGTGGGGTTGACTCAGCCTGTCATTCTTCCGAGGTCAGCGAAATGAGTACCAGCGTACTTGTGTAGGGGCACAGCATCAGCGGCACAGCTGCACCCAAACAAAATGATAGCTACCCGCGAGAGGGAGGTGTACAGAGATGGGTGACATGTGACAAGAAGTGCATTTTGATCGTCCCCAAGCTGCCATACACAAGAAGAAGAAGACCACCTCCCCCCATGAAGACCGCCTTCCCACATGAAGACCGCCTTCCCACACGAAGACCACCTTCCCACACGAAGACCACCTTTCCACACAATGACCACCTTCCCATGAAGACCATCCCATACCTTGATGTGACTGTGTGAGGTACCACTGTGTTGAATCTCCTCTTATTTATTCTCAAGCTTTTCCCCTTTGTCCTCTCTCTGTCCCTGTATGTCTGGTGTCCATCCAAATATTCAGGAAAAATTCTCAACACGCTCACAACCAGCGGTGACATGCCATGACTGACGTGTTCATCCATTAGTTAAGTCTCTCTTTCAAAAGCAAACGTTTTCAAATCCTCTGAGTTATTCAGACATTGTGAAACAACGAGCAGAAAGACAAACAAGATGACGTTGCGGAGTGCATGTGCAAGTTGTACATCATTGTACAATCAAAGATCGATTTCCAATGAAAGCGCAACATCGCTTGTAAAGGTCACGTCCACAGTCTTTGTAATACAGTGTCGTTAATTCGGTGTTTTTAAACACACAAAAACCAGATATTTTAACAACTATGTGATCTCACACTTGAGCTGGCATCCTGACATTTAAAGGTGACACCATCATTATTTATTTAATTATATCGAACAAAACAACTGACAAATGATAATTGCTAAACTCTCCCTCGAAAGTATAATTGTCATTTATGGTGCAGTTTGCGCTCATGGGGCTCATGGAGGAGATTGTATGCAAATCGTGTACAGAACAAGCACTGCAAGAGACACCATTATACAGCACTGTCTTTTATACGAGTGTGTAGAAAATGGAGTTATCGAAAGGTCGATGACTTCGTCCAGTCTGAGCGGTGTCCCATAAGCTGTTGAGCTTGAGTGCGGGTGAATACTCTCACACGTTCAATAAGAAGCAAGAAATGGGGATCTCACCGGTGGACCAATTCAGGGTGGTGTCGATAAAATAATATGATCCATTCGGTGACTTGAGCGTCATAAATGGCCAGTTGCCGTGGGAATAAGCTGCTCATCACAAAGGTTCCATGATGGTAGTTCCGCGGTTGAAGGGAGTGAAAACCCACTGAAGATGGAGCCGTGACGCGGAACATGGTATGAAGCTCTGCGGGTGCAGAGAGCAAAAGCGCTACTGGAGCATCGGGCGAACAGAAGACACCTGGTACGAAACTGCGTGAGTGTAGAGAGGAAATGCACCGCTGAAGATAGCGCTGCGAATGGGGGTTTAACTCGCGTGAACTGCAGTGAACTTTAGTTTAACTCCAGTGAAACTCAAGTCCGTGAATCATTTCCGCGATGGTGTATATCGTGAGCTGCCGGACAGCGAAGCGTCCTCATACTCACGTCAAAGCCTCCCTCTCCACTTGTCCCTCGAGGGGGAGGTCCACGAGCCCGATAGTAGTGTGGGGCAAAATGATTGGTTAGAATCCAGATTTATTTTTAAAACCACACCTACACTGCTGCCATTGGTTGGACAAGTAAATGGAACAAAGTTCATGATGTAAAAGTACTAACAAATTGGCACCGATGAAAAGTACACTACAAGTCCGAGAGGATGGTGTATAGGTACAGCAGGTACAGTCGAGCATCGTCGTCTGGGTTACTGTCCGATTGGTGAGTCGCTGGCAGGGTAATGCATCACTGAGCGTGCAGACCCTCAGATGCACGTTAAGCCGGGTGTGCAATCTGCCAGCATCTGTCGTTGGACGCGAAAGATCCCACAGTGTCTTACCCCGAAGAGTCGGTGACTTGTCGCCGCCATCCTAAACAGATTACACCTGGCCGGCCTGTTGGTGAAAGACTTGGGGCCAATTAAAGCTCCCCTCCCCCACCCCCTCGGGCTGACCTCATAAGATGAGAAATACTGAGATGGGTTAAAGAAGTCATCCGAGATTGTACTTTTAATTGCAAAGTATTTATAGAAAACAGCAATTAAGGGAGAAATTAACACATTGATGGTACAGCACACCGTGCAGGTAAGTGCATGACCACCATCCCATTGGGCCACATTTTTTGTGGCTCCCTTATAGGCAGGCTGGTTTGAGCCGGCACTTCCACCACTCCGATGCCAAGAAAAAGGGACATGACATGGCAAAGGGAACACTCTCAGCGGACAAGACGGAGCTGTCCTGCAGACGGCGCTGTCTGCAAGGAATAATACTTTTCAGATGCGCAGATAAAACGGTAAATACGAGCTCGAAAGTAGGTCAGTGGGACACGTGGGGAGCGGCTGTCCAGCCCGTCTGTCTGTCCACTCCCCCGTGTCTCCCCATGTTCCTTCTCATCACACCTTGACGCTCTCTCTCTCTTGAGAATTCCGAGCCTTTCATTCTCATCCCATCACCCTGATCGTGTTGTGCCTCCTTTCCCATATTCTTATTGCTGCCACTGCCAACCTCCCCACACCGACACCCTCAATTCCACAATCTATCCTCATTTACCTGCTTTTCCATCACCCTCACCCTCCGGTGCTGTCACTATTCCCATTGGCTGTTTTCCCCTCCCAGTCACCTCGACACCGCCTCTAACCTTACACAATCTAGCCCCCCCTTCTTCATCATCATCATATATTTATATATATATATATATATATTATATATATATATATATATATTATATATAATATATATATATATATATATATATCTCACCTCTCAATCCCGTGATTCTCTCTCACGTCCCCAGCTGTACCTGTACCTTCCTCGACATCACATTGTCCACAGATGTCCTCTCCGACCTTCTCCACACCTCCTGGAACGTCCGCACACCTTTTCATCTCTTCACCCGTGCTGCCACCACCCCTCCTCCTTTCCTCGGACTCGCAGGTGAGTTCTGTGCTCTGGGACAGGTTCGGGATTAAAACCACATTACATGGCAGTTGTGTCTCTGTGCCGTCCACGGGGGGGGGGAGGGATGATAGGTAACCCCAAAATATGTCTCATGGGATCATTAATGGACTTTCAGGATCATTAATAGGATACCCATAGGAATTGTGATTTGTTAACACTAGTATAGATAATTCGATATTTACTATTACTTTGGTGCTACTGTGTAATTAAAGTGTTTAATTAAACCTTAATTAGCGGTGTGATGACTTTTTTTTATTTTTTTTAACTTTCACGTTTATTTATTTTTTATTTTATTTATTTATATTTTTCCCCTCTCCGGTGAGAAGAGAAAATGGATTATTTGTGATTCGAGTTTCGTGGAATCTCGGCTCTCGTCGGGAACCAAACGGTGGGATAATCAAAGTGCAGGCTTGTGGTTTGGGCGTGAACATTACCACCTGAACCTTTGAACAGAGTGTACTGTGTACTCGTTGTTTAACCGCCTTGAGGAACAATGCCTGCTCTGTTACATTCATCAAAGGTACAAGAACCATGTTTGAAGGAGAAACATACAAACGTGTGTATGTGTGTGTGTGTACATGTAAGGTATGTACGGTGTGTGTGTGTGTGTGTACATGTAAGGTATGTACGGTGTGTGTGTGTGTGTGTGGTGTAAGGTATGTGGTTGTTATACATGTGAAGGTTATAGGTGTGTGGTGTGTGTGTGTACATGTAAGGTATGTACGGTATGTGTGTACATGTGAGGTATGTAAGGTGTGTGTTGTGTGTTACATGTAAGGTATGTAGGTATGTACGGTGTGTGTGTGTGTGTCATGAAGGTATGTACGGTGTGTGTGTGTGTGTGTACATGTAAGGTATGTAGCGGTGGTGTGTGTGTGTGTGTACATGTAAGGTATGTACGGTATGTGTAGTACATGTGAGGTTGTAAGGTATGTAGGTGTGTGTGTACATGTAAGGTATGTCCGGTATGTGTGTACATGTGAGGTATGTACGGTGTGTGTGTACATGTAAGGTATGTACGGTGTGTGTTATGTAAGGTGTGTGTGTGTGTGTGTACATGTACTGTGTGTGTGTAATGTAAGGTATGTACGGTGTGGTGTGGTGTTAATGTCTGTGTTGTGTGTTAATGTAAGGTATGTACGGTGTGTGGTGTGTACATGTACGTGGTGTGGTATGTAAGGTATGTACGGTGTGTGTGGTGTGTGTACATGTACGTTGTGTGTGTGTGTGTGTGTGTGTGTGTACATGTAAGGTATGTAAGGTGTGTGTGTGTGTACATGTAAGTGTTGTGAGGTATGTACGGTGTGTGTGTGTGTGTTTGTGTGTACATGTACTGTGTGTGTGTAACTGTAAAGTGTGTACGGTGTGTGTGTGTGGTGTGTACATGTAAGGTATGTGAGGTATGTACGGTGTGTGTGTGTTTGTGTGTACATGTACTGTGTGTGTACATGTAAGGTATGTACGGTGTGTGTGTGTGTGTTTGTGTGTACATGATGTACTGTGTGTGTACATGTAAGGTATGTACGTGTGTGTGTTTGTGTGTACATGTACTGTGTGTGTGTGTGTGTGCATATGTAAGGTATGTAAGGTGTGTGTGTGCATGTAAGGTAGTACGGTGTGTGTGTGTGTGTTTGTGTCTACATGTACTGTGGTGTGTTACATGTAAGGTGTGTGTGTACATGTAAGTATGTAAGGTATGTACGGTGTGTGCGTGTTTGTGTGTACATGTACTGTGTGTGTGTACATATAAGGTATGTAAGGTATGTACTGTGTGTGTATATGGTAGGTGTACGGTGTGTGTGTGTGTGTGTGTACATGTAAGGTGTGTGTGTGTGTTCCATACGGTTTTGTGTGTAATATGTAAGGTATGTAAGGTGTGTGTGTACATGTAAGGTATGTAAGGTATGTAGGTGTGTGTGTTGTACATGTACTGTGTGGTGTGTACATGTAAGGTATGTAAGGTGTGTGTGTGTACATGTAAGGTATGTGAGGTATGTACGGTGTGTGTGTGTGTTTGTGTGTACATGTACTGTGTGTGTGTGTACATGTAAGGTATGTAAGGTATGTACGGTGTGTGTGTGTGTGTTTGTGTGTACATGTACTGTGTGTGTGTGTACAGTAAGGTATGTAAGGTATGTACGGTGTGTGTGTGTGTTTGTGTGTACATGTACTGTGTGTGTGTACATGTAAGGTATGTACGGTGTGTGTGTGTGTGTTTGTGTTTACATGTACTGTGTGTGTGTGTGTATATGTAAGGTATGTACGGTGTGTGTTGTGTACATGTAAGGTATGTAAGGTATGTACGGTGTGTGTGTGTGTGTTTGTGTGTGACATGTACTGTGTGTGTGTACATGTAAGGTATGTAAGGTATGTACGGTGTGTGTGTGTGTGTTTGTGTGTACATGTACTGTGTGTTGTGTGTGTACATGTAAGGTATGTACGGTGTGTGTGTGGGTGTTTGTGTTTACATGTACTGTGTGTGTGTGTGTATATGTAAGGTATGTACGGTGTGTGTGTGTACATGTACTGTGTGTGTGTGTGTATATGTAAGGTATGTACGGGTGTGGGTGTACATGTAAGGTGTGGTGGTGTGTGTGTGCGTGTGTGTGTTCCATACGGTGT
The DNA here is from genome assembly GCA_035128595.1 of Eptatretus atami. Lineage (NCBI taxonomy): Eukaryota > Metazoa > Chordata > Myxini > Myxiniformes > Myxinidae > Eptatretus > Eptatretus atami. The sequence goes on along the minus strand of CM068966.1, from coordinate 14,135,812 downwards.
GTGCGCGCGTGCACATACAAGTGCTGTTGTTGACTTCTATCTTCACACGTGGCTGAGTTTCACGAGATGGAACAGAGACTACTGGGTCTCAAACTATCCACCTCCGTTGTGTGTGTACATGTACGTGTGTGTGGAGGGGGCTGGTGGGGAGAGAAGGGAGAATAATTATTCAAATATACAATCCTGGAATGTCGAAATCCATTTTCAGAAGGGTCATATTTTTCAATTTCCTCTTAACCAAGTGTATTCCATATATTTTCTAGCACTCCAGAAGCTTCGTGTGTGATTTTGTTTTTATGGTGAACAATCAGCACTGCGAACGTAACAGTCACAAACCTCCCTTGCACGTACACAGTTCAGCTCACAGGCACGTAGCTCGGAGGTCGTGTACTTGTCTTTCAGGTGTCGAGCGTGGGTTCGATTCCTGACCTGATTACAAACCGGTCACCCTGGTGCCTCACAGACAGGGCGTCGCATCAATGAGCGCACCATCCGTCAGATGGGACGTTAAGCCGACATCTTGTCTGCCAGTATTGATTGGTGTGGGACGTTAAAGATCCCATTGTGTCTTTGACAAAGGGTAGGGTATTACGTGCTGGAGTTCTGACTAAATTCCAAATCCTTCCCTGACTACTGCTGCGAAGGCAATGGGCTTGTAGCATGGTATTGTGTACACTGTGGTCCTAAATGAGGAGAAAGCTTAGAAATGCAACCAGTTTTTAATAAGATAAATAATCTTAATGTTATTAATGCCACAGTGTCTGTGCTTTCAGATACATCATTGTATGGGTCCTATGGTATAGTTGCTTACAAAGCATGTTTTTTTATCCAAACACAGGCTATTTTTTTCCATTTTTATAGCTCATTTTTTTAGAAAGTGGTTACATCGTATGAATTGTATAACTGTTGTCCAAACATGGGAAAATGCATTTTTTGCCTTCTGATATATATCATTAGTACATAGGAGAAAGAACAATTCTCGAAAACAGTACATTTCTTACCATACATCGACCTTCCTTGCATACTTTGCAACCTTCAAATGTGTAAAATTCAGATTTTGAAAAATTTCCCCCAGTCATAGTGAAGCTTACAAAATCTTCATTCGCATAGAATAGATAGATAGGAATCTTCAACATACGGGCAATTAACTTCTGCATCAAAGTGACTGATTTAAAATGGGCAATTCGAAACCATGGATCATTACTACATACAACAGTTTTAGGTTCAACTTCCAGCATTGGGTCAAAAATGTTATGAAAGTACAGTAACAATATTGCATTTACCCAAAGCTCACTACAAAATTACCTGTTGTAGCATATAGCTTGATTTTTATAACCATAGAATAAGTTTACACAAGATGGTCCTATGATATAAAAATCATACCAAAAAGGCCAGTTTGTGTTCAGTATACAGAACATCAAAGGTCGTTAGGAAGTACGTAACGTTATTAAGAAATCTGCACTTTTAATCCTTGAGAAGATGTTAATTTGGTTCATCACAGCATGTATTTACATGGTTAAGTTTATGTGCATATATATTTATGACCTGAATGAACACTGATCAATTTGTTAATTTCATATGACTTGACCTCTTCTCAAGGTCAAATATCAGGTAAACCAAATATTCTCCATATATGTGGTTTCCAATTAGTGTATAATACATATCTATGCCATCAGACCAATTTTGGAATGAATATGATGGTTCCTTGATACAGATAATTGATAACCAACTTTGACCCTGTCAGAGCAATAGAAAGAGGAAGAATTAAGCTCTGCCCAAATGATCCTGATTCCCCATGATGTTGGCTAACAACTGAATATGCAAAACAATGACTTTCATTTTTTGGTCCCCCGTGTCCTAAATGTGTACATAATACCTTGCTACAAGCCAATGGCAAACCACCTGGTGTATTCCTTACCATGAGACTTCCTCGGCAACGCTTGGGCAGCACTGAT